>NC_069415.1:42888759-42969052 GCF_026875155.1 Cherax quadricarinatus
AAAATTTATGTCGAAATAAATGTCGAAATTCATTTCAAAATTCATGTCGAAGATCATGTCGAAGCTCATGTCGAAATTCATGTCGACATGCACTAAGATCCCCTCCTCCCAGAATGTAACTCAGGAAGAACTTAAAGCCATAAATAAAATTGAAAAAAAATGTATTTTCTCATGCAAAATCTAAGACAAGCAACCTGCAGTACTGGGCCGCTGGGATGGGACTCACACAGATGACTGAAAAGAAATGAATGAAATACTGAAGACCCAATATGATATTTATCCCATATAAAGAAATTAGATCGAATAGAAATGACCCTAAATGGATGAATAATAAGCTCAGATATCTTTTAGAACAGAAAAAAGGAATGTATAGGCGCATCAAAAGAGGTGAAGGGTCATCTTATGAATCGGTATATTGACATTAAGAGGGACGTTAAAAGGGGATAAGAAAAGCTAAACTGGACTATGAAATTAAAGTTGCTAGGGATTCGAAAACTAACCCAAAAAGTTTTTTTCAAGGTTTATAGAAAAAAAATTAGAGATAAGATAGGTCCCCTTAAAAATAACTCTGGGCATCTTACTGACAAGGAGAATGAAATGTGCTCTATTCTTAATAATTATTTTTTCTCGGTTTTCACTCAGGAAGACACTAACAATATCCCAGTAATTAATTTTTATAGTGGGCCTGATGATGATAAATTATGCAATATCACAGTCACCACCGAACTGGTTATCAAACAGATAGACCGGTTAAAGCAAAATAAATCCCTGGGCCCTGATGAACTTTTTTCAAGGGTTCTTAAAGAGTGTAAAATGGAACTTTGTGAACCATTGGCTAATATTTTTAATATTTCTCTTCAAACAGGTGTGGTGTCTGATATGTGGAAGATGGCTAATGTAATTCCTATTTTTAAAGCAGGGGACAAGTCGTTACCGTCAAATTACCGCCCAATAAGCCTGACCTCAATTGTAGGCAAATTACTAGAGTCAATTATAGCTGATAATATAAGATGCCATCTCGATAAGCATAGCTTGATTAATGATACTCAGCATGGATTCACGAGGGACCGTTCCTGCCTAACTAATTTATTAACCTTCTTCAGTAATGCTTTTGAGGCCGTTGATCATGATAAAGAATTCGATATTGTTTATTTAGATTTTAGTAAGGCTTTTGATAGAGTACCGCACCAGAGACTGTTAAAAAAGTGGCAGCTCATGGCATTGGGGGAAAAGCGCTGTCATGGATCGAGTCATGGCTCACTAATAGGAAGCAGAGAGTATGCTTAAATGGGGTTAAATCCGAGTAGGGATCTGTAACAAGTGGCGTACCACAGGGATCAGTCTTGGGCCCGTTGTTGTTTATAATATATATCAATGACTTTGATGAGGGTATTACTAGTGATATGAGCAAATTCGCCGACGACACAAAGATAGGTTGGATAATTTATTCAAACGTAGATGTTAGGGAACTTCAGGAGGAGTTAGACAAACTCTATTCTTCGTCAGAAAAGTGGCAGATGCAGTTCAATGTAGATAAATGCAAGGTTTTGAAGTTCGGGAGCGTCCATAACCCTAACACTTATAAGTTAAATAATGTAGAACTTAGCCATGGTAAGACACATAGGCAACATTTAGGCAACTTTATTTCGAAACGTTTCGCCTTCACAATAGGCTTCTTCAGTCGAGTACAGAAAGTAGGCAGGAGCAGTAGAGATGTGAAAACGATGTAATCAGTCCATCACCCTTGAAGTCGTAGATTTGAGGTTGTCAGTCCCTACGACTTCAAGGGTGATGGACTGATTACATCGTCTTCACATCTCTACTGTTCCTGCCTACTTTCTGTACTCGACTGAAGAAGCCTACTGTGCAGGCGAAACGTTTCGGAATAAAGTTGCCTAAATGTTGCCTATGTGTCTTACCTACCAACCTGTCGGTATTGTATACCATTTTGATATTCAGAACTTAGCCATACAGATTGCGAAAAGGACTTGTGGGTTATGGTGATCAGCAACCTTAAACCAAGACAGCAATGCCTAAGCGTACGTAATAAGGCAAATAGATTATTGGGATTTATATCAAGAAGTGTAAGGAACAGAAGTCCCGAGGAGGACATTGTTAGCCGGCTTGACAACATCATGAGCGGTAATGGGATCAATCCTATTATTTGCCTCAGTGCTGGAGGCAATGATGTAGGCAAGCGTAGAAGTGAGGATTTAGTTAGAAAGTTCAGGACAGCTATACACATAATTAGGAAGAAGGGGGCGCCCTGTTATATGTGGCATTTTGCCAAGAAGAGGTGTTGGTAATGAATGGTTGTCCAGAGCAATTGGTATTAATTGTTGGCTGGATAAACACTGTAAGGATAATGCATACCATTCATTGACAACTGGGACAACTTCTATGGCCGAAATGACATGTATGCCAGGGATGGGGTTCACTTATCCAGGGCAGGTGTGGGTTTTCTTGCTAGCTCAGTTGAGGGGGTTGTTAGGACTTTAAACTAGGATTAGTTAGAGGTATGGGTTTAGAAATGATAAATAATGAGTATGGATATATTGACTTATGCTCTGATAATAAGAATCTTAATAGTAACTGTCATGGAGTAACTCTGGGTAATGATAATTTCAGAAACTGTGTAAAAACAAAGATGAATAGGAAAAATGTGCAGAAGAAAAAACATATGATGGTATTTTATGCTAACAGTCGAAGTGCAAGAAATAAAATTAATGAACTACGTTTGGTAGCATGTACTGGGAACTTTGATAGCATTGCATTAATTGAAACGTGGTATGATTTAAAGAGTCGGGATATGACTGCTGAGTGTAATATTCAAGGGTTTAAGTTGTTCCATGTGGATATATGTAGTGGGAAGGGGGAGGAGTTGCATTGTATGTTCGAGAAAATATTAATTGTTGCATAAAAACGGGTATAAAAATAGATGGAACAGTAACAGAATCTGTTTGGGTAGAGTTTGTAGAGGGTCAAGAAAAACTAATTCTAGGTGTAATATACCGACCTCCAGGCTTGGATCACGATAGAGGGAGACTTCTTTGGGACGAAATTGTTAGGGCTTCTAGACACAATAACATAGTGATAGTAGGGGACTTTAACTTTAGTCAAATTGACTGGAATTCTTTGACAGGTAATCTAGAGTCCAGTGACTTTATGGAAACAGTTCAGGACTGTTTTCTGAAGCAGTGCGTAACAGAACCTACAAGGGGTAATAATTTGCTAGACCTAGTCTTGTCAAATAAGGAAACACTCGTAAATAATCTGGAGATCACTGAAGAGCTTGGCGCAAGTGATCACAAATCCATCACTTTTAGCATTAACTGGGAATGCAAGAATAATGATAATACAGTAAAAATCCCCAATTTCCGTTCTGCCGATTATAATGGACTTAGGGAATACCTGTCTAATCTTGATTGGGGTTATCTAGCTTATGATTTTATTGACGATTGATCATATTTATGATTATGAAGGGATCTGCTTTTATGATTTTTTTCTTAATAATGTACACCGTGCCCAGAGTATATACATTCCCCAGAGAGAAATTAGGTTTAATAATAACGATCCCAAATGGATTAACAGGAGGCTAAAGCATCTATTAGGGGAGAAAAGGGGAATTTATAGGCGCATCAGAAGAGGAGAGGTTAACCTTACTGACCAATATGTTCAGCTTAAAAGAGAAGTAAAAAAAGGGATTAGAAAGGCTAAACGTGACTATGAAATTAGAGTTGCTAATGAATCAAAGACTAATCCAAAGGGGTTCTTTCAAGTGTATAGGACGAAGGTGAAGGAAAAAGTAGGACTCTGAAAATTGGGAATGGACAGCTGACGGATAACGAATTGGAAATGTGTTCCTTATTTAATGACTATTTTTTGTCAGTTTTTACACAGGAAGATGTAAATGAGATTCCAATAATTAACAATTTAGTTCCTGATGAATTTAAATTAACTAATATTACTGTCACGAGGGACATGGCTATTAAACAGATAGACAAACTGAAGCAAAATAAGTCCCCGGGACCCGATGAGCTGTTTTCCAGGGTACTTAAGGAATGCAAGATGGAGCTTAGTCAGCCATTAACGAATGTGTTTAATGCGTCCATCCTTACCGGTGTTGTGCCAGAGTTGTGGAAGATGGCTAATGTGGTTCCTATATTCAAATCAGGTGATAAGTCCGTTCCTTCAAATTTCCGTCCAATAAGCCTGACATCTATAGTGGGCAAGTTATTAGAATCAATTATAGCTGACATTATTAGAAGTTACCTTGAAGAGCATAACTTGATAAATGAATCTCAGCATGGATTCACGAGAGGTCGTTCCTGCCTGACAAACTTACTGACGTTCTTCAATAGAACATTTGAGGCAGTTGACAGTGATAAGGAATATGATATTGTTTATTTGGATTTTACTAAAGCCTTCGATAGAGTACCTCACAAGAGACTCTTAAGAAAAGTGGCAGCTCATGGTATAGGAGGTAAAGTTCTAGCATGGATAGAGGCATGGCTTACCAATAGAAAGCAGAGAGTTACCATTAGTGAAGTGAAATCTAAATGGGGATTAGTCACTAGTGGCGTTCCACAAGGATCAGTGTTAGGCCCTCTCTTGTTCATAATTTACATTAATGACCTTGATGAAGGGATTACGAATGACATGAGTAAGTTTGCTGATGATACAAAGATAGGCCGTATAATTCACTCTGAGGAGGATATCAATGAACTCCAGGAGGATTTGGACAAATTAATGTCTTGGTCTGAAAAATGGCAGACGAAGTTCAATGTGGATAAGTGTAAGGTACTAGCCCTTGGTAATGAAAATAACCCTCGAAGCTATAATCTAGGTGAAGTAGAGCTTGATCATACAGAATGTGAAAAATACTTGGAAGTCATGGTAAGCAGAAATCTAAAGCCAAGACAGCAGTGCCTTAGTGTGTGCAACAAGGCACACAAGATGTCCTCTCTTGAGCAACTGTACCAGCAGCTGAAAGGGGTTTTAGGGGTTGCAAAGTTTTGAGATACGGGATGACGGGGGAAAACAAGAGGTTTTAAAAATCCCTGTTGTGAGTCCTCAGGTCAAAAGAGGAAAACCCGGTCAGGGGCCCTCCAAAATGGAACAAAATGAAAATTAAGAAGTCTGTTGGAATGGCAGAAAACCCGAAAATCCAGAAAATTGCGTGGAGACTTCCAACCTATTTTCGGTGTTACCAAGAATGTGGGTTTGTCTACTGGGAATTCCCCAAAAAGCACCCGGGGGCTTGGAGACATGAGGAGACTCCCCTTTATCCCCTGAAGACCCTCAAGAAAATTGAAAATTCCCAATGAAGGTAAAAAACATTGTTTTAGTTGGAGCAGTCAGGGGTTTAAATTTTTGGTAGGGCCTTTTGTCTTAGGGAAAGAAGAGGAAAGGTGGGTATGTTTTTCCCGGGGGTGGGAGGAGGGTATTGTTTGCCAACTGGACGACTCATGAAAGGTAATAGGAGCAATCCTATTATCTGCCCCGTGGGGAGGCAACGATGTTTTCAGACGTAGGAGTGAGGAGATTAGCAAGTATAGGTTGAAATAGAGATAATTTAGGAAAAGGGGGGGAACCCTGTCTAGTGGTTTTTCCCAAGGAGAATTTGGGAAACGAAGGGTTTTGTCCAGGGCAATTGGTGTCAATTGCTGGCTGGACAAATACTGAAGGAGAATGCGTAACATTCTTTGACAAGGGGGACATGATCCCAGGGGGGGTTCCTATCTGGGTCTGGGTGGGGCACGGCAACGGCAGTGGGGGGAGCTGTTAGGGTTTTAAACTTGGAATATATAGGGGGAGGTTTTTTGACAAAATAAAGTGAAGCCCCAGTATAGTAAAATATTATTCTGGGGGAACTAAAATAAAAAAGAATGAGGGGATTTTGGGAAACCCAAAAGGGCAAGCGAAAAGGCAAAATAGTTTAGTGAAAAAACAGTTACGAGCGGGAAGAGTAAAGAGAAAGGAGGGTCTTTAAAAATTTAAATTTTATGCTAATAGCCGAGGCAGGAATAAATGGACGATTGAGATTTTTTTTGCTAGTGCGGGGTAACTTGATGTTTTGCGATCAATGAACATGGTTTAAATTTCCAAATCGGAATGCCCCGAAAGTCACATCGGGTTTTTTTAAATTTTCCCAAAGTAATGAAATATCGGAAAGGGAGGTGGGTGGCATGATTCCGAGCCCCTTGAATGTTCAAAAAAACGGTTTTAAAGTCGGGGTAACACATACAGGTCGTCTGATAGAATTTTTAGAGGGGGATAAAAAATTGATTCTAGGGTGAATACCGCCCCCAAAATTTGATAGGGCCAAAAGGGAAAATTTCTGTGGGAGGGAAAATTTTTAAGGCCCCAAGGGCCCATAAAGTAGTAATTCCAAGGGACTTTAAACTTTAGTCACATTTATTGGGAAATTTCCCTTTACGGGGAAATTTAGAATCAAATGGCTTAAAAGTAGTTCAAATGTTTTTTGAAGCTTTTTTGACAGGCCAAAGGGGAAAAAAACCTTTTTGTTTTGGGGTTTGGGAAAAAGGAACCCTTTTAATAATTTAAAAATTAATGGGAATCGGCAAAACGATCAAAAATCAATTCCCTTTTAGCATAGAATGGAAGTATGAGAGTAGGGAAAAACTCAGTAACAGTTCCAGATTTTCACTTAGCAGTTACAAGGGCTTAGAAAACACTTATCCTTTTGAGGGGGAAACAAGCGGGACAAACATTTTGGGCAAAAGTAGGAGTAAAGCCCGATTACAGGTATGGGTCACAATGAAATAATAGGAGAAAGGGTGGGAACCCTGCATATGGGGTTTTTCCCAAGGGAGGAGTTAAATGAATGGTTGTCCAGGGCAAGTGGTGCCCCAAATTGCTGGCTGGAAAATATGTAAGGAAAACGCGTAACATTCATTACAAGGGGACCCTTCTAGGGAAAAAAGACATGTATGCCAGGGGGGGGGGGTTCATTTTCTGGGTTGGGGGGTGGGAGCACTGGAAAATGCAGTGGAGGGCTGTTAGATTTTAAACTAGGAATAGTTGTGGTATGGTTTGGGCAAAACAGTGAAGTCCAGGGTATAATTTTTATGAGTTCGGGGGAAAACTAGTAAAAAGCAAACGAGTAAAATTGAAAACCCAGTGACACTGGTGAAAAGGACAGAAATGGGTTAGTAAAAAACAAAAATGACGGGAAGGGTAAAGAGAAAGGAGATTTTTTAAAGTTTTTTATGCAAATACCCCGGTTTGGTAGGAATAAATAACGAGTTGAGATTAGTTGCTAGTGCAAGTATCATTGATGTATTTGCCAAAACTGAGAGGGTTTAAATTAAAAAAAGTCGGGAATGCCGCGGAAGTCACATTAGGGTTTTTTTAAAATTGTTCCCAAATAATGAAGTTCGGGAAGGGGGGGTGGGGGGGCATTTTATGTCCGGATCGCTTGAACTGTTTTCATAAAAAAAGGGGGATTAAGTCTGAATAACACATACAAGTCTGCTTGGTAGAATTTTTAGAGGGAGAAAAAAAATGATTTTAGGGGTGATATACCCCCCCCAACTTAGATAGAGACCAAGGGAATAAGGGAGGAAATGTTAAGGCCACAAGGGACGAAAATGTAGTAATTCTAGGGACTTTAACTTTAGTCAATTGATTGGGAAATTTTTGATGGGGGAAATTTGAATCATACGACTTCTTTGAAATAGTTCAGGATTTTTTTTTGAAGCAGTTGGACAAACCACAAGGGGAAATAACCGCTTTATTTTTTGGAAAAAATGAATCCCTTGTTAATAATTTAGAAATTTTTAGAGGAACTGGGGCTAGCGACCCCAAATCAATTTCATTTAGCACTGAATGGAAGACGTGTAGCGATAAATCAGTAACAGTCCCAGATTTTCGCTTAGCAGATTACGAGGGCTTGAGTACACTTTCATCTGTTTACTGGAGTAACAAGAGAGCTATCAATATGACAGTTTTTCTGAACACTATAATGCGATCAAAGAAAGTTTTCCCAAAAAAGAAAATTTTATCAAAAAGAAATGACCCAAAATGGATGAAAATAGGTCAAATATTTCTAGGGTAAAAAGGAAATTTTTTGGTATCAAAGAGGTGAGGGTCATCTTATGAATCAGTAATTGACTTAAGGGGACATTAAAAAGGGGGTAAGAAAAAGCTAAAAGGGACTATGAAATTAAAGTTGCTTAGGGATTCTAAAACTAAACAAGAGTTTTGTTCAGGTTATAGAACAAAAGTCAGAGATACAGATAGGTCCTCTTAAAATAACTTTGGATTTAAGACAAAGAGGATGAATGTGCTCGATTTTAAATAATTATTTTCTCTCAGTTTTTACACAGGAAGACACTAACAATATTCTCAGCAATTATTTTTATAGTCGGGCATAGAAGAGATAAATTACGTAACATCACAAGGTCACTAGTGAAAAGGTTGTGAAGCAGATAGGACAGACTGAAGCAAAATAAGTCGCCGGGTCCTTTGTGAGGTTTTTTTCAAGGATCTTAAGGAATGACAAAATGGAACTTGTGAACCATTAACTATATTTAAAAAAATTTATCTCTTCAAACAGGTGTAGTGTCTGACATGTGGAAGATGGCTAATGTAATCCTATTTTTAAACAGGGTGACAAGTCGTTACCGTTCAAATTACGCCCCAATTAGCCTGACCTCAAGTGTAGGCAATTACTAGAGTCAATAATAGTGAGATTATAAGAAGCCACGTGATAAGCATAGCTGATTATATGATACTCAGCATGGATTCAAAGAGGCGGCTTTCTAACTAATTTATTAACTTTCTTCAGTAACGCTTTTGAGGCTGATGACCACGTAAAGAATTTGATATTAGTTACTTAGATTTTAGTAAGGCTTTTGAGAGAGTTCCGCACCATAGACTGTTAAAGGAAAGTGGCAGCTCATGGATTGGGGGAAAAGTGCTCTCGTGGATCGAGTTAATGGCTCACAGACAGGAAGCAGTGGTGTCATAAAATTGGGTTAAATCCGAGTGGGGATCTGTAAAAAAGTTGGGCGTTCCCACAGGGATCAGTCTTGGGCCCGTTGTTGCTGTTTATATATATATCAATGATCTTGATGAGGAATTACTAGTGATATGAGCAATCGCCGATTGACACAAAGATAGGTAGGATAATTGATTCAAACGGTAGGATGTTATGGAACTTCAGGCAGGATTTAAACAAACTATTCTTGGTCAGAAAAGTGGCAGATTGGCAGTTCATGTAGATAAAAGCAAAGGTTCTGAAGCTCGGGAGTGCCCATACCCTAGTACTACAGTTTCATGATGTAGAACTTAGCCATACAGATTGCAAAAAGGATTGGGGGTTATGGTGAGCAGCAACCTTAAACCAAGACGTAATGCTAGCGCATAGTAATTAAGGCAAATAGATTATGGGTTTTATAATCAAGAAGTTAAGCAACAGAAGTTCTAGAGGTCATACTGCAGCTTTATACATATTATAAGGTCCTCACCTAGATTATGCAGCTCAATTCTGGTCTCCATATTTCCGAGGAATGGACATAAATTCGTTAGAAAACATTCAGCGTAGGCTGACTATACTAATAACAATAGCATTTAGAAATCTTCCTTATGACGAAAAGATTGAGATCTTAAGTACATTCGACTAGTTAGACGAAGAAGAGGGAGTAGACCTGATCGAAGTGTATTAGTGGAGATAGGTATTAATAAAGGGGATTTAATAAGGTCTTGAGGATATCTCTCCAAGAGAGAAACCCACAGTATGGATTTAAATTAGACAAGTTTAGGATTTAGAAAGGACAGAGGAAAAGTATTGGTTGAAATAGGTAGTTGATGAGTGGAACAGTCTACCTAGTTGGGGTTATTGAGGTAGGACTTTGGGTAGTTTCAAATTTAGGTTGGGATAAGTACATGAGTGGGAGGAGTTTTGGATTTGAGTGGGCTTTCACACCGAGTTATTTCTTGGGTAGTCATTGAAAATTGGTTGGGCAAATGTTTTGTTTTGTTGGGATGAATTGTAAAGGACCTGCCTGGTATGGGCTAACAGCTCCGCAGTGTTCTCCTTTATTATGTTCTAATGTAAAATCGTGTGCTGAAATATCTAGCTAGACAGGATCGACAACAAAGGGTTTAAGTTGGAAAAATTCAGATTCAGGAAGGATGTGGAAAGTACTGGATTGGTAATAGAGTTGTGGATGAGTGGAATAAACTCCCAAGTACAGTTTAGAGGCCAGATCGTTGGATAAATACCATGAGTGGATGTGGGAGGGTGTGAGTTGGGACCTGCTGCTTGTGTACCAGGTCGGTTGCCGTGTTCTCCCTTAAGTCAATGGGACGACTGATAGGTTGGGTTGATTGGCAAAAGCGGTAGGAGACTCTGGACTCGCCTCGCATGGGCCAGTAGGCATGCGCTGTGGAGTGCGACGCAGCATCAGGAGGCAGAGAGTGGGACAGGTGGGTGGAGATGACTGTTGTGTAGCTAGAAGGAGATTCGTGGTATCTGATTGATTTTTTTGCATGGGCGGAGTATGTTGGCGATTTAGGGGTGTTGTTCTTGGTTCTTCAATGATTTTCTTAGACAAGACTTCTTTACTTAGAGGGATTTTGCTGCAAGGGTGTGGTGGGAGATTCCCTTTGCGTTGAGGCAGGTAGGAATGTTCTGGTAGCGAAACATTCCAAGAAGTCATGGCGTCTTTACCGCAGTTTGTGCAGTACTTCTTCCCTTTCAGTGGGCTGTCAGGAGTTGAGTGGGATAGGAGTGACGGTACGCATGGCGAGATGTGGGCGAAACGTTCGGGTTCTTATGTGACCTTGGGAGGGATATGAACATTAAATGGTATAAATACCGACAGGTTGTTAGGTAAGACAATATGCAATATTGAGGACCACTTATGAGATATAGGAATCCTTTTTCAGGAATCTTTTCACCACACGTGGCTTGCAGTCCAATACAAGAGGAAGGGTAAGGAGATGAGGGGTATGAGGTCAATCAGTCCCTCAGCCTTGAGTCGATTGTGTATCAGCTATCAATCTTGTAGAATGTAACAGCATGGTTGTATTGTTAAAGATCGCTGGTATTTTCCCGGCCCGGGCCTTCCAAGTGCGTGTACCGGCACTGGTCCCTGTCTAGGGAGTGTTTTGAGACTAAGTCTCCCTGGGGAGGAGGCACCGAGTAACCACCCTCATCTTTGTAAGGTACAAACTCGGGCTCTGGCACCAACCATGCATAGAAGGGCATGCATGGTGTCGATCGTGCTAGCGCTGTTGCTCTCCTGTGTGGAGAGTCGTGTGTTGGTGTTCAATTTTCATTCATGTTGATTCGCTGGTCTTCTGGACCTGGTCTTCTCCAGATGGTGACCCGCAGTGGCCCCCCGGGTGGGGGGGTGAAGTTAATCATCTTTTTTTTCTTGGCTCGGTTGAGGATTGTCGTCTTCTTCTATTCTTTGCGCTGACTTCCCAAAGAGAAGCGCAGTGGGCAGAGGCAGACAGTTACAGGGTTGATTGGAGCACACCCAGCTTTAGCGGACAGCAAAGTGCTGGGTGACTGGTCATGGTAGTCGTGCTAGACGAGGTACGTTCTTCAAGGTCCCCTATTCTGAAGCATCCTGAATTTCCTCTTTAGGTGTTTGTACTTGACTTCCACAAAAGGTGTTGGTGGTGTTGGCAGCAGTGAGTAGTCTGGTCATGTTCTGCAGTGGTGTATGTAGCAGTTGGTCGTAGGTATACTTGGTGTTGTCTGAGGTTGGTTGATGGATTTCTGAGACAGGGCATTGTGTTCTTATACTGCTTGGGTGTGTTTTAGAAGTATACACCCTTCTGATATCGGACTTGTTGTGGTGCAGCAGTGTCAGTGCCAGTTGACCGTGAGGTGCATCGCAGCGTCTTTTGTTTTTGTTTCTTGGTAGGTGGTGACTGGTGAAGGCGAGATTTTGACTGGAGTTGCTCTAGCAGTGGATGAAAGCGTAGTGGACTTTTTTGGTGGGTTTTGCGACGTCTCCGAGGTCTCTGATTGGTCCATCTCTGTGTTAGTGGAGGTTGTTGTGACAGGGTGGAGCCTAGCGGTTGATGCTAGGTAATATTTGCAGTAGATTTTAGATTTTAGGATCTCAGTGGAAAGGTGGTGAAGCAGGGAATGTTAGGCCAGGCATATAATTTAGTTTGAAAAGTTCATTGATGGTGGTGTTGAAGGAACCAGGCTAGCTGCATTCTGAAAATGTGCTATCATAATGCAAAAAGAAATTGGTGGAGTCTGCAGTAGGGTGCTGGCAGGGAAGTGGTGGGAGCAGCCGCTTGCGTGGCATGTCGTTTTTTTTGATCTTGGTAGTGTCTGCTTGAAGCTTGGCGATAGCAGAATTGTGGTTGCTTGTGGGTTGGGTATCTTTTGTTGTTGTTTGTTTCTTGAGTTTGTCTTCTTCTGGTAGGGCACCTGGCAGAGAGTATGGTGGTCATTCTTGCAAGGTTCAATCATTTAGGTGGTGTGAAAGCAGTAGTGCATTCTTGATGTCATGACCCTCAGGCCCAGGTGGAGAAGAACTTCTAGTCCTTGGTAGGACAATCATTTGTGCGTGTGGTAAGTAAGATGTAAACAATTAATCGCACTGTTGAGATTATGTTGGAATTTCTCTGGCTTCGATGAAGGCTGGGGTTGATGTGGAAGTAGTGAATAGCCAGGCTCAGGAGAGCTCTGGCTGCCCATGTTGACGTCCATGAAGGTGACCCTTCAGCATGGATGAAGCATTGGGTTATTTTAGTAATGAAGCCACCTTGGCCAAGTGGTTTCTTTGTTCGATAGATGACTTGATTTCTTCAGTGGCTGTACAGTGATAAGGTTGTCGAGTCGCTTGAGGTACACAGTTCTGCCTGGCCTCAGTGCTGGGGAAGTCAAGACAACCCAAAACCCTGGTTCGTAGAGTAATGGTAGTAGCAGTTGGTGGTAAGTAGTTTCTCAAGCCTCTGTGTGTCTGTACAGACGACAACAAAGGCCTCTTTGAGCGATAAAATCGCATTACATTTGACTTGCATGACTGCACTAACAACGACTGCAAGTGCTAGTTTTGGACGACTCATTGGTTGTGCCACTCGGCTGCGTTTGTCTTTACTCTGTTAGAGTAATGGCATCAGAGTAAGTAGTGCTCTGGTGTAGCTCTGATGAATGTAACAGCTAGGGCACGTAGACGTGGCTTATATACTGTAGTGAGGTGAGGTGACGCAGCGACAGTGCAGAGACTTTTCATCGTCGGAAGGAGGTCATGACCCTATCAGATCCATCCTTTTACTTGAATAGCTTGTCAAGGTGTTTTCTGTACCAAGATGCCTGTGTTGCAGTGTTCTGACAGGATGAACATTCAAATGGTATACAATCCGACAGTTGTTAGGTAAGGACAATATGCAAACAGTTAGACAACTTTATTCCGAACCGTTTCGCCTACCACAGTTGGCTTCTTCAGTCCGAATACAGAAAGTAGGCAGGAACAGTAGAGATGTGAAGACGATGTAATCAGTACATCACCATTGAAGTCGTTAGAAGTTGAGGTTGTCAGTCCTCAGCCTGGAGAAGTTTCAGTTCCATGTTCAGGAACTATCTGGAAGATCAAGCGGGACAGTGAGAGACTTTAAATACTGTTCATCCAGTGTTGAAGAATGCTTTGTAACAAGATCCATGATGCTCAGTGTCTGCCGTTGTGATTGAATGGTTTGAAAAACAAAAGTTGAACGATTGAGGCACTTATGCAGCATATGGGAGTCTTTATTCAGGAAACGTTTCGCCAGACAGTGGCTTCGGAAGAGGAAGGCGTAAGGAGAAGAGGAGTATGAGGTAATCAGTCCCTCAGGCCTTCAACGAGTCGATGTGTTCGTCTTCAATCTTGTAGAATTGTAAGCATAGGGCCGTAGACGTGTCATATTACTGTAGTGAGGTGAGGTGAAGAAGGGGAGGCGGGGTCATAGTGGTTACATCAATAGTCGAAGTAGGTATTCGTCAAAGGTTGAACAAGTGTTGAAGAATTCTTTGTACAAGATCCATGATAGCTGCAGTGTATGACAGTTGTTGATGAATGGTTTGAAAAAACGAACTAGTTGAAGATTGAGACACTTATGCAGCCATAGTGGGAATCTTTATTCAGGAAAAGACATGCAGCATCATGGGATTTTGTTACAAAGAATTCTTAAAAACACTTGTTCAACCTTTGGCAAGACCTACTTAACTAGTGGATGGTACCACTATCCCCCGCCCTGCCTGCTTCACCTCACCTCAGAAGTATTTTACCACTCTAGGGCCCCTATGTGGGAAAATAAATGGTATAAGAATCTGTTTGTGATTTGAAAAAGCCATTTGGGGGGGGCGAAACTAGTCAAAAAGGATCACATTGAACATTAAATGGTATAAAATCCCGACAGATTGTTAGGTAAGAAAATATCAACATTTAGGTCTTTATTTCGAAACGTTTTTGCCACCAGAGGGTTTTTTCAGTCGAGTACAGAAAATTTATTGAAACAAGATCTTGAAGACGTGTAATCAGTCCATCACCCTTAAAGTTTGAGGTGGTCAGTCCCCCCATCTGGGAAGACATTTTTTTCCATAAAGAAACAAAAGGGGATGAAGGACAGGATGGAGCCAATGTGTAGGGGGAAACGTTTCGAAAAAAGATACCAAGGGTTTCATTTGGGCTTAAACCCAACAACCTGTCGGTATTTTATACCATTTTTTTGTTCAAACTGTAAACTACAACACAAGGGGGTCTTGGTACAGACCTGCAATAAACTTCGACAACCTCTACGTGAAACGCTGGTTTGAAGGGACCTGACCCCCAACATCTGCGTTCTTACCTCTTCAGGACCTACGTCTCACCTCCGGCCATATAAGGTCCTCCTGACTTCACTCCATATTTTTCATACTAGGGAACAATGCTTTTCTCCAGATGGGGACTGCCCACCTCAAAATTTAAGGTGATGGACTGTTTACATCGTCTAAAGTATCTTCTGCTTCTATCAATTTTCGGACTCGATAAAGAAGCCTACTGGTAGGCGAAACTTTTCGAAATAAAATACCTAACGTTGCATATGTGTCTTACCTAACAAAGGACACTTTATACTGCTATTGTTTATTTTTCAATTGGCCCCCTAGCTGTACATTCAAAAGATTGAGGGACTGAACACACGACTAAAGGGTGGGGACTGATTACCTCATACTCCCCTCCCCTTACGCTTTCCTGTTTGTTTTGGGAAACTGACAACCCACGCGGGGCGAAACGTTTCCTGAATAAAAAATTCCCCCTGTGCTGCATAAGTGTCCTCAATCTTTAAATTTTCGGTTTTTCAAACCATTTTCACATATCAACAGCAGGTATCTTTTTTTCGGGAAAAGTTTCGCCTACACAGTGGCTTCCCCTTTAGACTGAAGAAGCCTACTGTGTAGGCGAAACCTTTTGAAAAAAGTACCTAACTTTTCAAGGGCTTACCTAACAACCTTCGTATTTTATACCATTTTAAAGTTCAATCTGCAGACACGCAAACCAAAAAGGGAACTTGCAAACCGAAATCAACTTCGCAAAACCCTACTAGTGAGAACGGCTGGATTAGAGGGGCCGACCTCCCAAAATCGCGTTCTTACCTCTTTTTTTGTGACCCACGTCCACCCCCTGGGGCTATAAAGGCTCCATCCTGCACTTATCTCCATATTTTTTCATACATGGGAACAAGCCTTTTTCCAAAGAGGGGCGACCACCTCAAAACTTTAAGGGTGAGGGCGATTTCATCGTCTCAAGTCACTTCTGCTTTATCACTTTTTTGACTCACGGGAACCACTGGTGGCAAACGTGGATGGATATGAGAGATATGCTAGGGTCAGACAGTGCTCTGTAGCCATATCGATGTTGGGGACGGTTACTTGACTTTAGAGGCGTTTTTGGGAAATTTTTGGGGATAGTTCAATCGCGCCCAGGTATTTTTTTTCCCGATGAGGCTTGAGACCCCAGTCGATAAAGAATGACTTGTCCAGCCGTTTGACGAAAACGGAAAGTTTCCCGCAAAAAAGGGAAGGGGAGATGGTGAACAATCGGTCTCTGAGGGTTTTCATAGAGGCGCCGGCCATAAGCTTTGAGGCTTCAGTACACACGACGATGAATGAGTCTATCGTCGAGTGGATGGCTGTAAATTTAACCTGTAGGAAAGTCTTTACAGCCGCAGCAACGGCAAGTTTAGTAGAGCCATTTATTACTCCACTGTTGGGTTTGATCCTTACACGGTTTTCAAGCATCATGAAGGAGTAAGGCAGGCGCCGGTACGATGATTATAGGTTCCACTCCCCGACGGGGATCGAAGGAACATTTCTTGAGGTTGTTAGGTAAGACATATGCAACAGTTAGGTATCTTTATTTCGAAGCGTGTCGCCTACACAGTAGGCTTCTCCAGTCGAATACAGAAAAGTTGGTAGAAGCAGAAGATACTTGAAGACGATGTAATCAGTCCATCACCCTTGAAGTTTTGAGGTGGTCAGTCCCTCAGTCTGGAGAAGAGTGTTGTTCCATAGTCTGAAACAATATGGAGTTGAAGTAACGAACGAACGAACGAAAGTTCAGGTAAGATCCCAAATGGGATGAGCGGGGAAAACGGGACAGACGAAGAATAGTGCTGGAGAGGAGTGTTCTTAGTCGTAGAAATAGAGCCAGGGCTTAACCCAACAGCGAAAGCGATCGTGGGACAGATATTGAGAAGAGAAATTCAGCCTCTTCTGTTGGGACTCCGGTGGGGTGAGCGGGGAGGAAGGGACATGCGACTTTTAGCGCTAGAGAGGAGTGTAGAACTCGGCCATGTCTTAACCCAAAAGCTAAGGCGAATGTGGGTCAGAGAACGGTACCTGTCATAGAAGGTACCTGTCAGCGAATCCAAGGTTATTTGTAAATAGGGCTAGGAGTAGGATCATGCAAGGAGTAGAAAAGGTTGTGTAGGTTTGTGGGTCTGCGAATGTCTTCGTCAAGGAGAGAGGTCCAGTAGTCAAGTCGTGTCTCAAGTTTGTCTATCTGTCTGTCACTGAGCGTCTTTCAGAACAGATTCAGCGCAGGAATGTCTAATTGCGCATGGAGAGACTCGCTTGTGGCGAAGTCCTCCCATCTTACATCAAGCACCCAGTGCAGTGCCTTGTTCTGGACATGCTGCAGTTTAAGTAAGTTTGTTTTTGCTGCAAGAGAGACGGCTAGAGGAGAGTAAGTTATCAGAGGACGTATTAGGGATTTTGTAGAGGTATAGTTTGATGCGTTTAGAGGCATGTTTCAGCTTGTAGAGGCCCGCAAGGGCCTTGCTAGCTATTGCATGCCTCGAGTGAATGTGTCCATGTAAACGAAGAAGGTAGTCAAGATTAACGCCAAGGACAGTGACAGATTGTGTGATGGGGATGTAAGTGCGGGTGTCAGCTGCTCTGAGCTCGACAGGTAATGGAGGATCACGTTTCCTGTAGTTAAAATACGTAATGCTGGTTTTACCTGCATTGGTTTTGATCCTCCATTTTTGTTCCCAGATGGCTATGCTGTCGACCTCATTTTGTGTTTTGTGTGTGAGTGTATCTATATTGGCATGAGTGATAAGGTGTGTAATGTCGTCTGCATAGGCTAGTGTGATGGAGTTGTGGTATACAGGTGTTGGAATGTCGTTAGTGTATAAAATGTAGAGGGTAGGGGAGAGGACAGATCCCTGGGGTACTCCGGCATTTAGTGTGAAGTAGTCAAAGTAACAGCCTTGGAATTTTATTGTCATGGTACGGCCGTCTAGGAAGTTGCAGAGGAGTTTACGAGTAGTGAGAGGCAGGTTAAAGTTAATGCAGAGTTTGTACTTGAGCCCTTCGTGCCAGTGTCAAAAGCTTTTTCAACGTCTTTTGCAACCAGGGCTGTCCTGTTTATTTCCAGTGTTCTATGTTCTGAATGTGTTGGATAGTGTTAGGGTGGGGTGGGTTAGGGTGGAAGATGTTCTCCCAGATGTGTTTGAAGATGTTAGTAGCAGCCTGCGGGTCTGAGATGTGTGTGTTGTTGTGGGTGATGCGTTTGAATTTGTTGGTGGGAGTGGTGTCTCTGATTTTTTTGATAAAGTTCCAGAAGGCTTTAGTGTTTTTGATACGCTGTTTGTCCGCTTGTAGTATGAGCTGTGACAAGTGATTGTTGTGGTCTTGGTCTAGACTGTGTAGAATGTTGTTTCTGAGGTAAGTGAGATCTAATCGGACTTGATTAAATCTGTGTGTTGTAGAGAAAGTGGTTGTGGTAACAGATATTTAGTCTTCTTGTTCTGATTGAGGGTTTGAAGGAATAACGAGTGGTGTGGGTTTTCTTTGGTATTGCGATGTTGGCTGCTTGTGTAATGGTGTCTTGGATGAGAGCAAGTTGAGTGTCAATGTCAGAGATGGGTTTGTTGTTGTAGTCATAGGTGAGGTTAGTATTATCTATGTGCTGTTTGAAGGCATCCCAGTCAGCGTTCTTGTAGAAGGAAGGTGTGGCCGGGATGAGGATAGGGTTGTAGGAGATGTGTAAGATGACGGGAATGTGATCAGAGCCTGTAATAGGACCAGGTGATATGTAGTGTTGAAAGAGTGAGCTGGTTCGGTTTGCCAGAATGATGTAGGGTTTGCCTTGGCCAGTGTGATTGTAGAAGGTGTTGAAGTCTGGGCCAAGGTGAACTAGGTGTTTGTGGTTTGTGAAGTTGAGTAATTGGTGACCAAGTTGGTTGTTACTGGTGTGATGAAAGGCGGTGTGTTTGGCATTCATACCAGCTAGTAGGTATGTTGGTGTGTTGGTGTAGTTGAAGACTAAGGAAAGGTCTTGGATGTTGAGAATAGTGTTTGGGCGAGCATAGGTGGTGAAAAAGATGAAGGGTCCAAGGTGGGTGTGTATTCTGACTGCAAGACAGTGTTGGTGAATAAAAGGGATTGGGAGAAATTCGTGTTTTATGTTGGATTTGACAAGGATGGCAACCTCATCGTGGGGATCATAGGGGGACTGTAGTGCAGTATAACCATAATGGCGGATACGTTGAGGGGCTTTGAGGCAGGTACTGTTTAGCAAAACAATATCTGGCCTCTCTGCTTCAAGGAGCTCGGCCAGTAGGTGTCTAATTGTAAAGTAAGAACGTACGTTGAATTGAATCACCTTAAACATGATTTAATGGTTTCGTTGGGGGAGGAGTTTGGATTAAAGCCCGTGATAGTGGTGCCATCAGTGGATGTGTGTTTGTAGGTGCTATGGACCCGTTTCCTGGATTGGGAGGAAGAGATGGATCTGTTTTTATGTTCTTTGGTGTGTCTGTCAGAAGTTGGGGCAGGTTTAGGTTTGAGGATTTTGTCTGGAGGAGGTGGAGTTGGACCTGGATGAAGTTTTGGTTGTGGTGGAGGAGTGGGTGAAGGTTAATGCAGAGGAAGCGGAAGCTTTGGTAGGGGATGAGGAAGAGGAAGCTATGGTAACGGATGAGGAAGTGGAAGCTTTGGATGGGGATGAGGAAGTGGGTAAGGATGTGGGGGAAGGGGTGGTCATAGCAGCAGCAGTAGGGTGTTGGTGGGAGGTGTAGAGGTAGTGAAGAGGGGTAAGGGAGGAGGAAAAGCTGGTGGGAGTGGGAAGTGGGGGGGTGGGAGAGAGGGAGGAGGGAGAGGTTGTAGGAGGCTTAGAAGAGAAGCAGGAAGGAGGGATAATTAAAGAGGGAATATTGTTAGCAGACAAGATTAGGTTAAGGACATTTGAGTAGTCTGATTGGTAAGTTTGAGAGATTACCATCACAGAGTGGGCAGCAGTGGCGAGTTGACAGTTAGTTTTGTAGTCTAGTGTGGGTGTAGGTGTAGAAGGAGAGGTGATTGTAGTCTGTGTGTTGGTGTTTGATGTGTGTAGAGTAGAAGAGGTAGACCAAGTGCGTGGGGAGGCCCAGGCATTGGGGGTACGAGAGGGAGGTATGGAAGGGGAGGGAGGTGCAGGGAAGGGGTTGGGGAGGGAGGGAGGTTGGCTTGCTCTGAGGGAGGAGAGAATGTGCTTTCTAGAAGGGCAGGAATTTGCAACTGCAGTGTGTGACCCACCACAGTTAGAACATTTAAGGGGGAGTTGCAAGTATTCCAGAAGTGGCCAGTTGCTGAAAAATCTGGAGCAGACTTGTGTAGATTTTGCATGTGTTTTTTTTCGTGGCCGAATTTGTAGCATTTCAGACATTTTGTGATTGGGTGGAAGTTCGGAGTGAAGAGACTGTTTGGAGGAATGCGGATGGTCTTGGCAAAGATTCCCTTTACTGAAGAGTGTAGAGGCGTCAGCAGGAGTAGAACAGTGTATTGAGAATGGTAGAGTTTTTTGGGTCTGTAAATATCGTCAACAGAGACTTTGTTCTTAGTACTGATATCTTTTATTAAGTTTTCTTTGTCTGTGTCATAGGCTGTCAGGAGAGAATAGTCTACATGTTTAGCAATGACTGTGCTTTTGGCACGGTGCTCAGGAGTCCAAATAATGGTGAAGCCTGCATTGAGAAGTTTTTGTCTGGTATCGGTTGAGGTGTACGTTTCGTAGGAATGTTTGTCAAGAAGGAGTTTGAAGCCTGAGTTAGTTTTGAAGACTTTAAGTTGAGGTGCACCAGTCATCTGATATAATAAATTTTCAGGACAGACAGTGGCATCAGGATTAGAGAATTTGAGGTTTAGCGAGAAGGAATTGGATTTAGAAGAAGCAGAGGCAGGTGTGGGCGGTTGGGAGAGAGTGGAAGGGGGGTGGGAGGTGGAAGGCAACGAAGGCATCGTCTAATTACGAAAAGATGAAATTGGCGGTGACAATCGGCCAAAAGTGAGAGTACTCAGCTAGGCAAGTACGTACTTGCCTGGTGCAGGACACTGAGGAGGTGAACCGTAGCTTGATGGAGCACTGTATATCCGAGGGGTGGCGAGACGGGGCTGTAGGCTTTTTAAAACGGCGAAGAAAATTTCAGGCAGCAACTTGTTCCCTGCCTTGGGTGGGCAGCCCCGACGCCCCAATCGATGGGGAGGGGAAGACAAAGGGCCCCAGCAAGCCTACTCTAAGCAAAGTCTCTTCCAACACGGGGTAATTCGGAGAGGGGGAGATCGTCGATTGTGAGTGATGTGTTTGCTAAGCACACGTCACGGGGGTTGAAGTGACAGGATGGACCCATATACCGCCCGGGGGTGAGATGTAGGCCAAGGAGGTAAGAATGTTTCGTTGGAAGGTCAGGTCCCTCTCAAATCCAGCCATTCTCACTAGTGAACATCAAAAATGGTATACAATACCGGGCAGGTTGGTAGGTAAGACACAAGGCAAAAAAGTTGGCAACTTTATTCCCAAACGTTTCGCCCACACAGAGGCTTTCAGTTTGAAAAGAAAGTGGCAGGAACGTAGAGTGGAAGACGATGAATCATCCATCACCCCTTTAAGTCGTAGAATTTGAGGTTGTCAGTCCCCCGGCCTGGAGATGTTCATTCCCTAGTCAGGAACTGATATGGAAATGCTATGGGAAAGAACTTCTCCCGGCCGAGGGACTGAAACCCCAAATTCACGACTTCAAGGGGGATGGACTATTAAAGTCTTAATCTCTATGTTCCTGCCTCTTTCCCGTATTCGCTGAAGAAGCCTATGTGTAGCGAAACGTTTCGGAATAAAGTTGCCTAAAATGTTTCCCTTTTGGTCTTTCCCACCATTTCACAGTAGAAGTTACAAAGTTGATTCGGTCTGTACCAAGATACCCCTTTTGTTGCGTGCTGACAGAGTGAACAATAAAATGGTATAAAATACCCCAAGGGTTTTTGGTAAGCTCATATGCAAAAGTTAGGGATCTTTATTTCGAAAGTTTCGCCTAACAGTGGCTTCTTCAGTCGAATACAGAAAAGTTGGTTGAAGCAGAAGATACTTTAAGACGAGTAATCAGTCCATACCCTTGAAATTTTGAGGTGGCATCCCTCAGTTGGAGAAAAAGTGTAGTTCCTAGTCTGAAACAAAATGGAGTTGAAAGTGACAGGATGGACCTTATATAGCGCCGGAGGGGGAGATGTAGGCATGTAGAGGAAGAATGTTGTGTTGAAGGCAGGTCCTCCAAATCCAGCCATTTCACTAGTAAAGTTTACAAAGTTGTTTTTATTAGGTATCTTCAAATATCTTCCTTCTTCTACCGACTTTTCTGTATTCGACTGAAGAAGCCTACTGTGTAGGCGAAACGTTTCGAAATAAAAATACCTAATTTTTTGCATAATGTGTCTTACCTAACAACCTGTCGTATTTTATACCATTTTAATGTTTCACTTCGTCAGACTCGGGCAACACAAGGGTATCTTGGTACAGACCTGAAATCAACTTCGTCACTTCTACTATTGTGAGAATGGCTGGATTTGAGAGGGACCTGACCTTCCAACGACAACATTCTTATCTCTACTAGTGGCTTACATCTCACCTCCTGGCGGTAATAGGCTACCATCCAGTCACTTCACTCCATATTGTTTTTCAGACTATGGAACAACACTCTTCTTCAGACTGAGGGACTGACCACCTCAAAACCATTTTTTTCTCAAGGTGATGGACTGATTACATCGTCTTCAAGTATCTTCTGCTTCTACCAACTTTTCTGTATTCGACTGAAGAAGCCTACTGCGTAGGCGAAACGTTTCGAAATAAAAATACCTAACATGTTGCATATGAGTCTTTACCTAACAACCCCTGTCGGTAATTTTATACAATTTTAATGTTCACTTCTTGAGGTGAGGAGCGACTGTGTCTTGACGGAGTTGAAGTGAAACACATCTCTACCGTTCCTGCCTACTTTCTGTATTCGAATGAAGAAGCCTACTGTGTAGGCGAAACGTTTTGGAATAAAGTCTTACCTACCAACCTGTCGGTATTGTATACCATTTTGATGTTCATCTTGTCAGACACTGCAACACATGGCATCTTGGTGCAGAAAACGCCTTGGACAACCTTTTCAAGTGAGAATTGTTGGATCTGAGAGGGACATGACCTCTCAGTGGCTACATTCTCACTACTACTACTACTCTGCACCTCTCCTTCCGACAGTATTTAAGTCCCTGCACTGTTACAGATCCCCGTCAAAAAAGGAGTACACACGCTATACAGCCAGTGTTGCCTCTCCTCGCCGTTGTCTGAAGTCTCCACGCCTCAGCCTGTATGTGAAATCTGCACGCCATACAGCTAGTGTTGGCTCTCCTCATCGCTCACAGCCAGAGTTGCTCTCTTCACCGCGTGGTGGTTACTGGGACCTTCGTCTCACCATTAGATGTGGTGCGTTGGTGCTGCCTACCCCATGGCAGGAAGCCACCTCTGCACTCCAGTTGCTGTCTGAATCTCCACGCCTCAGCCTGAACGTATGTCCTGCACGCCAAACTAGCCAGAGATTTTTTTTTTTTTTTGCCTCTCCTCACCGTTCAGGGCATACAGTGCTCCAATCAATCTTCAGCTTCACCTCCTAAGTGTCCCTGTTCCTCCAGAGACGGACCTCCACAAGAAACTTTTAAAGTTATAGCCAGGCAAGTACGTGTTTCTACTTCCACACGTACTTGCCTAGCCAATTACTCTCACAGATTTGGCCGCCACTTCTAAATTACCGAAGCCATCAATGCCTTCCCACTTCCTTCCCCCTTACCACTCCTCCTATACTGCCAACACTGCCTACTCTGTCTACTCCTACCTCTAAGGCCTACCCTGCCTCTACCTCTTCCAAACCCAATTCTTTCTCGCTTAACTTCAAATACTCAAAATCTGATCATGCCACTATCTGTCCTGGAAATTTATTGTACCAGATCACTGGCGCTCTCAGCTGAAAGTCTTTTAAAACCAACTCAGGCTTCAAACTACTTCTTGACAGACATTCTTACGAAACGTACACCTCAACCGAGACCAGACAAAAACTTCTCAATGCAGGCTTCACTATTATTTGGACTCCTGAGCACCGCGCCAAATGCACAGTGATCGGAAAACACGTAGACTATTCTCTCCTGACTGCCCATGACACAGACAAAGAAGACTTTAATCAGAGACTTAGTACTAATGAACAAGTCTCTGTTGATGATATTTACAGACCGAAAACTCTACCATCCTCAAATATGCTGTTCATCCTTCTGACGCTCTACACTCTTCAATCAAGGAATCCTTGCCAAGACCATCCGCATTCCTCCAAACACCCTCTTCACTCCAAACTTTTACCCATTCACACAATGTCTGAAATGCTACAAATTTCGGCCACGACAAAATCTCATGCACTTCCACACAAACCTGCTCCAGATGTTCAGCAACTGGCCACTATGGAATACTGCAACCTCCCCCTTAAATGTTCTAACTGCGGCGGGTCCACACACCACAGTTGCAAATTCCTGCCCTACTAGAAAAGACATTCTCTCCACTCTCAGAGCAAGCCAACCTCCCTCCCTCCCCAACCCTTCCCTGCACTCTCCTCCCCTACTTAATACCTTCCTCCCTACCCCAATGCCTGGGTTACTCCACGCACTTGGTCTACCTCTCCTACTCTACACACTTGAAACACCAACACACAGACTACAATCACCTTCCTCTACACCTACACCCACACTAGACTACAAAACTAACTGTCAACTCGCCACTGCTGCTCACTCTGCGATGGTAATCTCTCAAGCTTACCAATCAGACTACTCAATGTCCATTAACCTAATCTTGTCTGCTATACAATCTTCCCCCTTTAATTATCCCTCCTTCCTGCTTCTCTTCTAAGCCCCCTTCAACCTCTACCTCCTCCCTCTCTCTCACCCCCCCCACTTCTTACACCCACCAGCTCGCCTCCTCCCCTACCCCTCTTTACTACTTCCACGCCTCCCACCAACACCCCTACTGCTGCTTCCACTTCCTCATCCATTACCATAGCTTCCACTTCCTCATCCCCTACCAAAGCTTCCACTTTCTCTGCATCTACCTTCGCCCACTCCACCACAACCAAAACTTCATCCAGGTCCAACTCCTCCTCCAGACAAAATCCACTCAAACCTAAACCTGCCCCAACTTCTGACAGACAGACAAAAGAACATAAAAACAGATCCATCTCTTCCTCCCCCTCCAGGAAATGGGTCCGTAACACCTACAAACTCACATCCACTGATGGCACCACTATCACGGGCTTTAATCCAAACTCCTCCCCTGATATTAACTTTGCTATGACGAAACCATTAAATCATGTTTAAAGTGATTCAGTTCAATGTACGTCCTTACTTTACAATTAGACACCTACTGGCCGAGCTCCTTGAAGCAGAGAGGCAAGATATTGTTTTGCTAAACAGTACCTGCCTCAAAGCCCCTCAACGTATCCGCCATTATGGTTATACTGCACTACAGTCCCTCTATGATCCCCACGATGGGGTTGCCATCCTTGTCAAATCCAACACAAAACACAAATTTCTCCCAATCCCTTTTATTCACCAACACTGTCTTGCAGTCAGAATACACACCCACCTTGGCCCCTTTATCTTTTTCACCACCTATGCTTGCCCAAACACTATTCTCAACATACACGATCTTTCCTTAGATTCAACTACACCAACACACCAGCATACCTACTAGCTGACATGAATGCCAAACACACCGCTTTTCATCACACCAGTAACAACCAACTTGGTCACCAATTACTCAACTTCACAAACCATAAACACCTAATTCATCTCGGCCCAGACTTCAATACCTTCTACAACAACACGGGTCAAGGCAAACCAGACATCATTCTGGCAAACCAGGCCAGCTCTTTATTTCAACACTACATCTCACCTGGCCCTATTACAGGCTCTGATCACATCCCAGTCATCTTACACATCTCCTCCAACCCTATCCTCATTCCAACCACACCTTACTTCTCCTACAAGAACGCTGACTGGGATGCTTTCAAACAACACATAGACAATATTAACCTCACCTATGACTACAACAACAAACCTATCTCTGACATCGATACTCAACTTGATCTCATCCAGGACACCATTACACAAGCAGCCAACATCACAATACCAAAGAAAACTCACACCACTCGATATTCCTTCAAACCGTCACTCAGAACAAGAAGACTAATTATCTGCTAACCACAACCGCTTCCTCTACAAAATACATAGATTTAATCAAGTCTGATTAGATCTCACTTACCTTAGAAACAACATTTTACACAGCCTAGACCAAGACCACAACAATCACTGGTCACAACTAATACAACAAGCAGACAAAAAGCGAATTAAAAGCACTAAAGCCTTCTGGAACTTTATCAAAAAAATCAGAGACACAACCCCCACCAACAAATTCAAACACATCACCCACAACAACACACGCATCTCAGACCTGCAGGCTGCTACCAATATCTTCAAACACATCTGGGAGAACATCTTCCACCCTCACCCACCTCACCCTAACGTTATTCAACACATTCAGAACATAGAACACTGGAACACTGCACACACACAAGAAACAACACCAGATAGCCACATACATATAAACTCTCTTACCTCCTATCAAGAACTCGACACTCCTTTCACCAACACAGACATTAAAACTCTCCTCAGACACCTTCCTCCCAAGGCTCCTGGTGCCTCTGGCCTTAACCATATTATCCTAAAACACATTCCTGACTCTATCATTACTGCCTACACAAACCTCCTCAATGCCTCCCTTGCCTCTGGATACTTCCCTTCCCTCTTCAAAGCTGCTACTGCTATCCTCCTTCCTAAACCCAATAAAGACCACTCTGACCCTAGAAACTATCGCCCTATCAGCCTCCTCGAAACTTTAGGAAAACTCTTTGAAAAACTCATTAATCATCACCTTCGCAGATACCTGGAACACAATTCTCTGCTTTCTGATGGCCAGTTTGGCTTCAGAACACACAGATCCACACAGGATGCCATTAACATCATTCTCAACTATATCCACATAACACAAAACAAAGAAACAGGACAGCCCTGGTTGCAAAGGATGTTGGAAAAGCTTTTGACACTGTCTGGCACGAAGGGCTCAAGTACAAACTCTGCACTAACTTTAACCTGCCTCTCACTACTCGTAAACTTCTCTGCAACTTCCTAGACGGCCGTACCATGAGAATAAAATTCCAAGGCTGTTACTCTAACTACTTCACACTAAATGCCGGAGTACCCCAGGGATCTGTCCTCTCCCCTACCCTCTACATTTTATACGCTAACGACATTCCAACACCTGTATACCACAACTCCATCACACTAGCCTATGCAGACGGCATTACACAACTTATCACTCATGCCATTATAGATACACTCACACACAAAACACAAAATGAGGTCGACAGGATAGCCATCTGGGAACAAAAATGGAGGATCAAAACCAATGCAGCTAAATCCAGGATTACATATTTTAACTACAGGAAACGTGATCCTCCATTACCAGTCGAGCTCAGAGCAGCTGACACCCGCACTTACATCCACATCACACAATCTGTCACTGTCCTTGGCGTTAATCTTGACTACCTTCTTCGTTTACATGGACACATTCACTCAAGGCATGCAATAGCTAGTAAGGCCCTTGCGGACCTCTACAAGCTGAAACATGCCTCTCAACGCACCAAACTACACCTCTACAAATCCCTAATACGTCCTCTGATAACTTACTCTCCTCTAGCCCTCTCTCTTGCAGCAAAAACAAACTTACTTAAACCGCAGCATGTCCAGAACAAGGCGCTGCGCTAGGTGCTTGATGTCAGATGGGAGGACTTCGCCACAAGCGAATCTCTCCATGCCCAATTAGATATCCCTGCGCTGAATCTGTTCTGGAAGACGCTCAGTGACGGACAGATAGACAATCTTGAGACACGACATGACTACTGGACCTCTCTCCTTGACGAAGACATTCGCAGACCCACAAACCTACACAACCTTTTCTACTCCTTGCATGATCCAGCTCCTAACCCTATTTACAAATAACCTTGGATTCGCTGACAGGTACCTTCTATGACAGGTACCATTCTCTGACCCACATTCACCTTAGCTTTTGGGTTAAGACATGGCCCATTTCTACACTCCTCTCTAGCGCTAAAAGTCGCATGTCCCTTCCTCCCCGCTCATCCCACCGGAGTCCCAACAGAAGAGGCTGAATTTCTCTTCTCAATATCTGTCCCACGATCGCCTTCGCTGCTGGGTAAGCCCTGGCTCTATTTCTACGACTAAGAACACTCCTCTCCAGCACTATTCTTCGTCTGTCCCGTCTTCCCCGCTCATCCCATTTGGGATCTTACCTGAACTTTCGTTCCTTCGTTCGTACAGATCCCCCATCAAAAAACAAACGCTGTCGTTAAGACACAGTCGCTCATCACCTCAAGAAGTGTTCCTTTGATCCCCGTCGGGGAGGGGAACCTGTGATCATCGTACCAGCGCCTGCCTTACTCCTTCATGATGCTTGCAAACCGAGTAAGGATCAAACCCAACAGTGGAGTAATAAATGACTCTACTAAACTTGCTCTTGCTGCCGCTGTAAAGACTTTCCTACAGGTTAAATTTACAGCCACCCACTCGACGATAGACTCATTCATCGTCGTCTGTACTGACGATTATGAAGCCTCAAAGCTGATGGCCGACACCTCTACGAAAACCCTCAGAGACCGACAGTTCACCATCTCCCCTTCACCTTTTTTGCTGGCGAAACGTTCCGTTTTCTTCAAACGGCTGGACAAACTCGTCACTTCTTTATCGACTGAAGATCTCAAGACCTCTATCGAGGAACAAAATACCTGGGCGTCGATTGAACATATCACCAAAATCCCCAACGCCTCTACAATGATCAAGCTAACCTTCTCCAACATCGAGATGGCTACTAGAGCACTGTCTGTCTCCTACTATCATATCCATCCAAGTCACATAGAACCCGAACGTTTCGCCCACATCTCGCCATGCTGGACCTGCTACTCCTATCACCACTCAACGCCTGACTGTCCTCTGAAAGGGAAGAAGTACTGCACAAACTGCGGTAAAGACGGCCATGACTTCAAGGAATGTTCTACTACCTCTACCTCTCCTACCTGCCTCAACTGCAAGGGTACTCACCACTCCCTTGCAGCAAAATACCCTCTACGTAAAGAAGTCCTGTCTAAGAAAATCATTGAAGAAACCAAGAACAACAACCCTAAATCGCCAACATACTCCGCCATTGCAAAAATTCAATCAGATACTACCGAACTCCTTAAAGCTACACAACAATCATCTCCACCCAGCAAGTCCCTCTCTGCTCTTCCTGACGCTGCTCCATCCAAGGTGCTATACTGTATGATGTATGCACACCTCACTAATGCTGCAAACCCTGGCTCATTCAACACAACAATCAATGAACTGTTTCGCCTTAACAACATGCCAAACTTCAACTTTCCAGACTCGCCACCATCACAAGACCTCCTCAAGCTAATTCCAGACATTGTTAACTTCAGCTCAACCCCTGGTCCTACTCGTATCTCTGACCAAGACTCTACTCCAGAACCAACACCGCCGTCTACTGCCACCTTTCGCCACCCACCACCAGCCCGACAAACCACAACCGACCAACACTCCCTGCCTCCTCTCAACACAGTCACAGAAGACGAAATAGAACCAGAACATTATGAACAACCCTCGGACGACGACGAAGTAGTAGTCGAAGACGTAACCGATGAAGAAACCACAGGCAACCGTTACCTAAGCCAAGCCTTTAATGGGTCTCTAACCTTCTACACCACCCCCAACCTCCCAACCGAAATGAGCGCAGCTGATATGCTCCACTTAATGAAAGAGGGAGCTGTTAAGTACACCTGCACCAAACCTCACCAAATTCCTTTTGAAAACGCACTATCTTACCTCGTGACGAATCTGAACTGCTCCCACCTCAGAATGCAACTATTCCACATGTCCAAGAGAGACTTCAAAAGACTCAAGAGTGGCTCCATCACCAGCGAAGTGTAGCCAAACACACAACGTGAGCCTCCAGACACCTGACGTCCAAACCAGCTCTTCACCTCAGCCTGAAGCATATCAGCCAGCGAGCACTGTCTGCAGTCTGCTCTCTCCTCTGTGTCCTCAACATGCCCTCTCTACACTGCCTCGCAGTGACACGCAGCTGGGTTTAGCCCTGGCTCTTTCATCTACAACTCAAGACCTTCCTCTCACCGACTATTCTTCGTCTGTCCACATTCCCCACTCACCCACCGGAGTCCCAACAGAAGAGCCTGCTATGTGTGTTCTCAATGTCTGTCCCACGATCGACTTAGCTGCTGGGTTAAGCCCTGGCTCTATATCTACAACTAAGAACACTCCTCTCCAGCACTATTCTTCGTCTGTCCCGTCTTCCCCGCTCATCCCATTTGGGATCTTACCTGAACTTTCGTTCGTTCGTTCGTGCAGATTCCCACTCGGATTTAACCCCATTTATGGACAGTCTCTGCTTCCTGTCTGTGAGCCATGACTCGATCCACGAGAGCACTTTTCCCCCAATGCCATGAGCTGCCTCTTTCTTTAACAGTCTTTGGTGTGGAACTCTATCAAAAGCCTTACTAAAATCTAAGTAAATAATATCAAATTATCGTGATCAACAGCCTCAAAAGCTTTACTGAAGAAAGTTAATAAGTTAGTTAGACAAGAACGGCCTCTCGTGAATCCATGCTGAGTATCATTAATCAAGCTATGCTTATCGAGATGGCTTCTTACAATCTCAGCGATAATTGACTCTAGTAATTTGCCTACAGTTGAGGTCAGGCATATTGGGCGGAAATTTGACGGTAACGACTTGTCCCCTGCTTTAAAAATAGGAATAACATTAGCCATCTTCCACATATCAGACACTACACCTGTTTGAAGAGATAAATTAAAAATATTGGTTAATTCATTGTTTGCCAGAACTAAGTCAAGCAGGTTATTTCCCCTTGTAGGTTCTGTCACAAACTGCCACAAAAAACAATTCTGAACTACTTCTAAGAAGTCGTATGATTCTAAATTTCCAGTCAAGAAATTCCAATCAATATGACTAAAGTTAAAGTCTCCTAGAATTACTACATTATCGTGCCTTGTGGCCTTAACAATTTCCTCCCATAGTAGTCTCCCTTGGTCTCTATCTAAGTTTGGGGGACGGTATATCACTCCTAAAATCAATTTTTTCATGCCCCTCTGAAAATTATATCCAGACTCTGTATGTGTTACTTCAGACTTAATACTCGTTTATATGCAACAGATCAAGCGATCTCGGACATACAATGCCACCCCAACCCCCTTCCCGATACTTCTATCTACTTGGAACAATTTAAAACCCTGAATGTGACATTCCGCAGGCATGTCCCGGCTTTTTTAATTAAACCACGTCTCAGTTATGGCAAATACATCAGTGTTACCTGCACTAGCAACTAGTATCAACTCTTCCATCTTATTCCTAGCACTACGGCTATTAGCATAATATACATTGAAAGACTCTCCTTTCTCTTTACCCTTACTGCTCATTTCTGTTTTTCTACTAAACCTATTACTGTCCTTATCACCTAGTGTCACTGGCTTTTCAATATCTACCTCGTTCTGCTTATTACTAGTTCCCCTAGAACTCATAATATTACTACACTAGGACTTCACTGTTTTCCTGCCAAAACCCATACCATTAACTATTCCTAGTTTAAAGTCCTAACAGCTCCCTCCACTGCAGTTGCCAGTGCCCCCACCCCAGACCTAGATAAGTGAACCTCATCCCTGGCATACATGTCATTTCTGCCATAGAAGAGGTCCCAGTTGTCAATGAATGTTACAGCATTTTCCTTACAGTATTTGTCCAGCCAGCAATTGACACTAATTGCCCTGGGCAACCATTCATTTCCAACTCCTCTCCTTGGCAAAATACCACATATGACAGGGTTCCCACCCTTCCTCCTAATTATTTCTATTGCTGACCTATACCTGCTAATCAGGTCCTCACTCCTACGTCTGCCAACATCATTGCCTCCAGCACTGAGACAGATAATAGGATTGCTCCCATTACCTCTCATGATGTCATCCAGACGGCTAACAATATCCTCCATCCCAGACCCAGGAAAGCAAACCCTCTGTCTCCTACTCCTGTCCTTCAAGCAGAACGCCCTATCCATGTACCTAACTTGGGTATCCCCAACAACAACAATATTCTTACCTTCCTTGTTGTCGTTCGTCGTGATGTTCCCAGTAGTCGACTCACATTTGTCGGGTAGCACGGAGAATGCATTATACGTTTCCACAACAGTTTCCACAGCAGTCTCTTTCTTCTTCATCGTTTCTACCTTTCCATTCGTCTTCTTGATCTTCAACTTCGTTCCATGCTGTCCATCCACTGACCAGTTTCCCTTCTTGACCTGAGGACTAAAAACAGGAGGACTACTACGAATCTTCTTGTTTTCCTCGGTCAGTCGCCGAATCTTCATCTTCGCCATCCTCAATTCTTCCTTAAGCTGTTGGTAAAGTTACTCGATGGAGGGCATCTTGGTTCAGTCCATAGAGAGCACACTCGACACGTCCTCACTAATCATTACCTTGATCTACGTCCACAAACACCTTAGCGAAAAAAGTTAGCAAATTCGTAAGACAGGAACGCCCCTTAGTAAAACCGTGTTGAGATTCATTTATCAATTTATGCCTATCAAGATGGCTACGAATTGCCTCGGCAATTATTGATTCCATAAATTTTCTTACTGTGGAGGTAAGGCTTATTGGTCTAAAGTTCGAAGCTAAGGGCCTGTCACCTGTCTTGTACATAGGTATTACATTTGCCGTTTTCCACTTATCAGGCACTATGTCAGTTTGTAGTGATATGTTGAAAAGATTAGCCAAAGGTTTGCAAGGTTCCTCTTTATATTCCTTTAAAACCCTTGCAAACAATTCATCAGGACCTGGGGATTTGTTAGGTTTTAATTTCTCTATTTGTCTGAGGACCATGTCACTAGTTACTGCAATAGTGCATAGTTTATTATCGTCCTGTTCTACATAATTTATTATTACTCGAATTTCGCTAGTATCTTCATGAGTAAAAACTGAGAGGAAGAATTGAAAATTTCACACATATCCCTATCACTGTTAGTGATCTAACCTAAGCTACTCTTAAGTGGGCCTATCTTGTCTCAAATCTTGCTTCTGTATACCTGAAAGAACTATTTTGGGGTAGTCTTCGAATCCCTTGCGACCTTAGCCTCATAAACCCTTTTTGCTTTTCTTATTCCTTTTTTTATTTCTCTCTTTAATTGAATATATCGATTTCTTAGCTGCTCATCCCCTCTTCTGATACGCCTATATATGCCTCTCTTTTGACCAATGAGATGCTTTAATCTATTGTTCATCCATTTGGGATAATTTTTGTTAGATCTAATTTTCCTACTCGGAACAAAAGTTGACTGGGCAGCTAGAACTATGCTCTGAAAAAGTCATATTGGCAAACAACACCAGCTACCTGACCCATAGTCAGATCATCCCAATTTAGCCCACCCAGGTAATTTTTCAGTCCCATGAAATCAGCCAATCGAAAGGCTGGGACAGAGACTTGATTACAGTTTACTGGGTAATTCCATAATATATTGAAACTAAGTGATTTGTGATCACTTTCCCCAAGCTCATCATTAACCTCAAGATTAATAATTAGTGACTCTTTATTAGCAAGAACCAAGTCAAGCAGATTGGAACGTTCTGTTTTTGTCAAACTGTTGGACAAGATCATCACATCCCTATCAACTGCTGACCTGAAGACCTCTATCGAGGAACAAAACACTTGGGCCTCTATTGACATCACTAAAATTTCAAACGCTTCTTCAAGGCTTAAACTCACCTTTTCCAGCATCGATATGGTTACCAAAGCACTTTCTGATGGTCTTGCCATCTCGTACTACCATATTCATCCACGACACACACAACCAGAACGTTATGCTTATGTCTTACGCTGCTGGAACTGTAATTCTTACCATCATTCATTAAAGACAAGGAATTCTGCTCCAACTGCAGAAAGGGTCATGATTTCAAAGCCTGTTCCACCACCAACGCCACTCCAACCTGCCTCAACTGCAAGGTTACTCATCATGCCCTTGCAGCCAAATGCCCACTTAGGAAGGGCTGTCCAAGAAAATCAAAGAAGCTAAGAACAGCAGCCCCAAATCACCGACATATACCCCATAACAAAACTACAGTCTGATACCAAGAAAATTCTTCAAGCTACACAACAGCTATCCAGTGGCGTGCAGAGGGTGGGACCGAAGGGGCGGTTGCCCCGGGCATCCAGATGGTGGGGGGGGCATCCAATTAGAGAGGGAAATAAGATAGTGATTTGGGGCATACAATCAAGGAATCTTTGGGGCATACAATCATGGAGTTGGCCCCGGGCATCACCAGACCTCTGCACGCCACTGCAGCCATCTCTATCCAGCCCCTCCCTTTCTCTACTTCCGGACGCGGCTCCCTCCAAGGTGTTGTATTGCGTGGTGTATGATGCGCACCTTGCGAATGCAGCCAAACCAAGCACATTCAACACCACCATAAATGAACTATTCCGTCTTAACAACATGCCTGCCTTCATTTTCCCCGTCTCCACACCTTCAGCTGACGTTCTGAAGATTCTTCTTAACGTTGTTAGCTTCACTACACCTGCTGACCTGTCTCCTGCCCAAGCAACTGTTCCAGAAACTTCCACAACTGCCTCCACATTCGTCAACACTGCGTGTCCTGCCTCAACCACCGTCTCCCACCTCTCCCAACCTGCTGACACACACTAATACACCTCTCTACTGCTAGCACCATGGTTGACTTATCTACTGAATCCACGTCAAAAGATGATATTGACGACTGTAGCACACCAGCGCTGACACCATGACCTGCACGGAACTCTCACCTAATTGTACTCACCTAATTGTGGTTGCAGGGGTCGAACTCAGCTTCTGTTCCTGTAGCAGTAGTAACAGCAGCTAGACGATGGCGGGGTTTATTGTTTTGAGGAGAATTCTTCCTAATACTAAAGAGATGAAGAAGCTGCCTTTATTCTATTTGTGTTAGAAATGGCGACTAATGATTGTTCAAGGCATTTACGTCTACGGAAATTCGGTTCTTTAATCGCTAGACGGGTGTCCTTGAGGTTCATCTTGGTGGAATTCTGGTGTCATACACAGGCGTTGTTTGTTATCGTTCGTACATGCCTTGTGTTTATTGAGATTTGGATATTTCTTGTTGTTTCGCCTACATATATTCCATTAAATATACGTAGAATATACCTTTCTTGTTGAAGCAAGTTTATACTGTGACAAGAAATAAATTTCAAAATCAGTTTAAATTTTAGATATACAACCCTTACCAGTTTGACGCTTTCTTTCCAATATAATAAATTTCTTTAATATTGTTGTACAATGTAATAAAACATTGGAGGTTCGATTGCCAAATATGTAGACTAAAATACCAGAATTATTAGATAAACTTCAAAAATTGTGTTGCAGGAAGGTTATTAACAGTCGCAGCCAGACACCAGTGTCCGCTGCCGTCGTCACAAGGTAGTAGCACCCGTTGGATTCTGATTTTTTTCCAATTATCCTAGTTGCTATATTACCTATATGGGTTGAGCGCTTCCCCGTGAATGAAATAACTGCAGTGCAGTTTGATAGCTGCCATTTGTTGTAAGTAATGATGATGAAAGTATATAATTATTCCATTATTTAATTTAGAGAGACTATTTACCTGGAGTTTACCTGGAGAGAGTTCCGGGGGTCAACGCCCCCGCGGCCCGGTCTGAGACCAGGCCTCCTGGTGGATCAGAGCCTGATCAACCAGGCTGTTGCTGCTGGCTGCACGCAAACCAACATACGAGCCACAGCCCGGCTGATCCGGAACTGACTTTAGGTGCTTGTCCAGTGCCAGCTTGAAGACTGCCAGGGGTCTGTTGGTAATCCCCCTTATGTGTGCTGGGAGGCAGTTGAACAGTCTCGGGCCCCTGACACTTATTGTATGGTCTCTTAACGTGCTAGTGACACCCCTGCTTTTCATTGGGGGGATGGTGCATCGTCTGCCAAGTCTTTTGCTTTCGTAGTGGGTGATTTTCGTGTGCAAGTTCGGTACTAGTCCCTCTAGGATTTTCCAGGTGTATATAATCATGTATCTCTCCCTCCTGCGTTCCAGGGAATACAGGTTTAGGAACCTCAAGCGCTCCCAATAATTGAGGTGTTTTATCTCCGTTATGCGCGCCGTGAAAGTTCTCTGTACATTTTCTAGGTCGGCAATTTCACCTGCCTTGAAAGGTGTGTTAGTGTGCAGCAATATTCCAGCCTAGATAGAACAAGTGACCTGAAGAGTGTCATCATGGGCTTGGCCTCCCTAGTTTTGAAGGTTCTCATTATCCATCCTGTCATTTTTCTAGCAGATGCGATTGATACAATGTTATGGTCCTTGAAGGTGAGATCCTCCGACATGATCAATCCCAGGTCTTTGACGTTGGTGTTTCGCTCTATTTTGTGGCCAGAATTTGTTTTGTACTCTGATGAAGATTTAATTTCCTCATGTTTACCATATCTGAGTAATTGAAATTTCTCATCGTTGAACTTCATATTGTTTTCTGCAGCCCACTGAAAGATTTGGTTGATGGTTGAGGTTTTTTATTAAATAACTTCAATGGCCCTATTTGTCCTCGAGTTCCAGGGAGACTCAGACCTGTTGGTCTCACCATGATCATTACAATGACCAAGGACAAAAAGAAAAGTTTGTAAGCTTTCTTTCAACAAAGGACAAAGTAAACACTTAGGCCGTGGAAAAAAACTGTACTTTAGTCAGATCATATGTGAATTTTCCAGTGTAACTGCTGCGTATCTTCATCCTTTATCTCAAAGTCTGCAGCAACAACAGTGCTACCTGGCAGACAATTGTATTAATGTTGCAGTTCAGTGTGACAGATTTTCTTCATACATATTGCAGTGCTAAATGGCCCAAACGATGCACTTGCTTATGAATAATAAAATATTTTTTGTTAATAACTGTGCAAGAAGTGACATTTAATGCTTACCTGTCATGTTGGAGTTGATCAGCGAGACTCTGCTCATCTTTCATCACAAGATAAGTAACAACAATGCCACTATAGCTGCCAATATATGTACAGTTGTTCGTACATTTTAGCGAAGGATGCAATCAAATAATTTAATATAGATTTTTTTTCTATTCAGGCTACTTTACTAACGGCATCTGTTCACCTCACTCGGTCTATCATTCTCCTGTGAGAGAATGTATTCTCTCCTTCATCATTATTAAGATATAAGAAAACGCTTGCGAACATTTTCGGCGAGTGAATAAGCAATCTTGACTTTAAAATATTCGGGTAACTGGATTTTACAGCTCAAGGGATAAATCCCCCGGTATGCCAGGCCCCTCTGGCTGGAACCAACAGCTAAACCCGAGCATCTTTATCCTTAGTTACAAGTAAGAAAATGTACTACTCTTGAGAGACCATTTCTGTGTTCAAGCAGCTGTTCAATATATTTAAGGTCATGATAGGTTTCCTTGATATCCATCGCAGTGCTAAATTTCCACTACGGAACTCTTGGTGTGTTAGTACAAAAATAGTTCCTGCTTTATAAAAGTACAGTTTATTAAAGTTTCTTGTTAATATTATATTTACCATTACAGGTAAGTGGCATTTACAGCTGGTGAGAGAAATGCCTGCACTGCCAGGCTGGATCGTACCAGCGAGACACTGAGAGGTACTCATCCTTCAACTTCAGGTAAGAAACAGTAGTATTATTTGATACCTGACATTTGGTGTGCAGTTGATAACATATTTATCAAAGGATGTAATATGTTTCCTTATTTACTATACAAAAAGTCTATTTGTAGTAGAGCTTCGTCATGCACTGCCTGTTGTTACTTGATTCGGTCTTACAGTGAAGGGGGATCCACAAACATGTTGAACTCTACTTGATCGTTGCAATAATAACTGAGATACAAACTTTCACAAGCCCTCCATCAGTTAAATAAGAGTAGATGCTGAGGTAGTGAATAAGCAGCTAGATTCTACTGAAAGTGATTAACATAATTCCTCTTTAAAAACATTACAGGTAAGAGGCTTGTACTGCTGCAGCACACGGAGAGGAACTCCAGATATGCCAGGCTCTTTTGTCTGAATTAAATTATCGAAACGTCTGGGTATCCTCATCCTTCATTATGAAGTAAACCATAACAGAACTACTTGACAGGTAGCTGCCATCTGTACTCTAGCAGGTGTGTGTTCCATATATCATTGTGTGACAAGTTTTTATTCAAATTGCAGTGATACAATAACCCAAACGAAGCACTTGTTTATGAACACGAAAATGTTTGCATAATATAAGGCAGTACTATTTATTTAGTGCTAATTTTAATTTTACAGGCAAGAAGCATTTTAAGCTCGTCGAATGATCAAAATGCCCTGTCTGCTAAGCCGGACTCAACCAGCGAGACAGTGTGCTCATCCTTTCGAAAAGCGAGACTGTGCTCGTTCTTTCGACCAGCGAGACAGTGTGCTTGTCCTTTCGACCAGCGAGACAGTGTGCTCGTCCTTTCGACCAGCGAGAGTGTGCTCGTCCTTCGTCACAGCAGTGACACCATATGGCTGCCAGTTTATATTACATTGATATATTTTTCTAGGAATGCAATTACTTAATTTAGTATGGAAAAAAGTTTTTCACAGTCAAGGCACCTTATTCATTGCCTCTTTTCACCTGGCTCTTGGTAATAAAATAAGTCTCTAATTGAACATTTAGATGATCAGGGAGTAAACTTGACTGCATAAAAGTGAAATCTTATTTTTAATGATTTTAAAACTTCTACAGGTAAATGGATTTTACAGTTATTCAAGGGATCAAACCTCCCGATATGCCAGGCCCCTTTGGTTCGATCCGATAAGTGAGAAGTCTGGGTATCTTCGTCCTTCGTCGCAACACGAAAAATGGCAGGTAACTGTTAGTATTTCATATAGCCCTGGGGTGCGACAGGTTTCCTATATTCATATTGCACTGCCGAGTAACCCATACAGAGCACTCGTTTGTAACCTGCAAAATAATTATTCTAATTTTATTTATGGTGACACTGTATATTTAGAGAGGTAATCATCATTGTTTTACCATTACAGGTAAGGGGAGAATACAGTTGATTGAAATACCATAATATTTGATCTGTCAAGCTGAACATGACCAACGAGACGCTCAGGTATACTCATCATTCTTCACAAGATCAACAAAACAATGTTACTTCATCGTAAGTAATTGCCAATTTTACATGTAGATGATAAGGCTTAAGCCATCTATTACTAAATCTCTCAGGATTTTCCTAGGGGTTTGGGATTAAGCTTTAATTTGGGGTTAGGGGGCTAGGGTTTTATAGTTAAGGTAAAAGAGCCCTCTCTTGGGGTTTGGGAAAGGAGCCCTCGAGGTTTGGAGAAAGGAGCACTCCTTTAGGAAATGAGACCCTCGCTTGGTCATATAGTCCCTTTCTCGTTTAGGAAAAGATTCTTCACTTGAATATTTGGGAAAAAAGTGTTTCATTTATCGGTTTTTGAGAAGTTCTTGCCTTTGGGGACTTGTGGGGATGGATAAATCCCTTTTGGGGTTATGAAAGGAGACCTTTTCAGTTGGCAAACTGGGGCCGCCCATGGGATTTGGAATACTTTCCTTTAGGCTGAGTCACCTTAATACTGTGGCAAAGTTTGACCTGTTTTTCAAGTCTATGAATTCTGCTCACCCTCAAACTCTGCCTTATATTTAGCTAATGTAGTGGCCAGTTTTTTTTTTTAATCATTTAACAAATTTTGCTCTGGGGAATAATGGAAGGGCTCATTGTTCATCTGTTGTGCAGCTAGTTGGTGTTGAGGTCTGCGACTGACAAAGGAAATTAAACTATTAGGTAAATCTTACGTGGAACACCATGTACCCAGAGTGGTATATCTGGTTTATGTTTGATAGGGATACTATTATTGAAAGTTGCCTGCAGTCCCTGGAATTCACCTACCTAGAGTCTACCTGGAGGGTATTCCGGGGGTCAAAATGACCAGCCCTGCAGTGGATCAGGGCCTGATCAACCGAGCTGTTACTGCACGCAAACTAACGTACGAACCACAGCCCGGTTGGTCGGAAACTGACTTTAGGTGCCTGTCTAGCTCCTTGAAGACAGCCAGGAGTTTATTGGTAATCCTCCTCATGTGTGCTGGGAGGTAGTTGAACAGTCTTGGGCCCCTGACACCTAATGTGTTGTCTCTTAGCGTACTCGTGTGCCCCTGCTTTTCGTTGGGGGGATGTTTCACCGCCTGCCGAGTCTTTTGCTCTAGTAAGGAATAGTTTCCGTGTGTATCTTTCTCGCCTGCGCTCCAAGCAGTACATGTCAAAGGACTTGAACCGTTCCTAGTAATTTAGGTGCTTTATTGTACTTATACCTGTAGTGAAAACTCTGTATATTCTCCAGGTCTGCAATTTTGCCTGCCTTGAAAGGGGAAGTTAGCATACAGCAATATTCCTGCTTAGAGACAACAAGCGATTTGAAAAGTGTTATCATTGGCTTGGCATCCCTAGTTTTGAAGGTTCTCATTATGCATCCAACCATTTTCTTAGATGTGGTAGATACAGTGTTATGATCTTAGAAAGTGAGATTCTGATATCATCGCTCCCAGGTCCTTCATATTAGTTTTTTTGCTCTAGTGTGTAGTTGGGAATTTTCATACTCCGATCCAGTTTTTATTTCCTCGATTTTCCATAGCGGAGTAATTGAAATTTGTCTTCATGAACTTCATATTGTTTTCTGAGGCCCATTTAAAGACTTGGTTAATGTTCTCATGGAGATTTCAGTGTCCTTAATGGATCACACTGTCATGCAAATTATGGTATCATCAGCAACGGAGGACGCGGTGCTGTGGCTTACGTCTCTTATGTCAGACATGAGGATGAGGAACAGGATGGGAGAGAGTGCTGTTGTACTTTGTGGAACACTGCTCTTCACTGTTGCCGCCTCTGACTTTATTTACTATTACTCTGTGTTTTATTTGTTAGGAAGTTATAGATCCATCAACCCACTTTTCCTGTTATTCTTTTATCATACATTTTGTGTGCTGACACCATGATCCGACCTTTTCGAAGGCTTTCAGCCTGTGTATACTACATTTGCATTTTGTTTGTCATCCAGTGCACCCAAGACGATGCCATAGTGGTCCAGTAGGTGTGAAAGGCAGGAACGACCTACTTTCAACCCATGCTGCCCTGGGTTGTGCAATTGTTGGGTATCTGTGATTGGTGATTTTGCTTCTTAGAACCCTCTCAAAGATTTTTATTATTCGGGATGTTAGTGCTATTGGTCTGTAATTCTTTGCAATTGCTTTACTGCCACCATTGTGGAGTGGGGCTATATTCGTTGTTTTTAGTGGCTGTGGGATGACCCCTGTGTCTATGCTCTCTCCATTCAATATTTAAGGCATGTGAGTTTCTTGCAGTTCTTGAACACGGAGTTTCACGAGTCTGGGTCTGGAGCAGAGCACATAGGCATATCATTTATTGCTTTTTCAAAATCCTGTAGTGTCAGGATTATATCAGAAATTCTTTTATTAACCAAATTTTGAAATCCGTCATAAAAAATTCATTTAGATTGTCGACTGATTAATGGCTTACTAAATGCTGAGTCATATTGGGACTTCAGTATCTCACTCATTTTGTGGAAAATTAAATTTACCTGGATGTAACTCATCAGATACATACCAGTAAATGGTAACAAAGATAATTATTTTTTATCAAAGTTACAGAGACAAGTAGGAATTTTAGGACACCTAGGTCACAAAAAATGTCCCCCTTTGATACCTACTACTATCATATCCACAAGTCACTCTTGACCTATATCAATTTCAAATGAAATATACATTACCAGGAATTATGGTAAACATTAATATAAATATGTAGACTGTATGTTAAAATTAATAAATGATTACATATACACATTTAGGTAACAGAAGGAGAATTTATAATCATAAGACACACCAATTTGTTTGGAGATTACTGTGTATCTTACCAACCCCCTTGCCTAAATTTATGAAGAAAATACTGGCCAGAATTCCAATATAAATAGACAACTTAGCTGGGGTTCTGAAGCTGTCCTGCCTATCTGCTTAATGCTCAAATTATGCAGGACTGCAAGTCCAACAATTTTGGCTCCTACTTGAGAGGTTTTAAGCCCAATATAACCCCTAGAGCGACAAAAATTATGCACATTACATTAGCGTGCCTGTACCACATTCAAAACAATGGCGATCTCCTCCACAATGACGCTCACCCATCGCTGGTTCTTTATTTATTTACAAATTAATTTTTATTACCTACAATATAGGCCATCAGTTTACATAAAATACATGTATTTTTGGAGAATATACAGTATTTTTCACGCTGCAGCCGGGCGGAGGTCGTTGCTAAACTACTCAAATTACTCCTTCCTTTAGGAGACAATTCCAGCCAGTTTTGGCTTGAGTGGCTGTTCTCCTAGTAGGTCTTACTACAATTTCATCTTCCTGCATCACTTGATCAGCTATACCTTCAATATCACTTGTGTCACTTTCCCTTAGATTTTCATTTACATTTGATTGAATGCCATTTAATTCCAAGGGAATCAATTTATTAATTGTGTGTAAACTTTCCTGGCCATGACACAACACTGACATTCCGGACAACACCTTGTGCATCTGGGTACAATGTCACTACTTTGCCCCAGAGGCCACAATGTTCGATGTTGCTCAGTATCAATTAACACAATGTCACCTGGTTGAATGCCTCTGTCACACCATAAAAGTGTTCACGTAGTGTAAGAAGATATTCCTTACGCCACACATTAGACCAATGACCAATTACTTTATTTAACATTTTAAATTTATTACACAACACTGCTGCATCATTGTAATCTTCATCACTTTCTTCCGGATTATCTCTATAGACAAGGGCAGCTTCCAATTTCCTTCCACATATTAGGTGAGAAGGTGTTAATACATCTGCATCAGGTGTATCACTCATGTACGAGAGAGGCCTATTATTTATCCGATTCTCCGCCTCCACTAACACTGCACGGAATTCTTCCAAATTAATTCTCTTCCAGTGTAGTACTTTACGGAGACACCTCTTCACTGTGCCTATAAGGTCTTTCGTAAAGCCCCCCCTGCCAAGGAGCTCTAGGAGCAATAAATTTCCAGGTACACCCTGGCTGGGTTAACAGAGATTTGAACATGGTTACTATTATTTAATTCTATCAAGTGTTGAGCACCCTCTACAAAATTTGTGGCATTATCCGAAATCATCAATTTCGGACAGGATCTCCTAGCTGCAAAATTTTTGAACAGCTGTAAAAAACTGTTCTGCAGAAAGCCCTGAGCCACTTCTAAATGAACTGCCCTAGTAGCAGTACAAGTGAACAACAAACATACATTTTCAGTGGAACACCATCTGAAGTACCTGTAAAATTATTGGACCACTATAGTCTACACCTGTTACATCAAATGGTTTCAACTAATTGTACAGCTGCTTTGGCAATGGTGGAGGACCTGGGTACATATAGGATCTGGCATCCACACGGCGAATATTACACAAGATTTAATCCCCCTTTTTAAACTTTGCCGCCCTTGTGGAATCCAGAAAGTTTCCCTAATACAATTTAAGGTATCTTGTACCCCACCATGCATTACATTTTTATGGGCATTTAAAACAATTAAATTTGTTAGATGTGAGTTTTGGGAAATAAGATAGGGTGTTTTGCATAATCACCAATTCAGCATTTTGTACCTACCTCTCCCACCTAATTACATTGTTCTCTAAATACGCCCTTGTTTCTCTATTATGGAACCTTTCACAATTTTTCTTTCCATCATCAATTTAATCTCATTTCCATAGATTTGTTCTTGTACCCTCTTTTCCAATATTCAAGAGGATGTGAAAAACTTATATGAGATACTCATCTTGTTTAGAAATCTAAACACCAACTTAGTTACTTTGATTAATTTGGGGGAAAGAAGAAAAACCTTTTTTATATCAATGGCTAAGGAAGGCAAACTATTGGAGCGGTGGTCACCAGTAATTTCAACAGGAGCCAATATACGCCTTTTGTAAGGCCAATTAGCTTTATTTCCCAAAACCAGCTCGGCCCTTTTAAAAACCATGATACAGCATTTACAAATTTAGCATAATTTAAAAACTCGAGAAAAGAAATCAGTGGATTCCCCTCACCAGGTATATGATTAAATGTTACATATGCTGACCCAACTATTTATTACTTCTCTTGCATCTGTGAATTTCAGCGACTCTGTTTTGTACGTTACACAATTTTACTGTTTCCATTACGAATCCATTGTAAGGATACCTCATTATCAGACCAAATTACAGTGTCCTAATATTTATCCCCTGCCCCAACTTATTTCTTATATAATTAGCTAATTTGACATCTACATAAATAGCTGTTAATTCCAACTTAGGTAAAGGTACGTGAAAATTTAAATGGAGACACTTTAGCCTTAGACATAACAAGAGAAATAACATTTACATTGAAGGTAAGCAACTGCTCCATACACCAATTTTGAAGCATCACAAAAAATGTGGAGTATAATTTTCCCATCTGGATTGGCCACCTGGCGTGGGAACTCCAACATTGGAATTTTTTCATTTAAACACCCAATTAATGCATCCCACCTGTTAATGAACTCCTCAGGTAGAGTTTCATCCCAAGCACATTTAAGTTTCCATGCCTCTTGTATTAATAATTTCCCTCTTATAGTAAGGGGTGACACTAAGCCTGGTGGATCAAAACATTTGGAAACTTCAGCAAGCAAAAACTCTCTTAGTTAATTTTTTTGGGCATACTGTAATTATTAGGTTTTAACATTAACAAATCTCTCTCAGTATCCCAAGTTAATCCCAATACATTACTATATTTTGGTACTTCATCTCCAGGGTAATCTTTACTTATTTTGTCCTTTAATTTGGACGAATTACTATTCCATTCCCTCAGAGGCATATTTGCACTTTGCATTATTTTATTAGACTCTCCATAAGTCATTAACAGTTCCTCTTCAGTTGACGTCACACCCAGGAAATTGTCCACATAAAACTGTTTGCTCATTACTTTACTCAATGGACTTCCCGTACGTTTAAGGTGTGCATTTATCGTTGCTTGAAGTAGGAACGGACTGGATGTAGCGCCAAATAATATGCTCCTAAAGTGAAAAGTTTTCAGAGGGCTAAGTGGGTCACTAGGATTCTCAGGCTATAACAAGCAGGTACAGTCCCGGTCAGCCTCTTGTAAACCCACTCTTAGGAAAGCTTTACTTATGTCAGCCGTAAAGGCATAATTCTTCACCCTGAAATTTAATAAGATATCTCCTAATTTTTCCGTCAACGACGGATCTGTCATCAGTCATTTAAACTAGGTACATTTTTGTTACTCCTGGCACTACAGTTAAACATAATCCTCAGAGGAGTGGTCTTAGAATCCTTCTTCACTCCGTGATGTGGCAAATAGTGACCATAAATTTTGGCTTGCTCAGAAGGTACCTGGAGTTTACCTGGAGAGAGTTTCGGGGGTCAACGCCCCCGCGGCCCGGTCTGTGACCAGGCCTCCTGGTGGATCAGAGCCTGATCAACCAGGCTGTTGCTGCTGGCTGCATCAAACCAACGCACGAGCCACAGCCCAGCTGGTCAGGAACCGACTTTAGGTGCTTGTCCAGTGCCAGCTTGAAGACTGCCAGGGGTCTGTTGGTAATCCCCCTTATGTGTGCTGGGAGGCAGTTGAACAGTCTCGGGCCCCTGACACTTATTGTATGGTCTCTTAACGTGCTAGTGACACCCCTGCTTTTCATTGGGGGGATGGTGCATCGTCTGCCAAGTCTTTTGCTTTCGTAGTGAGTGATTTTCGTGTGCAAGTTCGGTACTAGTCCCTCTAGGATTTTCCAGGTGTATATAATCATGTATCTCTCCCTCCTGCGTTCCAGGGAATACAGGTTTAAGAACCTCAAGCTCCCAGTAATTGAGGTGTTTTATCTCCGTTATGCGCGCTGTGAAAGTTCTCTGTACATTTTCTAGGTCGGCAATTTCACCTGCCTTGAAAGGTGCCTGGAGTTTACCTGGAGTTTACCTGGAGAGAGTTCCGGGGGTCAACGCCCCCGCGGACCGGTCTGTGACCAGGCCTCCTGGTGGATCAGAGCCTGATCAACCAGGCTGTTGCTGCTGGCTGCACGCAAACCAACGTACGAGCCACAGCCCGGCTGATCAGGAACTGACTTTAGGTGCTTGTCCAGTGCCAGCTTGAAGACTGCCAGGGGTCTGTTGCTAATCCCCCTTATGTGTGCTGGGAGGCAGTTGAACAGTCTCGGGCCCCTGACACTTATTGGATGGTCTCTTAACGTGCTAGTGACACCCCTGCTTTTCATTGGGGGGATGGTGCATCGTCTGCCAAGTCTTTTGCTTTCGTAGTGAGTGATTTTCGTGTGCAAGTTCGGTACTAGTCCCTCTAGGATTTTCCAGGTGTATATAATCATGTATCTCTCCCTCCTGCGTTCCAGGGAATACAGGTTTAGGAACCTCAAGCGCTCCCAATAATTGAGGTGTTTTATCTCCGTTATGTGCGCCGTGAAAGTTCTCTGTACATTTTCTAGGTCGGCAATTTCACCTGCCTTGAAAGGTGCTGTTAGTGTGCAGCAATATTCCAGCCTAGATAGAACAAGTGACCTGAAGAGTGTCATCATGGGCTTGGCCTCCCTAGTTTTGAAGGTTCTCATTATCCATCCTGTCATTTTTCTAGCAGATGCGATTGATACAATGTTATGGTCCTTGAAGGTGAGATCCTCCGACATGATCACTCCCAGGTCTTTGACGTTGGTGTTTCGCTCTATTTTGTGGCCAGAATTTTTTTTGTACTCTGATGAAGATTTAATTTCCTCATGTTTACCATATCTGAGTAATTGAAATTTCTCATCGTTGAACTTCATATTGTTTTCTGCAGCCCACTGAAAGATTTGGTTGATGTCCGCCTGGAGCTTTGCAGTGTCTGCAATGGAAGACACTGTCATGCAGATTCGGGTGTCATCTGCAAAGGAAGACACGGTGCTGTGGCTGACATCCTTGTCTATGTCGGATATGAGGATGAGGAACAAGATGGGAGCGAGTACTGTGACTTGTGGAACAGAGCTTTTCACCGTAGCTGCCTCGGACTTTACTCTGTTGACGACTACTCTCTGTGTTCTGTTAGTGAGGAAATTATAGATCCATCGACCGACTTTTCCAGTTATTCCTTTAGCACGCATTTTGTGCGCTATTACGCCATGGTCACACTTGTCGAAGGCTTTTGCAAAGTCTGTATATATTACATCTGCATTCTTTTTGTCTTCTACTGCATTTAGGACCTTGTCGTAGTGATCCAATAGTTGAGACAGACAGGAGCGACCTGTTCTAAACCCATGTTGCCCTGGGTTGTGTAACTCATGGGTTTCTAGATGGGTGGTGATCTTGCTTCTTAGGACCCTTTCAAAGATTTTTATGATATGGGATGTTAGTGCTATTGGTCTGTAGTTCTTTGCTGTTGCTTTACTGCCCCCTTTGTGGACTGGGGCTATGTCTGTTGTTTTTAGTAACTGTGGGACGACCCCCGTGTCCATGCTCCCTCTCCATAGGATGGAAAAGGCTCGTGATAGGGGCTTCTTGCAGTTCTTGATGAACACAGAGTTCCATGAGTCTGGCCCTGGGGCAGAGTGCATGGGCATGTCATTTATCGCCTGTTCGAAGTCATTTGGCGTCAGGATAACATCGGATAGGCTTGTGTTAATCAAATTTTGTGGCTCTCTCATAAAAAATTCATTTTGATCTTCGACTCTCAGTCTGGTTAGCGGCTTGCTAAAAACTGAGTCATATTGGGACTTGAGTAGCTCACTCATTTCCTTGCTGTCATCTGTGTAGGACCCATCTTGTTTAAGTAGGGGCCCAATACTGGACATTGTTCTCGATTTTGATTTGGCATAGGAGAAGAAATACTTTGGGTTTCTTTCGATTTCATTTATGGCTTTTAGTTCTTCCCGCGATTCCTGACTCCTAAAGGATTCTTTTAGCTTAAGTTCGATGCTTGCTATTTCTCTGACCAGTGTCTCCCTACGCATTTCAGATATATTGACCTCTTTTAGCCGCTCTGTTATTCTTTTCCGTCGCCTGTAAAGGGAGCGCCTGTCTCTTTCTGTTTTACATCTACTCCTCCTTTTTCTTAGAGGAATAAGCCTTGTGCATACATCGAGTGCCACCGAGTTAATCTGTTCTAGGCATAAGTTGGGGTCTGTGTTGCTTAGTATATCTTCCCAGCTTATATCGGTTAGGACTTGGTTTACTTGGTCCCACTTTATGTTTTTGTTATTGAAGTTGAATTTGGTGAATGCTCCCTCGTGACTAATCTCATTATGTCGGTCTGGGGCTCCGCGCATACATGACTGAACCTCAATTATGTTGTGATCTGAGTATATTGTTTTTGATATGGTGACATTTCTTATCAGATCATCATTGTTAGTGAAGATGAGGTCTAGTGTATTCTCCAGTCTAGTAGGCTCTATTATTTGCTGGTTTAAATTGAATTTTGTGCAGAGATTTAAAAGCTCGCGTGAGTGTGAGTTTTCATCAGAGCTGCCTCCTGGTGTTATTACTGCAACAATATTATTTGCTTATTCCTCCATTTTAGGTGCCTTAAGTTGAAATCCCCCAGGAGCAAGATGTTGGGTGCAGGAGCTGGAAGGTTTTCCAGACAGTGGTCAATTTTTAACAGCTGTTCCTGGAATTGCTGGGATGTTGCATCTGGAGGCTTGTAGACTACCACAATGACTAGGTTTTGGTTCTCGACCTTTACTGCTAAAACTTCCACTACATCATTTGAGGCATTTAGCAGTTCTGTGCAAACAAGTGACTCTGCAATGTACAGGCCAACCCCCCCCTTTTGCCTGTTCACTCTGTCACATCTGTATAGGTTGTAACCTGGGATCCATATTTCGTTGTCCAAGTGATCCTTTATGTGGGTCTCAGTGAAAGCCACGAACATTGCCTTTGCCTCTGCAAGCAGTCCACGGATGAAAGGTATTTTGTTGTTTGTTGCTGGCTTTAGACCCTGTATATTTGCAAAGAAGAATGTTATCGGACTGGTGGTATTGTTGGTACTGGGAGGGGGGATTTGAGATATGCCACGTTTTTTTTTTCTCGTATTTTGACCCCAATGGATATATGTATCTTTGACCTTTTTGTTTTCCTGTCCCTTTATGAGAGCGATAAATTTTTTGTATGGAAGGGGGTAAATGGAGCAATACATAAAGCCAAGAGTGTCAATGATGGAGGAAAAGTTGAGAGTCCATGTTCTGGTAATATGCACATGTTTAGCCTGGTGGCTAAAGCTCCCGCTTCACACACGGAGGGCCCGGGTTCGATTCCTGACGGGTGGAAACATTTCGAACGCGTTTCCTTACACCTGTTGTCCTGTGCACCTGGCAGCAAATAGGTACCTGGGTGTTAGTCGACTGGTGTGGATTGCATCCTGGGGGACAAGATTAAGGACCCCAATGGAAATAAGTTAGACAGTCCTCGATGACGCACTGACTTTCTTGGGTTATCCTGGGTGGCTAACCCTCTGGGGTTAAAAATCCGAACGAAATCTTATCTTATGATAATTATAGTTATGCGGCTCTGTTGGCCTGATGGCTAACGCTCTCGCTTCACATGACGAGGGCCCGGGTTCGATTCCCAGCCAGAGTAGAAACATTGGGCGTGTTTCTTTCCACCTGTTGTCTATGTTCCCCATCAGTAAAATGAGTACCTGGGTGTTAGTCGACTGGTGTGGGTCGCATCCTGGGACACTGACCTAAGTTGCCCGACATGTGGAGCATAACAAGTAAGTAAGTAAGTTTATTCAGGTATACACAAATACAGTTACACAGAATTATCATACATAGCAGCATATGTGTAGAGAACCTAGTGGCTTTCTATATAGTAGTATGTCATTGTTGTCAGCTAGGACTGTATACCTTGTACATGTACTTGTAGTAAATAAAGATATTATTATTATTATTATTATTATTATTATTATTATTATTATTATTATTATTATTATTATTATTATTATTTATTATTATGTGTACCTGTGCCTAAATAAACTTCCTCCAGTCATGTTGCTTCAGGAAGCTTGAATTTGATAATTATTCATCTTGTGTTTGCCAGCAGAAAAATAACGAGTGTCTTTTTTGGATTATTCTGGGTTACTAACACTGAGGGCTAATATCATTATAGATTAATATTTTTTTAAACTTATTAATTAATATTTAAGTTTCTCGTAAACATCATTTTCTATAACAGTGTTGTCATAGAAAATAACTCTGGCAGCCTCTGATAAGAGTAACATAAGTAGAAAAAAATGGGCGTATATCTGAAAGTAGCACTTGGTTTGATTTTATTACCTTATGTAATTATACTTATTGTGTACAGTACAGTTACTGTATGATAATTATACTTATTGTGTACAGTACAGGTACTGTATGATAATTATACTTATTGTGTACAGTACAGGTACTGTATGATAATTATACTTATTGTGTACAGTACAGGTACTGTATGATAATTATACTTATTGTGTACAGTACAGGTACTGTATGATAATTATACTTATTGTGTACAGTACAGGTAAGATAAGATAAGATAAGATAAGATTTCGTTCGGATTTTTAACCCCGGAGGGTTAGCCACCCAGGATAACCCAAGAAAGTCAGTGCGTCATCGAGGACTGTCTAACTTATTTCCATTGGGGTCTTTAAATCTTTCCCCAGGATGCACCCAGCAGTCGACTAACCCAGGTACTATTTGCTGCTAGTTTGACGGACAACAGGTTGTAGGAAACTTTGACGAAATGTTTCCACCCGCCGGGAATCGAACCCGGGCCCTCCGTGTGTGAAGCGGGAGCTCTAGCCACCAGGCTTAGAATAATCCAAAAAAGTCAGTGGCTTGTTTCTATTGGGGTCCTTGTAATATCTTATTCAAACCCTAGTTGTAAGATAGAGTAGAAATCATTTATGATTATATCCTTAAAAACTAAAACAGCTGAGTAACTCATCTGTGTGAAAATCAGTAACAGTAAAAAAAGGTACAGCAGGAATAAAGTGATCTGAGATATTTACATGGACATTAGGGAGCGCTAAACCCATCGGATTATACAGCGCATGTGGGGGTGGGGATGGAAGGCATTCAGGCTCAATTCAGGGAACTGGAGCACAGATCCAGTTCGCTAGATCAAGAGCCTCTCACCAGCCTCAAGGAACTTCCCTTGAGGGGGGGGGGGCGGAGGGAATCAACCTACAATAACAGGTATACGAATGTTAACTATACAAGAAATCACTCTCCTGCCTTTCTGCAGCTATATTCATTTGGTATTTTTTAGCTCTTCCTGAACTGGTTCATGCTGGCTGTGACATTTTCAGTTAAAAATACGTTCCACTCCTATATTACTGTATAATAAAAGGTGTTTGAGGCCTGACCAAGCAAGGTAAGCGTGTTTTAATAAAATCTGATGTTTTTTTATTTTTGCAAAATATTCGCCACAAATGTAGCAAAATGTTTAAGCAGACTCTTCGTGAAGAACACATGTTTATCTGGAAGAAATAACAAAATAAATGCTACAATATTGTCACGTGGTCGTTGTTGATACAACTCCTTTCGTTAAATATTAAGTAATTTAAAAATAAAATTCTAATCCTTATTGAAACTATCTGTATATACAAATTCACTACATATACACACGTAATGGCTAAGCTCCCTGTTAACTGAGGGTAAGTATGCAATATCTTAAACTAGAGCCAATTTCGAATTCAACAGTCTCAAAATACCCTGAATACCGTAAAATATATTTGACTACTATTTTTTTTTTATTTTTTGACCAGTGCTATATGGCATTGTATAGAGAGGATCCTGCTAGCCTAAGTAGGTAGACACTGTGCCTGTCTATAGATAAACTTTAGCCTGGCATTCTTTTTTTTTTAATACATTGTTCCCTATCAATTCTCCTGACATGCTTTGCTCAAAGGGAATTCCCAGATATTGAAGTGATGGTTCCCAATACACTGCACATTAAAAGTACTGACCCTTTTCAATTTACGTTTCGTGTTAAACAGTAAGGCTTTTTTTCCGAGGTGTAGCGATAGTTTGTTGTCTACTAACCATTTGCTGAAGGACTCCAGTTATAGTGATAGTACATTAGCTGTATATTGTGGGTCTTTACCAGAGATTAACAGATCACTGTCGTCTGCATACAACAGAAGCTTATGCTTGACACTGATGGATTTAGGTTTTAGATTAGATTTTGCCACCGAAGTGGCTAGTTTATTGTGCACCCCATATCCATCCTGTGGACGGTAGCGCGAGAGCATATGGATACACAAAAGGCCTAGGAACTAGGCCCCAAAGGGTTAACAGGAATACATATGGATTTATATCTACATATCTATAGTTCACTTATCTGTTACAAGCAAATTTAGGAAATTTGCTTAGTAATATCTGGTATCTTATTTTCATTAATAAGATATCTTGACATGTCACATAGGTTTTATACTGTCTGTGTCTGTATCCTCAAAAAGTGGACAATTAAGCACATAGTGTTCAAGAGAGTGACCATATGCCTGATCACATAATTTACATTTAGTTTGATCATCATCTGTGTGTCTTCCAAACTGCCGAATGTACTTGTAACCAAGCCTAAGCCTGGCCACTACAACATCAGTCAGTCTGTTCACATTGCAAGTTTGCTCCATAAACATACTTATCTACGTTCATGTTATCATAGTGGGTTATAGATCTACTCAGGCTTCTAACTGCATTCCTATAACAATCATTTTCATTATTTACTTCTCTCCTAATATTATTCCTAATGCTAGACACAGTTATACCAAAGTTATATTCTACATTCTCCTTCTCGATACTCTTCTTGGCTAACATATCAACTTTATCATGAAGGAGTAATCCAATGTGTGATGGGATCCATAGCAATTGTACATTAATTCCTTTGTCCCTAATTTTTGAGTATCTATACCTGGCTTCCCCAATGAGCATGTTGTTGGAGTCATTATATGAGTCAAGAGCCTTCAGTGATGACATAGAATCAGTAATGATGATAGAGTCAAGCTCAGTGTCATAGGTTAGCTTTAGCGCCATTAGGATTGCAAACAATTCAGTTTGCAGTGTAGACGCCCAGTTGTTAATTCTTATGCCTAACTCAACAAATTTATTATCGTTCTTAACTAGGGAGGTGGCAACAAGAGCAGATGCAGCCCTGCCAGAAGACTCCTGTTTAGATCCATCAGTGTATATAACTTGTGATAACTTGTTACTACCAGCTAGGTGATGGGCATGTCATTTACATAAGAAAAAAAAAACAGTACTAGACCTACAATATACTACCTTGGGGAACTCCAGGGTATGTTATGTATTCAAATCTTAAATAAATGCAGCTAAAAGAGGTATGAAAATTGAGAATGTTCACAATAGGTATCACAGACATTGAAAGATATGACATGGTGAGGCGGTCAGATGCACGAGGGTTGTCTGGCGCTCTAAGATGTTTGTAGAAGCAGTGTTCCGTGGCTCGGTTAACGTTCTAGCCTCCTCCCCTTCTGCCCCCCTTCCTCCGTATCTTTCTTAGGGATCTGATAACCAGACAGGAAGATTGCATATGTTACTACTACTGTGAGCCATATCTCTGTGATTGCTATGATGTCTGGGGATGCCTCAGTGATTCTTTCCTGCCATTCCTCACTCTTGTAATTTCATCTGCGTTGGTGTACCACATCTTCAGCTTCTTTTCTAGGACCGTTCTGGGAGGTGGGAGGTGTTGGTGCTGGCTGTGGGTGTGGTAGGCAGTCCTGAATATTATGGTAGTCTGCTGGTGTGGCAGTATTAGTGCTGGGAGGAGTGGGGACTGTGGATGTGGAAAGTAGCTTGGCTCTTGTTATTGTGTTTGATGGTGTGGGGTGGTAGAGGTTGAGGGGATGCTCTGGGAGGGTCTGTGTGTAGTTGTGTTTGCTGTTCCCTTTGAGGATGTGCTCCCTTGTCTGCTGGTGCCTGCCCTGTCCCCCTCTCCTCGTGCCTCTGACACATTCTTTCCCTGTGTCATTCCCTTTCTTTTTGTGTTTTGTCATGATCAAGGTACACATGCTTGTATTTTTGGGAACTCTTTAACAGTGGCTTCTGCTGCAACATTTTGTTTCATGACTTGAATGTCAATTTGATTGGGCAGTTCTTTTCCCTCAAGAACCACCCAAGTCTCTGAAAATTTCGGTTCAGTCATGTCCTGTCCTGTTACTGTGATGCTTTCTATCTCTTCTTTCACCCCTTCTGCCTCAGGAAGCCCATGAATAATGATTGTCCTCCTCCTTTTCTCATCCCATTTTGTTTCCATCTGTATTTCTGGATCCGAGTTATGTATCTCCTTGGTTGTCTCCCTTATCTCCCGGACTTCCTGGTGGCCTGGTATCGTTTCCCTGAGGAACGTCTTTGCTCTTTCCCCTCCTGCTATTCCTTCACTGTCCGATGTTGTTCCTTCTCCCAGTTCCTTGTTACTATTGGTCCTTTCCTCTATATTCTGCTTTAGAACTTCTAGTTCCTCCTCCAGCCTTTGCATCCTTGCCTCGGCAGTTAGAGCTCATAACTCCCACTTCTTGCTCTCTGTAGATATCTTCACGACTTTTGTGTTACAATGGGTGTGGGTAGCATCTTGTAGGCTAAGATTGAAAGATCTAATGGAAATAAGAGTCCTTGATGACACTGACTTTACTGGGTTATCCTGGGTGGCTAACCTTCCAGGTTAAATACAATAAATCTTATTAAAAGGACCCCAATGGAAATAAATCGCTGATTTTTTTGGTTATCTTAGGTAATTTACACACGTTACTGTGTATGAGGATTGTACCTGTGCGTACCTTTACCTAATTAAACTTGCTTACTTAAAAATCCCTATGTAACAAAGCTACACAACCCTTTAATTTATACACCACATGTGACGATTAGTTTTCTTGAAAAACGGCTTCAGAAATTATAATTATTATAATTATAGGTATGAGACAGTTGCTGTTATAAACATTATAAACATGGTCAGTCTCAGGTGTGGTGAATATGAAGTGTAATCTCAGTATACCCTCATTAATATTATAAAAGGCGTTAATTGAAATGTATTCACAGTATGTAGATTCACGCTTATGGAGGTTCCTTTGTTGAGATTGTTCCAATGTGTTTTTTTTCTGGTTAGTTTAGCCATAAATAATCTTTAATTATTCTGTGCCTGTTTACTGCTCTAGCCATTGTTAAGAATTTTAGAAGTTTTTTTTTCCAGGTTAGGATCTACTATCCTAATTCAGCTCACTTCAAAGCACAGCTCTATGATATATTACCAGTACCACCCTCTGGGATGCAGCGGTTGATTAATACTCAGGTACGCACTTCTAGGTGAACAGGGGCAACTAATGTAAGCAAATATGCCAAACGTTTCCACCCGTGTCGGGGATCAAATACGGACCCTCAGTATGAGTTGGGAACGCTACCAACCGAGCCTGGTGACAAGTTTTGAATCCTAGAGGGAAAAGAACTCTGAGAGGCGCTGGTAAACAGATATGGCAGAATCCCACGCTCTGCCGTATTTAAGCTTGTTTTAAATGTAAATGAGTATTTCAGCTGCAACAGCGGCAAGGTTACCTGAGAAAACAAACCAGCTAGTAACTGAGGTAATCTTAATATAGAGAGCGTTGAGTGGGATTGGCACTGGGTGCAATTGGAAGCCGGTGTAAGCTGGCATTTACTTATTAAGTGTCCTACCACGTGAATGCCCACCTGAAGCGATGTGGTTGCCAACTGAAAACCAGGAAAGTAATCCCAGAGGGTTAGAGTATGATAGTTTAATCATATTATATAGTTTAGTTGGTGCTATGGCCTCGTTCCCTGCAGAACTATGGGTGATGTTTAGTTACAAGCTAATCATTCTGGAGGGTGTATTGTTAATTTCTTTTAATAATCTAACTGGATGACCCATGTATAAGTATGACCTGTGTCGTCTTCTGATAACATACCAATGCTAAAGTACTGTTTTTCTGTACAAGTAGTGTCATAGAGGTGTTTTTCTTTGTATGGCCTATTAATGTCTAACATTTCCTCGTGTAATTAATTCTTTCACGGATATATTGCAAAGGTCGTAAATGTAGATGATGTCCTTGTGCCTAAGTTAGTGTTTCTCTATTAAATGGCAAAAGTCAAAATATTTTCTAGGAGAAAACTCTCCTCTTTCTCCATACACCTCTTCTTATGTAAATTTTTCCTACAAAGGGCCTGGCGCACTGGCTTAGCTTCATCAGCATTTACATCAAATTGCTCACTTTAGGGATATCCCCGAACTCTACAAAATTTTATGGAAGCTGAACCAACTCCTAAAGCGTTTCTCACTAAGGCCTAATATGCATATATAAAGGTTTTGTAAAATTTGTATATTTCTTAAATTCACATCTGTCATTTCAGTCACATCACAGCCTTCTAATTGTTGCCGATTGTTCTTCGAACTATCACCTTACGATAGAAACGTAATGTGTTATGAGATCACTGTTTTCTTCCATCAGTAATGATACAAATCCTTTCACTGAACCCACCATTGATAGAGCACCGTCTGTACAAATTCCTGCACAAGACAAACTAACAGCTTCCAAGAACTTACTGAATGTAGTGAATATATCTCGGTCTGTCGTTGTTCCTTAATGCTCTTTACAACAAAAAAGAAAACTATTAATGCTAAACTAGTAAACCAGTATTGTGAATGAATGTTAATAGTTAAGCCTTCCCTTCAATATCTGTAGACTCATCTAAATGGTGTGCAAAAATTTCACTTCACATAGGTGCATATAGTTTCTTCTGTGTCTCTGACATATGTATCAGTCTGCTAATGGTGTGGAATCTTTTTAACTTCTTTTCTGCTTCACTCTCAAACACAGTTTATATTATAGTACTGTAAGTAGGGAGAATAATTTTCTGCTTCTGCTACCAAACTCTAACGCCCGGGGGTGAGGGGAGAATCCTTATGATAGAGGCGTTCTGAGGAACTAGACCTTTCGGTGCTCTTCCTCCAACCGAACCTAATTACCCCCCAATCCCACCTTCCCTGTCTCATCCTCCTCATTCTTCTTCCCATTCCTCCCCTCTCCTACTTTTGACCTTTGGGGCCCTTCCCTCAGCCATTCTAGCTCCTAGGCTGGGAAAAGGATATCGATGTCCATCCCATTCTGTTGAGGTCCTGGTGGTGTGGTTTACAGTGGAATCTGGATCTGGGGATGTCCCACTCCCGCTCCGGTATCCTGAGGGTCGGGTTACAATGTCTTTTGGGTGACGGGTGTATCTCTGGAAGTTGCCTGTCGGATTCAGGGAGGTGGTGGCCAAAGGAGTTATGCTTTGTGATGGGTTTCCGACCGCCCTCTTTTGTCCACCGAGGTGGCTCAGTGGGCAAGAGTACCCTACCTTTCATGTCAGTAAACCGGCAATCCTGTATTGCCAGTTTACTGACATGGAAGGCAGGGTATAGCACGGGTTTCATGCTGCATCTGCACTACTGGCCACACTGAGGGTTCTCTTGGGCATGTAGGGGGACATATGACCATTTCATACACCCTAGGAGCTATTTCGCCACGTTCCCCTTCCCCTTTTTTTCCTCTGTTTTTTTAAAAATAAAAAACAAGGGGAGACTTATGGCGACCCATAACCATGACCTCTCAAGACCCTGGCACGCCATCCGACCACTCTTTGGACATCTCTTCCAACCTGGTATCTTCTTCGGGTAACGTTCCATTACCCACCTCTGGTACCCCAGTTTCGACCGACTTTTTGGACACCTTTGACCTCCACGTAGCTTTGTCTACGATCCCGGCTTCAACACATGCAGTGCATCGATTTTTGGATCGTACTCACGACTCTGGATGGCCCATCTCTAAACCTCAGTCGAGACGACCGCGATCAGTTCATGATGAACCTACCTCAGTTTCCTCTCACACTAATAAAAAAGAAATAACTACACAATCCCTTAACTTACACTCTGTTTCATAGTCCTCCTTAGACGAAATTCTTTATGCTACGACCAACTTCTACTATCTTTCTGCCAAATGCACAGCAAGGAAACCCTTTGCCATGTTGGGCAAACATTTCCTTCCATGTTTTTAAAGAGTGCCCACGAGTTGTCACAATCTTTCACTTCTAAAAAAATTGTTGACGACACACTTGTAAAATACGCAACAATTATCTTACATCTTGTTGTGGAACTATACAAATGCCTTACAAAATCAAATAAAAAATAAAAATTCTTTATCGGGTAAACACCTCAAAAGCTTTCGAAGAAATTTAATAAATTATTTAACAAGCCCGGGCCTCTTGTGAATCCATGCTGAGTATCATTAATCAAGCTCTTATCGAGATGGCTTCTTATAATTGAGTTAATTGACTTAGTAATTTTCCCTACAATTGGGTCGGGCTTATTGGGCGAAATTTTGAGGGTGACGACTTGTCCCCTGTTTTAAAAATAGGAATTACATTAGCCATCTTCCACATATCAGAACACCCTGTTTGAAGAGATAAATTAAAAATATTAGTTAAGGTTCACAGACTTCCTTTTTGCATTTTTTTAAAACCCTTAAAAAAAACCTCATCAACCCGGTGACTTATTTTGTTCAGTGGGTCTATCTGCTTCACAACCATTTCACTAGTGACTGTGATTTTACATATTTATCTTTTTCTGATCCACTAAAAAAATTTAAATTCCCGGAATTTTATTAGTGTTTCCTTGTAAAAATGAGAGAAAAAAATTTTTTAAAAACGAGCACATTTCTTCTCTTTGTCATAAGACCCCATAGTTTTTTTTTAAGGGGCCTATTTACTCTGACTTTTGTTTTTAGACCCGGAAAAAAATTTTTGGGTTATTTTTTTAATCCCCCGCAACCTTTAATTTCATAGCCCCCTTTTCTTTTCTTTTCCCCTTTTTTTAAAGTCCCTCTTAATGTCAAATACTGATTTATAAGTGACCCCGCCTCTTTGATACGCTATAAATTCCTTTCTTATGCCCTAGTAGTTTTTTCAGCCTATTTTTCATCCATTTTGGGCATTTATTTGATCTAATTTCCTTTTGGGATAAACTTCTTTAAAACAGCAGTATTGTGCCAGAAAACTGTCATATTTATAGCTCTCTTCGTTACCCCCACAAAAAGATGATAAGTGTTCTCTAAGCCCATCGTAATCGCTAAAACGAAAACTGGGACTGTTACTGAATTTTTCCCCACTATCATCTTCCATTCATTCTAAAGTAATTTATTTTTTGGCGCTAGCACCCCCGTTCCTCTGAAACTTCTAAAATTATTAACAAGGATTCTTGTTTTTCCGAATAGTAACAGTTATTTCCCCCCTTTTAGGTTCTGTCACAAACTGCTTCAAAAAACAATCCCAACTATTCTAAAAAGTTGTATGTTCTAAATTCCCCTTAAAAAATTCCAATCATATGACTAAAATTAAAGTCTCCTAGAAAAACTAATTATCGTGCCTTTTGGGCCCCAACAATTTCCTCCCTGTAGTCTCCCCTGGCCCTATCTAAATTTTTGGGGGGCGGTTATCCACCCAAAATTAATTTTTCATGCCCCTCTGAAAATTTTTATCCAAACAGACCTGTATGGTTTCTTCAGACTTAAACCCGTTTTATGCAACAGTTCAAAAAAGATCTCGGGCTACAAAGCCACGCCACCCCCCTTCCCGATACTTCTATCACTTGGAACAATTTAAAACCCCCGAATTGACATTTTGCGGGGATGTCCCGACATTTTGAATTAAAACCCCGTCTCCATAATGGGAAATATATCTATGTTTCCTGCACTAGCAACTATCTCAACTCGTCTCTTTTCCTACATGCGACTTTTGTGTAAAAAAATATTAAAGACCCTCCCTCTTTTTACCCTTCCTGCTCCTTTTGTTATTCCCAAAAAACCCATTAATGTCCTTTTCAATTAGTGCCCGGCTTTCCAATATCCACCTCATTTTGCCTATTCTGTTTCCCCAGGTTCTCATATTTCACCTGGACTTTACAGTTTTCCCCCCCAAAACCCATACCCTAAATATTTCCCAGTTTAAAGCCTAACAGCTCCCCCCACTGCGTTGGCCAGTGCTCCCACCCCACCCTAGGTAAGTGAACCCCTCCCTGGGATACATGCATTTTGCCCTAGAAGAGGTCCCCGTTTTTTCAATAATTTTACGCATTTTTTCCCTTTCAGTATTTGTCCCGCCAGCAATTTACACCAATTTTCTCTGGAAACCATTCATTTCCAACTCCTCTCCTTGGCAAAATGCCCATATGACGGGTTTCCCACCCTTCCTCCTAATTATCTTATTGCTGACCTATCCTGCTAATCAGGCCTCACTCCTACTCTGCCAACCGTTCCTCCACATGAGACGAAATAGGTTTGCTCCCATTACCTCTCATGATGTCATCCAGACGGCTAACAATATCCTTCATCCCACCCCCCAGGAAAACACACTCTCTGCCTCCAATCCTATCCTTGCAGAATGCCCTATTCCATGTACCTAATTTGGCTACCCCCCCAACAACACCAATGTTTTTACCTTCCTTGCGTCGCCCGTCGTGAGCCCCGAGTATTACTCACGTTCGCCAGGGTAGCATACACCACTTGTAAAAATTTCGTCAAGATTCTCGATGGTTTTCGTTGGGGTTTCTAGGGATGTCTTCCCTCACGTCTGCCAATCTTCTTTGGTGTCGTTGGGGCATTCCCAGTAGAACCCACATTCGTCAGGTAGCCCGAGATGGGTTGGAAGTTTCCAGGGGACCCCTTTGGTTTTTCGTTTTTTTTCGCCTCTCCAACCGTTTTCTTGATCTTCACTTGGTTCCATGTTGCCCCCCGGGCCCCGACCCAAACTCCCCCTCTTAACCTGGGGGGTCCAACCCGAAGGGTACTACGAAAACTCTTGTTCTCCTCCGTTAATCGCCGTATCTCCATCTTAGCAACTCTGAGCTCTTCTCTCAGCTGCTGGTAAAGTTGCTCAAGAGAGGGCATCCTGGTTCAGATTCACAGAGAGCACACAAACAGGTCTTCACAGAGCTAAGTACACGTCACCACTGAGTACACGTCACCACTTGTCCTTACTTGTTTCCAGTTCTCTGCATGTTGACTTTACTGACACCTGCAATATATTCAGTTATCCTCTATTAGCCTATTATGGCTTATTTACAGTGGAATATTCGAGGCTTCATGGGTGAACAGGGAGAGCTTCAGGTGGAAATATAAACACATATGCAGTATAATGTGATCCTTTATTGACAACGTTTCACCCACACAGTGGGCTTTTTCAAGTCACACACAGATATACCTGGGGTGGAAGGTACGGGAGTATTTATAGTCATGTTCAGAATGTTGAGGTCAGGTGGAGAATGCTGCATCTGATGATCTACCGGGTGGAGTTATAGAGTCTTGGGTAGCTTGGCAGGGGTATTGGACAAGTTGTGAGTAGACCTTCTGCAGTGTTCTATGTTCTTATGTGGGATAGCGATGAAGAAGTTTCTTGGCGAGGGGTTCAGCTATGTTATAGAAGCCGTTGTTCTGGTTGAAATTGTTGGTTATAGAGATAAACGATGATTCCAGGATTCTTCGGTATTGAGTGTTGTCTTCTGTGGCGATAAGTCTTGAGTTTCTGTAGTTAATTAAATGGTTGTGTGAATTGCGATGTTGTACACAGGCATTCCTTGTATCGTCAGTCCTACTTGCATATTGGTGTTCTGAAATACGTGTTTGGAGGTCTCTTGATGTTTCGCCCACATATAATTTGTTGCAGTCATTACAAGGGATTATGTATACCCCTGCAGACAGGACAAGCCTCCATCCTCTGCAGGGGTATACATAATCCCTTGTAATGACTGCAACAAATTATATGTGGGCGAAACATCAAGAGACCTCCAAACACGTATTTCAGAACACCAATATGCAAGTAGGACTGACGATACAAGGAATGCCTGTGTACAACATCGCAATTCACACAACCATTTAATTAACTACAGAAACTCAAGACTTATCGCCACAGAAGACAACACTCAATACCGAAGAATCCTGGAATCATCGTTTATCTCTATAACCAACAATTTCAACCAGAACAACGGCTTCTATAACATAGCTGAACCCCTCGCCAAGAAACTTCTTCATCGCTATCCCACATAAGAACATAGAACACTGCAGAAGGTCTACTCACAACTTGTCCAATACCCTTGCCAAGCTACCCAAGACTATAACTCCACCCGGTAGATCATCAGATGCAGCATTCTCCACCTGACCTCAACATTCTGAACATGATGAGATTAAGACACATGTGCAACATCTGGGTTGAGATTAAGACACATGTTGCACATGTGTCTTAATCTCATCTTGTCGGTATTATATACCATTCGTACACATTCTGAACATGACTATAAATACTCCCGTACCTTCCACCCCAGGTAGATCTGTGTGTGACTTGAAAAAGCCCACTGTGTCGGTGAAACGTTGTCAATAAAGGATCACATTATACTGCATATGTGTTTATATTTCCACTGTGTCGGTATTTGATACCATTTATTTCCAGAGCTTCAGGTGTTGCTCTCAAAGTTTTCCCATTTGTGTCTGTCTGCAAGAACCAAAATTGTACTCTATTGTTTTTCGACCGTCATGGGCTATATATTATTACATTTGTCGGATCCTTTTCCCGATGGGACTTTAAATGAAAGTGCACTTCTTGTGTGCTGTGGTATACCACATTCTCAGGTCCTTGTCCATACTGTATTGCATTACACTGCAGCCCATATCTTCTTGGATAAGTGGTATACAGTCTTCTCTTTATATCTTTCTCCTTCTCGGCCATTGTCTATTTTTGATGTGGCATTTCTGATTTTTCCCCTACCTCCTCCTCCTTGTTAGGAGGATTTAATGCTCATCATTTCCTTTGGGGAGGGTCTCACTGTGACTCGTGGTGACCAGTTAGAGGCTCTTCTCATTTCCCTTCCCCTACAAGCTTTAAATACAGGTACTCCCACTCATTTTGACACTCACACTCAAACACACTTTTGCATAGATCTCTCGGTTTGCTTCTCTTCATCTGCACTCAACTTCACCTGGTCTGTGCTCCTTGATCCACATGACAGTGATAATTTTTCTATTCTACTTCTCATTTGTATTCTCTACTGCCTCACAGCCTATGTTGGCAGTTTAAATGGGCGAACTGCGCCATTTATTCACGTCAAACTGTCTTTAGTGAAGAACCTTCTTTCTCCTCAATGGGTGAGCTATTATAATAATTTTTTTCATTGTTTTTAACCGCAGCCTCGAACACAACCCTCAAACCTCAGGTAGGCACCCTCAGAAATGCTTTCCTTGGTGCTCTCCAACTTGTGCTCGTGCACTGCATGTGGAACGTGCTGCATGGGGCTGGTATTACAATAGGATCACAGGGCTGTCATCCAAGAAGCTAAATGCACTTGTTGACGAGATTGTTTCTACCGTCACTTTGGCTTCTTCTATGAGTGAAGCATGGAAAAAGTATGGAAACTGAGTAGGAAGTACTCTCCAGACCCGGCTCACATTCTTATCGTTGCTGGTATCAAAACTGCAAACCCTCTTGAAGTTGCCACGGAAATTGGAAAACATTTGTCCGTATCTCTCAGGGGTTCCATCTGTGCCCCTTATTGCTGTGTGACCTTTGTAAGTTTAGCACTTCTTTTTTATTATAATAATAATATGCCCCTTATTTCTTTCCTCCAAGTCTGCCAGTTGCAGCTCTTAGACTTTTATTCTAGCAGGGAATTCTTATACTGTGCCTTTTACACTCCTAGAACTAGTCAACACTCCAATTTCCGATCATCGGCAGCTGGGCCTGATAGTATTCATATTCTTATGCTTCAGAACTTACATCCGTCAGCCCTCGCAGTCCTCTTATGTCTTTTTAATCTTATTTGGTCGCAAGGAGTTCCTCCCTAGCTGTGGAAATCTGCAGTTGTTCTGCCTTTTCATAAACCGTGTACTTCGGGACATCATACCTCACACTATCGTCCCACTGCTGTTACCAGTTCCATTTGTAAGGTAATGGAACATCTGGTAAGTAAACGTTTGGTGTGGTATTTAGAGACAGTCTCCCCACTAGTCAGTATGGATTTCGTAAGGGTTGTTCCACTACTGATCCTAACTCCACTTAGATACATATGTTCGTCATACTTTTGCTAGTAACCACTTGATTATCGCAGTCTTTTTTGATCTTGAAAAGGCACATGACATTACTTGGGGATAGTATAACGTCATTCTTTAGGCCTCAGAGGCAATCTGACATTTCCATGTTTGGGTTAATAATTCCCTTTCTCCTGACTTTGTCCAAGTTGAAGGTGTCCCTCAAGGCTGTGTCCTTAGCACCACTCTTTTTCTCCTTCCTATAAATGGTCTGGCCTCTGTTCTCTCATCTAATATTTCATCATTTTATTTTGAAACTATGCTACAGCTTGTGCAGTCACTGACTGTTGCCTAGTAGCAGCCTCCTCTCTCCAGAATGCTGTCACCGTGTTTCCCAGTGGGTCATTACTCATGGGTTTAAATTTTCTAGTGCTAAAACAGCAAACTGCTTTCACCAGGCGTTCTGTCATCCCTGATACTCCACTAACTATATGGCTAGCGTATCCCTGAACTTGATACGGTCAGATTTCTTGGCCTTCTGTTTGATCCCCTGTTGTCCTGGAAACTTATCATTACCTTTCTGAAAGTCACATGCTGGCTGAACCACTTTAAAACCCTCGCTCATCTTTCATGGTCGGCATATCGTCGAACTCTCCTTCGACTGCATTCGGCTCTAATTTTATCGAAACTAGACTATGGTGACCAGATATATTTTGTGGCCTCTCCAGCAAGTTTCTAAACTTGATCCCATCCATCATAAGGGATTACATTTCTGTCTGGGTGCTTTTCACTTCTCACCTGTCGAGAGCCTATATGCAGAGTCGAATGTTCTATATGTTCTATCCTTGAACGATCGCCGTGATGCCCATTGCTTCCATTATTTTGTCCACTGTCATGGCCTTCACGACCCTTCTACATACAGGATAGTAACGGATGATAGTAGAGGTCCATTATTAGATCGCTGTTCCTGTTTACTCCTTCCTTTTCTCTTCGTCTTCACTTGCTCTTGTCTTCTCTTCAGTTGCCCCCTTTATATGTTCATCTAGCATTTAACTTTTCTCTTGGGAGGTTCCGACTGTTCGTGTCTGTTCCCCGTTGTCATGTGCAAAAGCTCAAATACCTACAGTTGCTTCTCGCTCCCTTTTTCTTAAACACTTCTAGTCTCATTCTGGTTTTAAATCCTCTGACGGTGTCGGGTTTGCAGCAGTGTTCCCGGAAAGAGTTATATGAGGTCATTTATTAGACTCGGCTAGTAATTTACAGCTGAACTGTATGCAATTCTCATTGTGATTATTGGTATTGCATCCAGACCTACCTCAACATTTGTGGTAGTCTCAGACTCCTTAAGTGCTTTGCAAGCTGTCAAAAATTTAATTCGCCTCATCCTCTGGTTCTTTGTATACATCGTTGGTTGCGCTGCATTTTTGGAAAAAAGAAAGAAATCTTTTTCTGCTGGATTCTTGGTCATGTTGATGCTCAGAGTAATGAGCAGGCGGACTGTGCTGCATCGTCAGCAGTACATGATCTTCCAGTTTCCTATAGAGGTATTCCATTTTTCAGTTGGTTTTGCTGTAATTTTTAACCATTTTCGCAGCCGTTACCAACATAGTTGGTCCGATATGACTCATAATAAAGGACATTCCATCAAGCCATGTTTGGGTTATCTGGCCTTATCATCGATGACGAGGTTGGGTGACTACACTCTCCCATCTTCACATAGGACATACACTTCTCACTCACGGGTATCTCATGGTAAGGCGCCCAGTTCCACTGTGTGTGAACTGTCAGGTTCCAGTTTCAGTTTGCCACATTCTATTGGACTGTCCTATCAGCAAGTACGCAGAATTTACCTTCGACAGCATCACCGCTCTAACACCTTTACTTTATCTTTCCTCCTCACTGACGGCTCCAACTCTGACACAGACTGGTTGACTTTTTGACAGCATCAGATTTATTGTACGTTAGCACTCCTCACCGCCCTCACAAACTCTACCTCCGTTATACTGCCTACCCGGCAGTGTTATACTGCCTACCCGGCAGTGTTATACTGCCTACCCGGCAGTGTTATACTGCCTACCCGGCAGTGTTATACTGCCTACCCGGCAGTGTTATACTGCCTACCCCGGCAGTGTTTTACTCCCTCCCCGGCAGTGTTAACTCCCTCCCCCGGCAGTGTTTACTGCCTACCCGGCGTGGTTATATGCCACCCGCGTTTTATCTGCCTCCCCGGGGCAGTGTTATATAACTTGCTTTTGATTATAAGAAATGTGTCACCAGTAGCTGAACTTTTGAACTTTATTAAAAATTTTCAGAAGTATCACGTTCTGTTTTCCTTGCTCTTTAGTTCAGAGGGGTTGAGAGAGGGAGGGACCAGCAGAGAGAGAGAGAAAAGAGAGAGGAGAGGAGAGAGGAGAGGAGAGAGAGAGAGAGAGAGAAGAGGGGAGAGAGAGAGAGAGAAGAGAGACAGGAGAGGAGAGAGAAGGAGAGAGAGAGGAGAGAGAGAAGAGGAGGAGGGGAAGAGAGGAGATGAGGGAGAAGAGACAGACAGAGAGAGAGCCCAGAGACAGAGAGAGAGAGAGGAGAGAGAGAGACAAAAGGGAGAGACGAGACAAGAGAGAGGAGAGAGAGAGAGAGAGAAAGAAGGGGAGAGAGAGGAGCAGAGACAGAGACAGGAGAGACAGAGAGAGAAAGAGAGAGAGAGAGAGAGAGAGAGAGAGAGAGACGAGAGAGAGAGGAGAGGAGAGAGAGGAGAGGAGAGAAGAGGAAGAGAGGAGAGGAGAGAACAGAGAGAGAGAGGAGAGAGAGAGGAGGAGAGAGAGAGAAGAGAGAGAGAGACAGAGAAGAGAACAGAGACAGAGAAAACAGAAAGGGGGAGAGACAGAGAGAGAGAGACAGAGGAGAGGAGAGAGAGAGCAGACAGACGGGACAGAGAGAGAGAGAGAGAGAGAGAGAGAGAGAGAGAGAAAAGAGAGAGTGAGGAGAAGAGGAGAGAGAGACAGAGAGAGAGAGAGAGAGAGACAGACAGACAGACAGACGGGACAGAGAGGAGGGGAGAGAGAGAGAGGAGGAGAGAGGGGAGAGAGAGAGAGAGGAGAGAGGGGAGAGAGAGAGCGAGAGAGAGAGAGAGAGAGAGAGAGAAAGACTGAAGAGAGAGAGTAAGAGAAAAGAGAGAGAGAGAGAGAGAGAGAGAGAGAAGACAGACAGACAGAAGGGGAAGAGAGAGAGAGAGAGAGAGAGTGAGAGAAGAAAAAAGGGAGAGAGAGAGAGAGAGAGGGAAAGGAGAAGAGAGAGAGAGAGAGAGGAGAGAGAGAGAGAGAGGGGAGAGAGAGAGAGGGAGAGAAAGAGGGAGAGAGAGAGAGGAGAAAGAGGAGAGAGAGAAAAGGGGAGAAAAGAGAAGAGAGGAGAAAAAGAGAGAGAGAGCAAAACGCATACTCTGGAATTGCAGGCTCTCACTATGTCTCCTAAAGTGTTATCATTCATGGTTAAAATCTCTAAGGGTAGTTCTCAGGGAACGGAATCAGCAAGACATCCTATTGGGGCAAGTGTTCCACAAGGAAGCGTGCTGGGACCATTGTTATGGAATGTCTCTTATGCCTTCATGTCATCCCAGAATCCTATGCATTTGCAGACGACTGTACACTGACATTCACTTATCCAAGAGAAGAAATGCCAGCTGCTCTAAGCTACACCAATCACCAGCTAAGAACTGTATCAGCTTGGGGAAATAGATGGCAAGTAACATTTGCATCTGAGAAAATACAAATGATGATGGTCTCTAGGCACCATGATGGTAATGCCGGTGCAATAGTAAGGCTGAATGGGACGGTGTTGATGCCTGGGCAAGAAGTTGATATCCTTGGGGTGAAATTTGACTCCAAACTGGCCATGAAGAACCACGTTGTAAATCTTGCAAACAAGGCAGCCAGGAAGCTTACAGCACTTCGCCGTATCTCGCATCTGCTTGACAGTAGGGGTTGCAAGATTCTGTACGAGGCACAAGTACGGTCACATCTTGAGTATGACTCAAGAAATCGTAATGACACGATTGCAAACAAACCATACCCTCGGCCGGGATTGAACCCGCGGTCATAGAGTCTGAAAACTCCAGCCCGTCGCGTTAGCCACTAGACCAGCTAGCCACAATAAGATTCATCCAACTAGGTATATTTCTACACCATAGGAAGGTTAGCACAGGCACCACTGTGACCACAAATGCAAGTTTTTACAGACGAATCTCCAGCTAGCGTGGCCGTGACGAACTCTAGCTCAGGTCCCTTCACTGCCGTCAACATGACTCAAGAAATCGTAATGACACGATTGCAAACAAACCATACCCCCGGCCGGGATTGAACCCGCGGTCATAGAGTCTGAAAACTCCAGCCCGTCGCGTTAGCCACTAGACCAGCTAGCCGTCATGTTGACGGCAGTGAAGGGACTTGAGCTAGAGTTCGTCACGGCCACGCTAGCTGGAGATTCGTCTGTAAAAACTTGCATTTGCGGTCACAGTGGTGCCTGTGCTAACCTTCCTATGGTGTAGAAATATACCTAGTTGGATGAATCTTATTGTGGCTAGCTGGTCTAGTGGCTAACGCGACGGGCTGGAGTTTTGAGACTCTATGACCGCGGGTTCAATCCCGGCCGGGGGTATGGTTTATCTTGAGTATGCTCCACTTTCTTGGCTTGCCTGCCCCTCATCCTCTTATCTGCGACTGCTTGACAGAGTAGAGAACAGAGCAAGACGTCTCATCTCTCGCCTGGACCCATCCTGGATAGATCTGTTATTTCAGCAAATCCTTCAACACTGGAGGGATGTGGGTGGCCTTACTGTTATGTACAAGGCCAATATTGTCAAAGTACCACACTTGGCTCCACTTCGAGGACAGCGTGAAACAAGTTTCTATACCACAAGACGGGCAGAAAGCAGCAACTTCACTCTGGCTGTACCCTTCTCCAGAACATCACTTCATCTGAGATCATTTATCCCCAGGATGACTCGAGTATGGAACACATTCGTACAGCATTATGATGTGAACGAGATAAAGTCAGTTGATCAAATGAAAATGCTGGCCCACAGATGGCTCCAACTTCATCCTGTTCCCTACTTGTATGTCACATAACAGTACAAATGTTTTCAAATGAGGTGATGTAGGTAACAGCTCTTAGCTTGTCAATAAAGTTAGGAATCCTTAATCTGTAAATAGCTTGTCAATAAAGCTAAAGATCCTTAACCTAACCTTGTCAAACCTTGTGTAAAAACAAAAAAGAGAGCAAGAGAGCGCGCACGAGACAGAGCGCGCCTGAGAGAGAGCAAGAGAGAGCGAGAGAGAGAGCGAGAGAGAGAGGAGAGAGAGAGAGAGAGAGAGAAAGAGAGAGAGAGAGAGAGAGAGAGAGAGAGAGAGAGAGAGAGCGGGAGAGAGCGGGAGAGAGCGGGAGAGAGCGGGGAGAGAGCGAGGGGAAACGAGAGAGCGAGCGAGAGGAGAGGAGAGAGAGAGAGAGAGAGAGAGAGAGAGAGAGAGAGAGAGAGAGAGAGAGAGAGGAGAGAGGGAGAGAGATGAGAGAGAGAGAGAGAGAGAGAGAGACCGAGGGAGAAAATGAGTTAGAGTGAGAGAGGTATGGAGGGGAAGTGGAAGGGTGTTATCGGAGGAAAATGGACAAGAAAAGTGATGGTATAGATTTTACTGACGAGAAGGGAGTTGATGTGTAAGGAAATCAGCACCAAGGTCTTAAATCTTTGTAATGGTGGAATGTAGAGGTGTTCGTATGGGACTTCCACCGTATCCGTAATTGAAGGGTTGACTGTCATGGTAACTGGGGAGTTAGAAGTAATGCACGATTGTGTATCTCGTGTAGACTAGACCGTGGTTTATTGACTTTTGGTTACACCAGACAGACAGGAGTGAGGGCAGGGAGTGCTAAGACCCGGAGGAAGGTGTTGACCATGGGGCAGCTGTTGAGGCTGTGAGGGAGAGGCAAGTACTCACCTCACACTCAGTGCAGGGTCACCCACTGAGACCTATTTGGATTTTGAAACTGCAGGTAGGAACCTAGTTACATCGAACAGCCATAACCTCGGGTCATTTCGACCCGACAGCACTGGTATGCAGCAAGTGAAAGCTGAAAAGCTCCTTTGAAACTTGGCTGTGGCTTAACCTTTTATATAAATGGTAAAACAACTGGGCCCTAAAAAACTCCAGTGCTGGCTGCAGAAGAGCAAACAGGATTGGACTTCTGATGAAGATACAATTACAAATACAAATACAAATATTTATTTCCTTGTAAATCTTACAATGTGTGGTTTGCATGTTATAAGATTTTAAATACAAAGATGGCTACTATAGTGCCTAGGCACTTCGGATGGGACCAGGGGACGTCAAGACAACACTGAAGCCTAAATCTGTACAGTTGGCTCGCAGGGCTGCACAGGACGTCAGGCATTATCCACATATTGTGGGATGTCGATCCATTTGCTTACCTTGAAGGCAATGAATGACAGTATTTCCTAGGGTGTGATATGTGACAAGAGAAAGTGGTACTGCCCTGGCCTATGATACAAACAGTATAGTACATGTTGCCTGAGAGGTAAAACTTAGTTGCAGAACTTGCAAGGAAGATGCATGAATAGATACATGGTACAGTCCACACTGACTCATGTATTGTGAGCTTTAACTAACTGTAAAGCATATGAGCTAACTGTAAAAGGACCCGGTAATCAGCTAAGAGTCTTCAATGTCGCAAAAATATACTGTGTCCTAAATCATAGACCATAAGTATGTCGCTGGACAGGGAGGCTCTCATTAAATGTCAGCTGATGAAGGAGTAGGATTGTCGCTAGCGTCAGTCTGGTTGCACTGTCGCAACACCCATTCCTCCAGTTTTGTTTCAGCTTGTACATTGTCAGTGTACTTATGTGGTCAAGGTGAGCTTCCTTAACTACACCACTGGCAGTCTCCTTCTCCTCGATCTTATTGTTGTGAAGCTGTCTGAGAACATGGTAATGACCGACAAATTTGTGAGCTAGCTTATACATACCAGGGTCTTGAGTGAAATTTTGCAATATGACTGCATCCAGGTACCACCTTAATTTCCTTAGCAATGGCAATACAGGTAGTAGTAGTAGTGGGAAGTCCACATCTTAGTGACAATGAAATTATCAGGATCACTGAGAGGTTGAGGCAGAGAAAACAGAATTTCGTAAGGTAAACTCGTTTTACCAGTACAAAGCAAAGTGGGGGGGAAGGGGTCCCTCCAACCGAGCTGTTGTGCGAAGAGTTAAGGGTACTCTGCACATATGGAATGGCTTCATCCCATGTAGTACAACTGACAGTTACTCAGAGAACCTCTAGAATTTTGCAATTCATGTGATAGGCAAGGCTGTTGCTCGCGGGATGGCATGCAGCTATGATAGGCAAGATTGTTTGCTCGCGGGATGGCATGCAGCTACAGGCGCCTGATATATGCCGAACCTACAGCAAAGATCCTGCATTGTGGCATTTATGAGCTGACATGGCCGAAAAGAGGTCATGTGGACAGGAATGACGGAGGATAATGTGCTCTCTGAAAGCATTTGCATCTAACTCAGCAGTTTTGTAAGGAATGGATAATATCTCACATTACTGTCAAGTTATCGACCATCACAAGCAGGTGTTTGTTACCTTTCTCAGAGGTAAAGAAATTAGTCAACAGAAGTTTTCTCCCGCGGCTCCTTTGTAATGGGATACTTGAGGATACCTTCGTGCTGGAGGCAGACATGTTTGTGCAGGTAGTCTACAATTTCCACTGCCATTTTAGGCCAGAAGTATTTCATTCTTGCCTCTCTGACACCACAGTCTTACCTGGGTGTGCTGCACCTGTGACATCATGGACAAATTTCAGGGTTGCTGGTACAAAGAACTTTGGGATCAACTAGTGCATGGTTCTGCCAGGATCCGCTAGTCTAGCCATTCAGTACAGCCCTCCTTGATTGACAACCAAGTCCCTCACCAGTACAGACAGTGTGAACTGCAGATCAGAATTCTCCTTGGTCAAGAAATGGGAGGACAGGTGACGAAACAGGGTTCGATGCTGGGCTGTCTACATCCTCAACAGAGTAGTTGTCAGAGCTAATAAAAGTGATATGCCTCGACAGGGAATCAGGAATAACGCTCTCCTTACCAGGAACATGGAGAATTTCCAGGTTACAGTCACTGTGTAGATCAGAGGGTGTCTGTGAGTTATGAATGATTAGGTTAGTGATCCAATCAAGTCAGTTGTGGAATTCAGCACAGAAACCTGCCATCCCATTTCTAACTACCTGAATTCTTACCTCTAGTTTACACATAGGGCAGTGTGTGGTAGGCCAGTTGCAGGTATGTTGCATCACCCATACACACACACACACACACACACACACACACACACCACACACACAACACACACACACACACACACACACACACACACACACAAGAGCACTGCAAAAGGATGAAACAAGAGTGGGAGAGAAAACTAGGAGAGCTTTCTACAAAAATGGAGACAGCTTTCTGTGAAATTGGAAAAGAGGCTGGAGGAGAACAAATGGGAGTCTCAAGTTGAAACTGCAGTAGCCAGGATAAGGGACCTACAAGATGAGGTAAACAGGCTGAAGTGAGTTACATGGGTATTGACCAGAGAAAACACAGCATATGAAGCTGGGAGGCCCAACGGGAAGGAAGGAGAACATCATCACAGAAATAGGTGAAGAGGACATGTCCGAGACTGTAAATTTTCAGAGAATAGGGGGGTATTTGAAGGGGAGATGACTGATCAAGCCGATTTTCAGGACAGAAACAATGCAGAACAGGATCCTCTAAAAGAAATCACAGTTGAAGGACTCAGCAGAATACAAGAGGGTGTTCCTAGACTGAGACAGGACACAAACAGAATGACAGCAGCTGAGGGAGAGGACACAAAAGTGAAAGCTAGGAGGAGAGACAAAGACAGAATCAGCAGAGGACAACCAGAGCAGGGCAGAGCAACAAGAACAAGCACACACAGAACCATCCCCAGAACCCCACAACCAATCACACTATCCCACATCAAACCACAATCCGTATCCACAGCTCCCACCCAACATTCAGCTATAGAATCCCACAGTACACTGCCAGGTCCCCCACCCTCACAGACCAGGAGAGGAAACTAAAGGTATGATACACCAACGCTGATGAAATAACAAATAAGTGGGAGGAGTGGCACAAAAGAGTCAAAGAGGCATCACCGGACATCATAGCTCTCACAGAAACCAAGCTCACAGGTGTGATGACAGATACCATCTTTCCAACGGGATATCAGATCCTGAGGAAGGACAGAGGGAACAGAGGGGTGGAGGAGTGGCACTGCTGGTCAAAAACCGATGGAATTTTGATGAGCTGGAGAGAGGAGACGTGGAGAAGCAAGAAATTACACAGTAGGAATGCTTCAGTCTGGAGGTCTCAAGGTGGTAATTGCAGTGATGTATAACCTACCACAGAATAGCAGGAGGCCAAGGCAAGAGTATGACGAGAGTAATAGAGCAATGGTTGACACACTGGCTGAAGTGGCAAGAAGGGCTCATGTGAGCAGGGTAAAGCTACTGATCATGGGTGACTTCAACCACAATGAAATTGATTGGGAGAACTTTGAGTCACATGGGGGCCAAGAAACGTGGAGGGCTAAGATGATGGAGGTGGTACTGGAAAACTTCATGTACCAACACATAAGGGACACTACCAGAGAGAGAGAGGAAAGGATAAACGAGCAGGACTGAACCTAATATTCACCTTGAGTAGTGCAGATATTGAGGACATCACATATGAAAGACCCCTTGGGGCCATCGATCATGTGGTTTTAAGGTTTAAATACACAGAGTTACAAGTGGAAGGGGGAACAGGAAGAGCTGTACGAATGAAGTCAAACTGCAAGAAGGGGGACTACGCGGGAATAAAGAACTTCCAGAATGGGGTTCAATGGGACAGAACTGGCAGGGAAGTCAGTAAACGAGATGATGGAATATGTGACAACAATATGCAAGGAAGCTGAGGAGAGGTTTGTACCCAAGAGTAACAGGAATAATGAAAAAGCCAGGATGAGCCCGTGGTCTACCCATAGGTGCAGGGAGGGCAAAACCAAGTGTGCTAGGCAATGGAAGAAGTATAGAAGGCAAAGGACCCAGGAGAATAAGGAGAGCAGTCGTAGACCCAGAAATGACTTGCACAGGCAAGATGGGAGGCACAAAGGCATTATGAAAATGACAGCAGTGAAAGCCAAATCTGAATCGAAGCTGTTGTACAGCCACATCAGGAAGAAAACAACAGTCAAGGACCAAGTAATCAGGCTAAGTAAGGAAGGAGGAGAGATCACAAGAAACGACCGTGAAGTATGTGAAGAACTCAACATGAGATTCAAAGAAGTGTTCACAGAGGAGACAGAAGGGATTCCAGAAAGACAGAGAAGAGTGGTGGAACACCTAGAAAGAAATGAGCTTATCAGCAGCTATGACAGGGAGACAGCAGTAAGACAAGAGAGAGAGAGGGGTGGGTAGATTGCATTTTCTTGGACTGTAAGAAGGCGCTTGGCACAGTTCCACACAAGAGATTAATGCAAAAACTGGAGGACCAGGCAGGGATAACAGGGAAGGCACTACAATGGATCAGGGAATACCTGTCAGGAAGACAGCAGCGAGTAATGGTACGTGGCGAGGTGTCAGAGTGGGCACCTGTGACCAGCGGGGTCCCACAGGGGTCAGTCCTAGGACCAGTGCTGTTTCTGGTATTTGTGAACGACATGACGGAAGGAATAAACTCCGAGGTGTCCCTGTTTGCAGATGACGTGAAGTTGATGAGAAGAGTTCATTCGATCGAAGACCAGGCAGAAATACAAAGGGATCTGGACAGGCTGCAGACCTGGTCCAGCAACTGGCTCCTGGAGTTCAATCCCACCAAGTGCAAAGTCATGAGGATTGGGGTAAAGGGGAAAGAAGACCGCAGACGGAGTACAGTCTAGGGGGCCAGAGACTACAAACATCACTCAAGGAAAAAGATCTTGGGGTGAGTATAACACCAGGCACATCTCCTGAAGCGCACATCAACCAAATAACTGCCGCAGCATATGGGCGCCTGGCAAACCTCAGAACAGCATTCCGACATCTTAATAAGGAATCGTTCAGGACCCTGTACACCGTGTACGTTAGGCCCATATTAGAGTATGCGGTACCAGTTTGGAACCCACACCTAGCCAAGCATGTAAAGAAACTAGAGAAAGTGCAAAGGTTTGCAACAAGACTAGTCCCAGAGTTAAGAGGTATGTCCTATGAGGAGAGGTTAAGGGAAATCAACCTGACGACACTGGAGGACAGGAGAGATAGGGGGGACATGATAACGACTTACAAAATACTGAGAGGAATTGACAAGGTGGACAAAGACAGGATGTTCCAGAGACTGGACACAGCAACACGGGGACACAGTTGGAAGCTGAAGACACAGATGAATCAAAGGGATGTTAGGAAGTATTTCTTCAGCCACAGAGTAGTCAGGAAGTGGAATAGTTTGGGAAGCGATGTAGTGGAGGCAGGATCCATACATAGCTTTAAGCAGAGGTACGATAAAGCTCATGGTTCAGGGAGAGTGACCTAGTAGCGACCAGTGAAGAGGCGGGGCCAGGAGCTTGGACTCGACCCCTGCAACCTCAACTAGGTGAGAACTAGGTGAGTATTGGTGCTGCATACTCCATACTGGATTATGCAGCACCAGTTTGGAACCCACACCAGGTCAAGCACGTTATGAAATTAGAGAAAGTACAAAGTTTTGCAACAAGGCTAGTTCCGGAGGTCAGAGGAAAGTCCTACGAAGAAAGGTTGACGGAAATCGGACTGACGACACTGGAGGACAAGAGGGTCAGGGGAGACATGATAACAACATACAAAATAATACGTGGAATAGACAAGGTGGACAGAGACAGGATGTTCCAGAGAGGGGACAGAGCAACAAGGGGTCACAATTGGAAGCTGAAGAGTCAGACGAGTCACAGGGATGTTAGGAAGTACTTCTTCAGTCACAGAGTCGTCAGGAAGTGGAATAGCCTAGCAAGTGATGTAGTGGAGACAGGAACCATACATAGCTTTAAGACTAGGTATGACAAAGCTCAGGAAGCAGAGAGAGAGAGAGAGAGAGAGAAGAGAGAGAGAAGAGAGAGAGAGAGAGAAGAGAGAGGAGAGAAGAGAGAGAGAGAGAGAGAGAGAGAGAGAGAGGACCTAGTATCGATCAGTGAAGAGGCGGAGCCAGGAGCTGAGTCTCGACCCCTGCAACCACAATTAGGTGAGTACACACACACACACACACACACACACACACACACAACACACACACACACACAACACCAAAACACACACCACACACCACAACACATACACACACACAAATACACACACACACACACCACATACACACACACACACACACACACACACACACAACACACACACAACACGACACACACACATACACACAAGATCTTGGGGTGAGTATAACACCAGGCACATCTCCTGAAGCGCACATCACCAAATAACTGCTGCAGCTATGGGCGCCTAGCAAACCTCAGAACAGCATTCCGACATCTTAATAAGGAATCGTTCAGGACCCTGTACACCGTGTACGTTAATCCCATATTGGAGTATGCGGCATCAATTTGGAACCCACACCTAGCCAAGCACGTAAAGAAACTAGAGAAAGTGCAAAGGTTTGCAACAAGACTAGTCCCAGAACTAAGAGGTATGTCCTACGAGGAGAGGTTAAGGGAAAGCAACCTGACGACACTGGAGGACAGGAGAGATAGGGGGGGACATGATAACGACATACAAAATACTGAGAGGAATTGACAAGGTGGGCAAAGACTGGATGCTCCAGAGATGGGACACAGCAACAAGGGGAAACAGTTGGAAGTTGAAGACACAGATGAATCACAGGGATGTTAGGAAGTATTTCTTCAGCCACAGAGTAGTCAGGAAATGGAATAGTTTGGGAAGCGATGTAGTGGAGGCAGGATCCATACATAGCTTTAAGCAGAGGAATGATAAAGCTCACGGTTCAGGGAGAGTGACCTAGTAGCAACCAGTGAAGAGGTGGGGCAAGGAGCTTGGGCTCGACCCCTGCAACCTCAACTAGGTGAGTACACACACACACACACACACACACACACGACACCAAACACACGCACACACACACACACACACACACACACACACACAACACACACACACACACATACACACACACACACACACACATATGGAATAATACATGAAATAACGAATAAATATGAGGAGTGGCATGAATGAATCATTGAGAAGTTCCCAGACATCATAACAGTCACAGAAACGAAACTGAGACAGTAACAGATGCAATCTTCCCACCAGGATATCAGATCCTTAGGAAAGATAGAAGGAGCAGAGGAGGAGGAGAGGTTGCACTGCTTGTAAGAAAACGATGAAGAGTTGAGGAAATGGAAGGCATTGACGAGATTGGAGAAAGGGATTACATAATAGTACACTTCAGTCAGGAGAACATAAGGTAGTCCTTGCAGTGATGTATAATCCACCACAGAACTGAAGGAAGCCAAGAGAGGAATGTGAAGAGAGCAACAGAACAATGGTGGACACACTGGCCGAGGTGGCAAGAAGCGCTCACTCGAGCAGAGCAAAGTTACTGGTTATGGGCGATTTCAATCACAGGGAGATCGACTAGGAAAACCTGGAGTTACACTAGGGTCCCGAAACATGGAGAGCCAAGATGATGGATGTGGTACTGGAAAACCTCATGCATCAACATGTAAAGGACACTACCAGAGAGAGAGTGGGGAGGATGAACCAGCAACACTGGACCTTGTGTTCGCCCTGAGTAGTTCAGACATCGAGGACATCACATATGAGAGGCCCCTTGGAGCTAGTGATCCTATAGTTCTGTGTTCTGAATACATAGTAGAGTTACCAGTGGAGAGGGTAACAGGAGTTGAATGGGAAAAGCCGGACTGTAAAAGGGGGTCTCTACACAGGTATGAGGAACATCCTTCAGGAGGTTCAGTGAGACAGAGAATTTGCAGGGAAGTCAGTAAATGATATGATGGAATTTGTAACAAAATATAAGGAAGCAGAGGAAAGGGTTCTTCCCAAGGGCAACAGAAATAATGGGAAGACCAGATCGAGACCCTGGTTTACCCGAAGGTGTAGGGAGGCAAAAACTAAGTGCACTAGAGAATCGAAAAAGTTAAGAAGGCAAAGAACCAAGGAAAATAAGGAGATTAGTCGAAGAGCCAGAAACGAGTATGCACAGATTAGGAGGGAGGCCCAACGACAGCATGAAAACAACATAGCATCGAAAGTCAAGTCTGACCCGAAACTGTTGTATAGCCACATCAGGAGGAAGACAACAGCCAAAGACCAGGTGATCAGGCTGAGGAAAGAAGGTGGGGAACTCACAAGAAACGATCAAGACGTGTGAGGAGTTCAACACGAGATTCAAGGAAGTATTCACAGAAGAGGCAGGAAGGGCTCTGGGAAGACGGCACAGAGGGGATCACCAACAGGGAATGTACCAACAAGTGTTGGATGAGGATGACATACACACAATGAGGAGGAGGTGCAGAAGCTGCTAAGTGACCTTGACACCTCAAAGACGATGGGACCGGACATCTCCCCATGGGTCCTTAGAGAAGGAGCAGAGACTCTGTGTGCCCCACTAACCACAATCTTTTACACATCCCTTGAAAATGGGCAACTACCTGAGGTATGGAAGACGGCAAATGTAGTCCCCATTTTTAAGAAAGGAGACAGAAACGAGGCACTAAACTACAGATCAGTGTCACTGGCGTGTATAGTATGCAAAGTCATGGAGAAGGTTATCAGGAGGAGAGTGGTGGAGCACGGAACAAGACAATAAATGGCAACCAGCACGGATTCATGGAAGGCAAATCCTGTGTCACAGACCTTCTGGTGTTTTATGACAAAGTAACAGAAGTAAGACACAAGAGAGAGGGGTGGGTTGATTGCATTTTCATGGACTGCAGGAAGACCTTCAACACAGTTCCTCACAAGAGGTTAGTGCAGAAGCTGGAGGATCAGGTACATATAACAGGAAGGGCACTGCAATGGATCAGAGAATACCTGACAGGGAGGCAACAACGAGTCATGGTACGTGATGAGGCATCACAGTGGGCGCCTGTGACGAGCTGGGTCTCACAGGGGGTCAGTCCTAGGACCAGTGGTATTTTTGGTATATGTGAATGTCATGATGAAAGGGATAGACTCTGAAGTGTCCCTGTTCACAGATGATGTGAAGTTAATGAGGAGAATTAAATCAGATGAGGATCAGGCAGGACTACAAAGAGACCTAGACAGGCTGGACACGTGGTCCAGCAACTGGCTTCTCGAATTCAACCCTGCCATATGCAAAGTCATGAAGATTGGGGAAGGGCAAAGAAGACCGCGGACAGAGGATAGGCTAGGCGGACAAAGACTACAAACCTCACTCAAGGAGAAAGATCTAGGGGTGACCATAACACTGAGCACGTCTCCGGAGACACACATCAACCAGATAACTGCTGCAGCATATGGGAGCCTGGCAAACCTGAGAATAGCATTCAGATACCTTAGAAAGGAATCATTCAAGACTCTGTACACTGTGTACGTCAGGCCCATACTGGAGTATGCAACACCAGTTTGGAACCCATACCTGGTCAAGCACATCAAGAAATTAGAGAAAGTACAAAGGTTTGCGACAAAATTAGTTCCGGAGCTCAGGGGAATGTCCTACAAAGAGAGGTTGAGGGAAATCGGCCTGACTACAATGGAGGACAGGAGGGTCAAGTGAGACATTATAACGACATACAAAATAATGCGTGGAATAGATAAGGTGGACAGAGACAGAATGTTCCAGAGAGGGGACACAGAAACAAGGGGTCGCAATTGGAATCTGAAGACTCGGACGAGTCACAGGGATGTTAGGAAGTATTTCTTTAGTCATAAAGTCGTCAGGAAGTGGAACAGCCTAGGAAGTGATGTAGTGGAGGCAGGAACCACACATAACTTTAAGACGAGGTATGACAAGGCACAGGGAGCAAGAGAGGACCTAG
>NC_069415.1:42969552-42987052 GCF_026875155.1 Cherax quadricarinatus
CTGCAAAAACACGAACCTGTCCCACAGACTCCCGGGGTTAAATCAGAATAAGCGCACCACTCCTCAAATTAAGACCCACTCGCTTTATACCAGCTGGTAAAATTTTGGGTTTTGCTGTCTCACAAAGTCCCCAGGGATTGCCCCAAGCTGCCGCCTGTAAATTTGAAGTTTTTCATATTTAGCGGGGATACCTTATATGCTCCCAACACTGGGGTTTTTTTCACTACTTGATAATCAAAATTCAGCGTCATTAATACCGACGAAAATTTCCTGTGCCTTACCCAAAAAATCTGTATGAACCAACCTGCCCGGGCGTTCCGGCCACCTAAAGGGCCCGGGCCTGATTTTCGAATTTTCAAAAATTGCTCGGTTTGGCCTCTTTGAAGGGGGGAACAAGCGTACTGCTTTTTGTAAACTGAAATCGTTTACAAATGCGAAAACTGCCTCCTTTCTTTTTCCCCTATAAAATTCTTCCCTTGCGAATGCTCTCTTTCCCCTATTTGCCCAGCTGTTTTTTGCCACTAAAAGTCCAACGCGCTGATTCACCTCGGAAAACCCCACTGCAAAACCCTCCCATTTTGCTCCGTAGGTGTATCCTTCCCATGCGAGAACATAAGAGTTTTTTCCCCTAGCTTCCCGTAGAGGGAGGTTTTGATTGCCATCTCTTCTTCAATAATTTCAGCAATAATGAACGCAGTTGCGCACTGTGGAGTGCTTTATGGGGAAAATCCAATGGAACAGAAATTTTTGCCAACAACGCTGTAGGGACAATTTAGGTGGGGTTATGCAAATATATCCAACCCCAAAGGCGTCTGACTCGTCTAGGGCATAATTATTCGCTATGCACATACAATACCCCAACGAACACGTTAATTTGCAGAACCGTTAGCTATGCACATACGATTGCAAATACCATACAAGCAAAGCCGACCACACAAATTACCACGAAGCGAGCACACTGAACAAGCATACAGCTGTTGAACGATCCACAATAAAAAGGGCTGATCATAAGCAACTGAAAAACGAAAAATTTTGTAAAGCGAAGCAAAACACAACTACACAATTTTCCTGCTACAAGCTTCACCCTAAGCTCTACGTTTCTCTAAGTCCACTCCCGGACGGGGCCCCCAATTAAAACCTAGGTTTCAAATGCCTTTTTTATCCCGGGTAATGGGAGCAAATAAACAAGTAAAAAAAGTTTAGACTTATATTACCTTCCCCAAATTTAGAACAGCAATTGTACACTATGTACATATAAATATAGTATTCCAGGGTAAGCAAGGCAAAAATAGAACCACAAGATAGCAGACCGTGCTTCAACCAGCTCTAAATGGGAATGACAAGGGCAGACAGGAGAGCGGTACCACAAACCTCTGCTTTTGCAATCCCACCTCTTTTGGGCTAAAACCGGGTCACTAGTTGAACGAGGGGGCCCCATATAAACTCTTACCACCGGGCGCTGGTGGGGGAGATAGCCGTAAATGAGGTGTGTCCATGCCCGAAAAAGGTTTTCTACTCTTTGCATGCCACGGGGGTTGTGGTAATAGTTTGGTAATGACTGTGGGGTTGGAGAATGGGGTAGATATGTGGTGGTTTGGGAGTAGTGGTGTGGGAATGGGGGTTGGTGGGAGTGGTGGGAGGTTTTTGGGAATGGGGTAGGGGGAGGTGGGTGGTGGTAGGGGGTGTGTAGTGGGGGAGGTGGTGGTAGGGTGGAGTTGGTGGGAGGGGGGGGGTGGTAGGGGGTAGTGGGAGTGTTTAGGTGTGGGTGGTAGGTGGGTAGTGGTGGAGGTGGTGGTAAGTGGTAGGTGGTTTGGGTGGGGGGTATGGTGGGTAGGGGGTGGGGGGGGTGGCCATGATCGTAATGGAGGGGGGGGTGGTGGTGATGGAGGTGGGGGGTGGCCGTGTGGTAGTGGGGGTTTTGGAATAGTTTTGGGGGAATGACGTGGTGGTTTTTTGGGAGTAAGGTGGGAATAGTGTGGTGGTGTTGGTAGTAAGGGGGGTGGTAAGGTGGTTGGTGGAGGTGGTGGTAGGTTTGGTAAAGGTGGGGTGGGAGGGGGGGTGGTGTAGGGGTGTGGATGGTGGTAGTGGGGGTAGTGGTGGGAGTTGGTGGGAGGGGGTGGGGTGGGAGTGGTAGTGGGAGGGGTTTGGTGGGGGTGGGGTAGGGGGTGGGAGTGGGGAGGTGGGGGTAGAGTGGGAGGGGGGGTGTGGGAGGTGGATGGTGGTGGTAGGTTGGCGGGGTGGGCCCGTCGTAATAGGGGGGGTGGTGGTGATGGGGTGGTGGTGGCCGTGGTGGAGTGTGGGGGTTGGGTAAAAGTTTGGTGATGACTGGGGTGGGTATAATGGGGGGTAGATATTGGTGGTGTTGGGAGTATGGTGGTGTAATGGGGAGGGTAGTGGTGACCGTGGGGGTTTTGTCGTCGTAGTGTGGTGGGGTTTTTTGGGCCTGGTGGGGGTGAAGGTATCGTGGGGGTAATGATCGGGGATGGTGGTGGGTATTAGTAGTAGTTAGTAGTTTTGTTTTTTACGAGACAACGTGTTGCCAGCGAGGGAAACGCCATTTCCCCCTGCAAAACGTTTTTTCTCGCACCCTGCGGTACATCTTCCTCTACACTCTACAGGCAGTGACAAAGTCCTCAACACCTCCTCAAGCTCTTCCTCAATCGCTGTTATCTCCTCCTGCACACGCACTTCTGCACTCATCTCCTTCAAATTGATGGATGGTAGTGGTAGTGGTGGTGGTGGTAGTAGTGATAGATGGTGTGGTGGTGTTGGTAGTAGTGGTGGTGGATGATGTGGTGGTGTTGGTAGCAGTGGTGGCAGATAGCGTGGTGGTGTTGGTAGTAGTTGTGGTAAATAGTGTGATGGTGTTGGTAGTAGTTGTGGTAGGTGATGTGGTAGTGTTGATCTCAGTAGTAGTAACCAGTTACCAGTAACCAGTGTACCGTTGACTCAACGACCAACCGTCTCTGCCTGAGTCACTATCTGAACTCATATTGCGCTGACCTGGCATTATTCAAAGACCCTCTATGGGTACGTGGGCGGCCAGCCAGTCAGTCAGTGTTAGGAGTGTGAGCAAGGAGGCAGGCCACGGCTGCAAGGGCGTTACACACGTTATCTGTAATTATACGTACAACCAGCCTACGTGAGTATTTCTTACCTAATCCACGTGTCGAACTCCACATGATATTGATAGTAGTGGTGGTAATAGTGTGGTGTGTTTGTAGTAGTTGTGGTAGGTGATATGGTAGTGTTGGTAGTAGTGGTGGTAGATGATGTAGTGATGTTGGTTGTAGTGGTGGAGATAGTGTGGTGGTGTTGATAGTAGTTTTTGTAATGGTGTGGTGATGTTGGTAATAGTAGTGGTAGATGTTGGTCGTAGTGGTGGTGGTGTGGGTAAGTAGTGGTGGTTAGTGTTATGGTTATAGCTTTCATTGATGGTAGTAGTAGTATGGTAGTGGTGGTTAGTAGTTATGGTTATAGCGTTCATCGATGGTAGTAGTAGTGGTAGTGCTGGTGGTAGATGGTGTGGTGGTGTTAGTAGTAGTGGTGATAGGTGGTGTGGTGGTGTTGGTAGTAGTGGTGGAAGATGATGTGATGGTATTGGTAGTAGTGGTGGTAGCTAGTGTGGAGGTGTTGGTAGTAGTTGTGGTAGATAGTGCGTTGGTGCTGGTAGTAGTGATGGTAGATAGTGTGGTGGTGTTGGTAGTAGTAGTGGTAGATTGTGTGGTTGTGTTGGTAGTAGCGTGGTAGATAATGTGGTGATGTTGATAATGATAGTAGATTGTGTGGTGGTGTTGAAAGTAGTTGTGGTGTGCTGATAGTAGTGGTGGTAGATAGTATGGTGGTGGTGTAGGTAGTAGTTGTGGTAGATAGTGGGTGGTGTTGGTAGTAGTTATGGTAGATAGTGGGTGGTGTTGGTAGTAATGGTAGATAGTGGGTGTGTTGTTGGTAGTAGTTATGGTAGATAGTGGGTGGTGTTGGTAGTAGTTATGGTAGATAGTGGGTGGTGTTGGTAGTAGTTATGGTAGATAGTGTTGGTGTTGGTAGTAGTGGTAGAGGAAAGTAGTGCAAAATGGAACTTTATGACCAATTAACTAACATTTTTAATGTTTCTTCAAACAGATGTATTGTCTGATATGTGGAAAATGGCCAATATAATTCCTATTTTTAAATCAGGGGACAAGTCTTTACCGTCAAATTACCATCCAGTAAGCCTGACCTCATTTGTAGGCAAATTACTAGAGTCATTTATAGTTAATATAATAAGAAGTCATCTTGTTAAGTATAATTTCATTAGTGATACTCAGCATGGTAATTTACTAACTAATTTACTAACTTTCTGCAGTAAGGCTTTTGAGGTTGTTGATCACGATAATGAATTTCATATTCTTTATTTGTATTTTAATAAGGCTTTCGATAGATTACCGCATCAGAGACTATTAAAGAAAGTGGCAGCTCATGGTATTGGAGGAAAAGTGTCTGTCATGGATCGAGTCATGGCTCGCGAACAGGAAGCTGAAAGTGTGCATAAATGGGGTAAAATCTGAATGAGGATCTGTAACAAGTAGCGTTCCACAGGGATCAGTTTTAGGCTCATATATATCAATATATATCAATGACCTTGACGAGGGAATTACTATGATATGAACAGATTCGCTGTTGACACAAAGATAGGTAGGGTAATAGATTCAGACTGAGATATCACGGAACTTCAGGAGGATTTAGACAAATTCAGTTCGTGGCCAGAAAAGTGGCAGATGCAGTTCAGTGTAGATAAATGCTAAGTTCTACAGCTCGGGATTGCTCATAGCCCTAGCATTTATCATCTAAATAATGTAGAACTTAGTTGTACAGAATGCGAAAAGGACTTGGGGGTTATGGTAAAGCAGTAACCTCAAACCAAGAGAACAATATCTAAGCGTACGTAATAAGGGATTTATATCAAGAAGTGTAAGCAACAGAAGTCCAACGGTTTTACTACAGCTTTATATATCATTAGAGAGGCCTCACCCGGATTACGCAGCTTAGTTCTGATCTCCATATTACAGAATAGATATTGATTCGTTAGAGAACATTCAGCGAAGATTGACAAAATTAATACATAGCATTAGAAATCTTCCGTATAAAGAAAGACTGAAGCTCCTTAAATTACATTCGCTTGTAAGTCGAAGAATGAGGGGAGATTTGATTGAAGTGTATAAGTGGAAGATGGGTATTAAGAAAGGGGATATAAATAAGGTGTTGAGGATATCTTACCAAGAGAGATCCCGCAATAATGGAATCAAGTTGGATAAATTTAGATCTAGAAAGGATATAGGAAGGTATTGGTTTGGAAATAGAGTAGTTGGTGACAGGAACAGTCTATCCAGTAGGGTGAGTGAAGCTAAAACCTTGAGTAGTTCAAATTTAGGTTGGACAAATACATGGGTGAGAGGGGTTGGATTTGAGTGGAATTTGCGCATAAGTAAATAGATTTATCAAAGTTTATTGCTTTGGTAGTGTTGAAAATGGGTTGGGCAAATATTCTTTTAGCTGAATGAATTGTGAAGGACCTGCCTAGTATGGGCCAACAGGCCTGCTGCAGTGTTCCTCGTTTCATATGTTTATGTTTTTATGGTGGGATGGAGTTGATAGTAGTGATGGTGGTACGAGGATGTTGGTAGTAGCTGTGATAGATGGTGTGGTGTTAGTGGCATAGATTGTTGTATTTGTTGTTTCTTCTTCTCCTTCTTCTTTATCTTGTTGATGAACCTGTAAATACTGCAGGTGAAGGTATAGCAAATACATTCTTCACTGTACTAATATTAGATAACCAAGATATTCTGAGCCTCACTGGTCAAGCTTTTTTTGTTCAGTGCCAACAGCCGTAGGCCAGTGGTGAGAGTCGCTCCTCTCACCTCTGAGGTCCGGAGGTCGAATCCCTGGTGGTCAGGCATATGACACCGATGCCAACGTGTCTGACATTTGTAATGGCATGTAAACTAAAATTCTCTATATCAGTAACCTAACTTGCTATTTACGATGTACAGCAGCTAGTGTTAATCTAATGTACATTGGAGCAGCGATCAGTTTGTATTGCAGAAAAATACTTGGACTACTACAAATTCTGTAGACACTTTTTATACCTAAACAAGTTACTGGAACATTTTATGTAAACATCTGAAGATGGGTGTTAACCAGGTGAGTGGCACCAGCTGGGTGGCACCAGCTGATTAGTACCATCTGAGCGGCACCAGGTGGCATGCCTGTGTTGACTCAGTCAAAGCTCTCCGGTTTCAAATAAGAGATCTACATTAAATGAAATAATTGAAATATTCAGTGATATAGTTGACTCCGAGGCAAATAGTTTGCTTGAAAACATTCAGTCTTTGCTTTTACTAGTTTTAATACTTGTTTGCTATTATTAATCACCATAAATAAAATTAATAAGTATTTGCAAAGTAGGGAAGTTACTTTAGAATCTGCCAGAATTTTGATGGTTGATGAGAAATTAGACTTATCTTTGCACTACAAGAAGGAAGGATGGTTGTCGAAGAACTTAGTATCCTAATTATTCCACCTAAGAGATTACCCAGAAGAAATGGAGAGAAAGAATCTTCTAACGATGAGAATTGTTGTTTTCATGCAGCTCTAGACTCAGTCTAGAGCAACACTTAAGAGTTGATTTGATGAGTAATCTAGATACATTAATGCAACTTTAAGAACAGTATAGTAATATATCCATAATCATGAATGATTTCAAATTTATTGAGCATTAAAGACAAGAAAAAACTCTCGGGGTACTAGGGATTTTTACATTTAAACTCATTTGTCAAAAATTTTAAACAAAACATAATAATAATAAAATAATAATTAAACTGCTAAAAGCAAAAGAATTATACTGAAATGCACGCGAATAGCTATTAATTTTTTTTCACATAGTTGCTGATCCCTGTTTTCCCATATTAATCATAGCTTTTAGTACATCCCTGTGCTTTAGACACGAGATCCTCGAGCCTGGTTTTGGTGACGTCATGGGATACACGGGGCATGATCCCCCTGTCCCGCTCTCCCCTCGGCGGCATCCATACCGGAACGGCTAGGCACGGGGCCCCACTTTCATCTCAGCTGCAAACATTACCATCCTACAAGTTTTCTACTTTCTACCTACATATCCCTTTAAAAACCCTTTACGAAAAAGGGTGCAGGGGTGAGCCGAAATTTTCGACGATTACAGCGTTTCTGGAGATAAAGTTGTCGACCGCAAGAGGGCCATTTCGTGTTACCTAGCCTACCGGGGTTCACCCCATCCAGCTACCTCAAGCCACACCTACCACTTCTACATTTTCCTTCAGTCTCTTGTATTAGGGTTATCTGCTTTTTCATTACCCCGAGGGGGTTACCCAGTTTGCAAAATAAGCCATTTCCATCTGTGTGGGGGGGTTTAGAACAACCGTCCATCCAGCCTAGCCACTCCCCTTTTTCCCCGCCCCAAACCGCTTCCCCCCTCTGTGCTCACGGTGAAGTTACAAGCATTTTTGTGAAGGGTTAAGATAAGCCGCTACAACTAACCCAGGTGTCTTACCCCAGTACTCGAGCAAGCCACTTGAGTAGCTTCATCGCTTTTGATTTAAGATCCAACATTTTGATGCTCCTTGTCATCCTGTGGTTTTGTAGTATTTTGTGGGGTTTATTTTAAGCCACCGGCTTAGAATTATTCGCGGGAGGGGGGTGTTCTCAGGAGGCTTTCGACTTCAACCCATAAGCCCGCCCAAACCCCGATCACGGTGTCGCTCATTCCGGGCCAGACGCCTCCTCAGCCATTACCCACAACCCAACACAGTCGGGCCCTTACAACCCCTTCCTCACAGTGTTTTGGGGCACTGCAAGGGTTGTAGCACCATATTTTTAAAGGGCCCCCCCAAGGGGTCAAGACTGAGTTTCCCCCATCTTTAAAAGCCCCTGTGGTTGTCTATCGCCCTTAAAAACCATTCTTATCTCTGTGCAAGGGCAGCGCAAGACGATAAAACAACCATCAATCTCATTTTTCAAGTGTTACAGCAAAAATATTTTTTTGAGACATTGCGAGTGGAGACATTTTTTTTGTGTTCCCGTGAATTTTTTTCTCTTTAGTGACATTCAGTGACTCTTGATCAACTCAGTGTTTATCAGTACTGATTGCAAAAATTTTCTTTTAATCCCCTTTAAATTCAGTTTAATTTTCGTCTTTATTTTATATCTGTTTGTTGTGTATCTTTTTATACACTTGAATAAGAAAATGTTTTTTTCCCTTTTGTTTGTGGGGGCAACAAGAGCAATAAAACTTGCGTTTAAACTTCAAAATTTCCAGTAAATTTAAATTCAGTAATTTTTTCACCTCATATTCGAAACACAACTCATTTGTCGGGAATTTTTTTTTTCTTCTAGCTTTGTGTTTTTTTTTGTTTTGTTTCTTGTTTTTGAACATTCTTGTGTTCATACCCTTTTTTCAGCCATGTTTAATTTGCTTATTTCCACAGACAATATGCCCTTTTTAAGTCCCAGCAAAAACTCACTTTTTCAAAATTTTTTACACATCAAGTTTTCATTGCAAAAAAATTCTAAAATACACTGTGTTTATATTTATGTGTTTTTTCGCATCACGTAAGTGTTCAACCCTCTGTTTATGTATTTTTTGCACCTATTTTTTTCATGTTTTTTTGAACAAATTCATTTCTTATTCAATTTTTAAGTTCCCTTTTAAAGTAAATTGTTCTTTTGCTTGTTGTTTAAGTGCAATTAAGATTTAAAGTGTTCATTCCTTGTTTATATTTTTTTTCTTGTGTGTTATATTTTTATTATTGCACATACTCATTTTGCAATAATTTTTGTGCAAATATTGTGTTGCTATTAAAGTTTTTTCTTGCAAAAAATTTTTATGCAGTGTTGTGCAATACAGTTTATTACAGTGCAGTTTCTTATCCCTGTTCTGTCATAGTATTTTATTCCTTCTGTCATTTTATTTTTTTTTTCCCAGTGAATTGTGTGTTTGTTTTAATTTTTGCACAAGTTTTATTGAGTCCATTTATCATTTTATTGTGTATTTCCTTGTTGCATTGAAGTAAAGACAACTCACGGTGCCTTTTATTCAATTTAAAGTAAAAGTTGAGCAAATTAGATTTGAGCAAATACAAGTTCTCTTGATTTCAGTGTTTGTTAAATGCATATTCTTCTTGTGTGAGTTCTTTGCTTACTGTGTAACTTGTCAATTTTTAATTACTTATGCAGAATATTTTTAAGCTTTTTTTTCCATTTAAGCTTACTGTGTCATTCCCCTCTATTTTTTTTTTTGACTTTTTGCCCTTCATATTTTCACTGAGAAGATGTCCCAGTCACTTTTGAACGTTCACTTAGTGTATCATTCCAGTCAAAGTCAATATGAATCAGTCCACAGTACCAACATTCCCTTACTGACTGAAAGACAATACCTAGCCCTTGAGCAATGTGTTGTTTCTCAAAAGCTTGTATCTGAGATTTGTTAAAGTGCTGCGAATGTAAAGTTCAGATTAAGTTCCTATAGATCCGTGAATTACTTATTAACGTAGCCGAGCGGTCAGGCACTAGTAATTCTGTCATTCCCCGTCTGTGTTCCACCTTTTACCTTCAGACTTGCAGGATAGTTTTCCGTTGCCTCAAGTGTCCAGGGACACTCAGACTGCCTTGAGTGCACAGCCATCCCTGCAATGACTGCTAGTTCGAGTAGTAGTTTCTCCACAGGGGATGCCTTGTCAGAAAACGATTACTTGCAACTAGTAATGCCATCTCTTGTTGATGTGACATGCTGTCTGCAGAAAGACGTCTCTGTTGCAGCTATGTTCTCACAGAGTGTCTGTTGTTGTTCCTAATGTTCCAGATGGTGATCCCATCCTAGTTGACAGTAATCAGTGCATTGTAAGAAGTTAGTTCTCGAGTAACTTTCACATTTAACGTTTGTAAGTGTAGTTTTCTTTATAGCTGATACCTCTTGTCACTGTGGCGACTCAGATTGAATATCAGCATTGTTCACCGTGTTCATTTTTTTTCTCTGTGCTTGCAGTTTGAGATAGTAGATTCGTTCTCCCTTGCTCATATTGAGTGTTATAGCGTTAATTTTTTCAACCCGGGGGGAGTCATCCTTCCCCCGAGTTTGTTCTTTCCTCCAGTAAGGAAGACTGTTACCTTTTTTCCAAACAAACAGCCTACTGGAAGGTTAGCCAGATGGACCTTGACTATCCAAGAGTTCAATCCCACTTTTGAAAATTTACCTGGCAAGTCGAATGTATCGCTGATGCTTTATCGCGACACGTTAGTGTAGTTTTCTGCAATCCTCCATTTACTGTCGAGGTTGTCAAAAATTCCCAAAGAACCGATCCCTTGTGTTCTGGTGTGATTCGATTCCTGCTCCAGGAAAGATCTTATTCTACGTGAAGCCACCAGTACCCATTAGTGACTTTGTAATGAGCCAAGAATTACTGTATCGAATAGTCGAGTTGAGTACTCCTAGCAGACGAGTTAGTAATTCCACAGTCCCCTAGTGATTGTAGTTGTATCTTTTTTAGATACTCGTTCAGATCTCTCTCAGTCAAGGCATGTGTTAGCCATTTGCAGAGGGAAATTTGATCCTCCCAGAGATGATAAAACCATTCTGCATATGTAAACCTTACCCTCGCAGAATTGGGTTTTAAAAGTACATAGTCTGTATAATTAGATGTCCGAGATGAATGAATTTGTCAAATGTGTGTTTTGTTATTAGCTGATCAGTTTGTCAGAAATTTTCGTGTTCACGTCCCCTCCGTATTCGAGAATTAACAGTCTAGATTGAGTGCCCGAATCTGCCTTTCTGTTAAACACTTCTTTGTATATAATTATTTTCCTCAGAATCCGTAGAGTGCATGAATACAGATCGATCGTTTAATTCCACCAAATTTTATAATGATTTGTTCTTAAGTTTTAATGATTACGTTTTAACACCCATTACGTCAAAATCATGTTGTCCATCCATTAGTTCTAAGTTATACATAAATTTGTTATTGTATAGAATCCCCAGATCCGCCTGCCTGTTCAGCCTTAGTATAGTATGTATGTCGAGACGACATACTAACATGACCGAGCTGTCCCGCATAGTTGCTGATCCCTGTATTCCCAGTATTATATAGCATAGCATATTAGTATCTCCCTGTGCTTTAGACACGAGATCCCTCGTAGGCCTGGCCTTTGTGTGACGTCATGGGGAAAACACATGGGCAGTGATCCCCCTGTCCCGCTCTCACTCGCGGCATCCAACAGGGGTGAACAGGCTAGGCACTGGGCCCCATCTTTCAACTCAGTCTGACAATACATTTACCATCCACAAGTTTGTCTACTTTCTACCTACGATATCTCCATTAAGAACCCTTTACGATATATTCTCTTCTTGTTCGCCGCACTCTACCGGCCCGGGCCTTTTCCCAAATGGTGGCCCGGCTGGGCTCCCTTCTCGGGGGTATCTCAGACTAATGTCTGTCATGGGAAGAGGTACAAGTACCCCCTCATCGTTGGGATCAACTGTCCCCAGGGCCCAACCACATTCCCCGCCCTCACGGGGCTCGTAGGGAGAAGCTAGGCCTCTCTGGTCTGGGCCCTCCCGCCTCAAGGGGCTAATGGGAACAGCAATCTTGTGAGCTGCAAGCTCTGGGGTTTAGGCACCCACCCTACCTAGAAAAACTGGACATGGTGTCGAGCCTTTCGTTATTGGATGAGTTACGGATAGGATACATTTTTTTTTTTTAAATCTTGTAACTCTCCGAGTTAATGTGGCTTTGCAAGTCAGAAGGGACTTTCTTTGCATTCATCCATGATAATATCATCTCAGTTTGACGCAGCCTTGAAAACTAAGAGAGAGGAAACAAGATTTTGCAGTTTCAAAAGTATTATAAGCCCTCCCAGTGAGAGTGCAAAAAAAATTAGTTACCCATGAAAAAGAATTTTCTACGGACATTTCCTTTTCGATGTAATACTACATCTGCTTTCTATTATTTATATTTGATAAAAAGAATAAAACATCAGAAAATGAGAGCTTTTTATTTCAGTTTCCAAATGTCAGCAGACACGAAACAAGTGGCTCTCCGTGTGTAGTGGGAGCAGCGGCATGTACTGCGGTGGTGCTGACATCTGGGCTGAAATGTAACTTTAAGAGCAAAGAATGTGATAACGGTTTCCGCTGCCCTTGTAGTGTTAAATGGTTGTACAGTGCACGGTGATGCTGGCGGGTTATGATATTAATAACATATAATAAATGTCATAACTGTTGGTATGTGAGCTGGAGGTTTTTTTGTATGAGGTCTGACTCTGAGTTTTAAATGTTTGAAACGGGCAGTGTGAACTGTTGAGAGATTTTAGCAGATTCTCTTTGTATGTTGTGGTTAATTGTTTGACGTGTTGGAAACTGCAAAGTTCTCCCGAGCCTATCTTGTTAATCAGTGGTGTTCAGTGAGACTGGTTGGTGGGTCTGCAGTTTACGTTGCGTTGATAGCGGAACACGACATTGCAAGGCATTTCAGTCTTCAGGAAAATGTAAGGCAGTAAGGGTTTCTTGGATTTGTTGGAGATGCCATTGATAGACAAATCTTGCTGAGGGTAATATGTATCTTTTTACTGTTAGTGTCCTTAGCCGTCTGTATTTGAGTGTTGTGGTGGTTTAGACCAAGAAAAATTTTCATGAATATTTTCTTTGACTTCCTTGTGTTGTATAAGTTTTTGTTAGCTTTAGCGATCCTACTTAATTATCCTCTAAAGGTAACCCAAATCTGCAGCAGAGAAATTTTGAAGACTTGTTTTTCCTTTAAATGTAAGTATTTGGTGCTGAAAACCCTTTCTTAATGCACGTAAGAAGAGACCTGAGATGACAGTGCTATCACATAAACATCTCTAGAAATTATAATGCTGTAGAGAGAATGAAAATTTCCTGCACACTCAGATATCTAGTGTCCAGTTTCTCGTGATCTGTGTTGTCTATGATGGGAAATTCACAGCATTTTCCATTCTTGAATTTAAAATATTGTGTATACTAACTTATTTAGAGCGTAAATAACTTTTCGAATTGTCGCTGACTGTCGCCCCACACAGCGAGAGATATTCTCTAGCTCCACTACCTGGGTCCAATGAATTGTTTGCCGGTGTGTGAGTAGAAATTATATAATCTTGTAACTACATATACTTTTAACCTTTATGATATTTATTTCAAAAAAAAAGTTAATTTACTTTTGTCTGCAGAGATAATTTCATTAAAGGCTTCAAAACAGTCCCTTTATGCATCTCTTTAGGTCGGAAATTAAAAACGCCTCTGGATACTCTGAAACGTCGAAATCTGCAATAAAAGCAAGTTTTTTTTTTCTTCCAGGCAGTTTATGTAATTACACCACCAAGCTTTGGTAAGAAACATAGTCTCCACTTTTATATTCTTAGAGGGGAAGTGTTTAGGGCACTGAACTAGGGTGGTGCTAAGAAGGTGCTGGAGTGAAAAAGGAAAAGGGTGTTCTGGGAAGGTACTGGGGAAAGCGGAGAGTGAGGAAAGGGAAATACTGGGATTTTGGGGCAAAGTGGGAAAGGGGAGGTTCCAGCATGACGGAATGGGAGGTACTACTGATTGATGGAAGGGGAAGCTCTGGGGGCATGCTGCGGGTGATTGAATGGGAAAGGAAGGGGAGTAATGGGGAGTGTTTAGAGGACTGGGCAATGCTTCGAGTAGCCAGGAGGTGCTGGTGCGTGATGAAAGTGCTTGAATGATGCTGGTATATGCAAGAAATACTGATAGTGCGATATAAATGGAAGTGTTGATGTGTGATGGAAGTACCTGAAAGGTGGTATTATGGGAGGGAAGTGCTAGTGTGTGATTGAAGTCCTGGGATGGTTCTAGTGCAGTATGGTGCTGGAAAGGTCCTGGGAGGTCCTCGGAAGATGCTGGGAAGGTCCTGGGAAGGTCCTCGGAAGATTCTGGGAAGGTCCCGGGAAGGTCCTCGGAAGATGTTGGAAGGTCCTGGGAAGGTCCTTGAAAGATGCTGGGAAGGTCCTGGGAAGGCCCTTGGAAGATACTGGGAAGGTCCTTGAAAGGTCCTCGGAAGATGCTGGGAAGGAGCAGGACAAAACACAAGGTTCTTGCCTGAGAGAGAATATTAAATTCTCGGTGTCAACAATGCCTTCTCCTGAGTCTCGTCACTTGCAGTCAAGCAATACCAGGGAGTCTGATGTTACATGTGTCACGATGTGAGTAACACGGCTCTGTTAGTGCCTCTCTCACTCTTTATTTTTTTGGCGTTATTGTCGTTACTGGGTGAGTAACAGCGCTCTTGTTGCCTCATTCACTGCCTGTCTGAGGTTACGTGTGCATGTGTTACCGGGCGAGTTACAGGGTGCTGTTACTGCCTCTCACTCTGACGGCGTTACGTGTGTTCCGTGATGAACGTAAACAGGGCCCTCTGCTGTTTCCGTTTCCCTCTCTGACTGTCTGTCTCTGAATTTATGCATATCAGCGGGCGAGGGGCAGCAGGCCTCACTCTCTGTCCTTTTCTCTTTCTGTTTGAAGTCACATGTATCATGTTGATGAAAGTGACAGTGTGTTCTTCTGTCTCTCTATTCTTCTCTATTTTCCTTACTGTAACTCTATCTACATGTCTATCTGTATCTTTCTATACGTCTGTTTCTTTGCCTGTTTTGTTTTCCTTCCTGTTTGTCTTTCTGTCAAATTCTCTACCTGTCTTTTATTTTCTTTTTATTTATCACGGACTTCTTTCCTCTCTTCTTTCTCTTCCTCCTCCTCACCCTCCTTCACTCCCCAGCTGTGTGCAGCATGTTAAACAGAATGCTAAGTTTTATAGCTGGAACTTCGGGCACAAAACATTTGAAACAGTATCAGTTCTTCAGTGCACACGAAGCTGCTAGCACTTGCCTAGCACTATCATTTGCCTTGCACTAGTACTTGACTAGCACTAGCACTTGCATAGCACTAGCAATTGTCGCACGCTGGATGTGCTGTCCAGACTTGGTCTTCAGATTACGTAAATAACGAAAAAAAAACTGAAGGGCAACAATGCTCGTAAATCCATTAAGAAACAAAATCTATGAAAACAAAGTAACTTAAACCCCTTTAATTCTGTTGACGTGAAAATGGAGACAGTAAGGATATTCATACTATTGAGAGTTTTACAATTTGATACGAACAAACAGGATGAACTATCCGAGATTGAAATTGATTCAATAACGCAAAAAAGGGAACGGAACCCCAATGCGAGAGGAAAAACGAAAAGGATAATGTAGACTGTAAGAGCTGGGTTTGGACCAGAACGCTGTGGCCAGTCCAACAAAGATATTAAATTACACAAACTTCCAGAGTGATCGGTTGACCATGACCGACAATTAATGAATGTTGTTATAGCACAGCGGACAGGTGAATTATTTTGAAGATTTGTGAGTTTGATTTTGAACTTGAATGTACTAGAATAAAATTAGCTCAGAGGCACCCACACCACCGTATGTCCTCGGATCAAGGTAAAACACGTAGCTCTACTGGGTGCTTGATTCTTGTAGGATTGCGTGGTCCTGTGGGTTAAAGCGTCATGCGTGATTTTCGCTCACCATGAGGCAGGCCAAAACGACATGGGTTCGAATCCTCGACTAGTCGCATCTTATAAGTTTAAAGATATATTTTTCATTAATGTTAATGTAAAAATTTTTAATTTTGCACCAAAAGAATCTTAGAAAACTTACCTAACCTTATTATAACAAGAACAATTTATTATAGCCTAACCCAACTAAATATATTTTAGATTTGTTTACAGTAATTTAATACTAAACACAGTGAAATATATTTTTTTCGTTAGGTTCAGAATGATTTTGGCGAAATTATTGCATACACAAATTTTCACTTGTCCTATATGGCAAGATGAGCGTTGCTATTTAAGCCAAGATGGCAAGTTCTGCCTATTCGGCACGACATATATATATATATATATATATATATATATATATATATATATAATTATATATATAATATATATATATATATATATATATATTTATTTATTTATTTATTTATATTTGGGTATCGCAGATTTTCTCTTGGGGCTATTTTTCAAAATGACTGCTAGTAAGTTAGAGATTCAGAAATAACATGTGCAGCCAAACGAACTTTTTAATGTTTTTACACGACTCTCATCCAAATTCATGCGAGACAGTAATGATATGTTTGTAATATATATACACATTGTGTTATCGTAGGTTTATATTTAGTTCAAACAAGTCATATCCACATTAATAAAATAATCTCGTATTCCTAACTGAAATAATGTGTTCATATTAAAGTTCCATATCACATGAATATCCAGTAATTGTTTGAATAAAAAACATATCACTATAAGACAAGGAATGCGATGCTGTGTATTGCACTGTCATCACGGCGTCTTGCTTGTGGCTGCCAGACAAGACTGACTCAGGTCAGGACTGCGGAAGTAGGAGAAATATAAACACAAATGCAGTATAATGTGATCCTTTATTGACAACGTTTCACCCACACAGTGGGCTTTTTCAAGTCACACACGGATCCGTGTGTGACTTGAAAAAGCCCACTGTGTGGGTGAAACGTTGTCAATAAAGGATCACATTATACTGCATTTGTGTTTATATTTCCATTGTGTCGGTATTTTATACCATTTATTTCCACCGGAAGTAGGAGAACTTGAAAACTCGTCAAAGGTATATCAAAGGTAAGGAATGAAGAGAGAGATTTTGGGGAGAACTGTTGTACATTACTTCTAATAAAGTGAGTTATTTATTATTCATTTGCTTTATATCTCAGTGAAGGAATCTTGGTGTTTGATACTATGGAATGGCACGTTCAGCAGATGGCATGGTGCTTGATGTCATGGTATAGCACGTACAGCAGCGTTACCAGTGACACTCGCACACAGCCATGGGTATGATCCAGGATGATGATGCCATGTGTCGCTGGCCAAGGGTAAGAATGTTTACACGTAGAGTCTCCTGGAGGTGAAGTGATAGGTGTGCGTGATGTTCTGCACTAAAGAGCCGTATTAGTGGAATGAACCAAGCCAAGGACCAGTCAGGCGGGTAACATTTGCTAACGCAGCAAACATCAATTTCAGCAGAAAACAAGATAAGCAACATGTACTTAAGATATCAGCTCTACGTCCACCTGATCGCTGCTACCCAATTTCCCCGAAAATCTTTCTCGACATCATTGTGGTACAAGGATACCTCTTTTTCCTGACCCCTTTTTGTTGAATAGCCCACGACACAGCAAGTCTCAGGAACCTCAAAATACTTCAACTAAACGCTGTTTACTCGCGTCTCGCCTGAGGTAAACACAGTATCACAAGCTCATACTTGACAGGCAACGTGGTGGAAGCCTCGTCCTGTGACGTCAAGTACAAACAGACTACACGACTTACTGCCTACAGCTATCATGACTGGATGGGAGACAGGGAAATGAGTTACTATTTCGACATTACAT
>NC_069415.1:42992052-43032438 GCF_026875155.1 Cherax quadricarinatus
CTCTTTCCTACATACTCTAACTTGAGCCTCACTATCCTCGTAAAAACTCTTCACTGCTTTCCAGTAACCTACCTCCTACACCATACACTTGCAACATCTGCCACATTGCCCCCCTATCCACCCTGTCATACGCCTTTTCCAAATCCATAAATGCCACATATATATATATATTATATATATATATATATATATATATATATAATATATATATATATATATATATATATACTTATATTATATATATATATATATATATATATATATATATATATATATATTGTAGAAGTGTTGGCAAAGTGGAATTTTGATTGAGACACAAGTCACCTTAATATCTATGCCCTAAAACACACCTTCAGATGATACTTCAGTTTCCTCGCTTTATATTTAGGTGTCTGGCAAAAATTAAGTTTTTAGTCTTCATGAAAAAAAATAAGAAAAAATGAACAGCATCACTATAGAGTATAAGTATGTATCCCCAAGTGAGGAACTTTGAGATGTACGGTAACGAGAACCACATTCACGAAACAATTAGCATGTTCACGTTCCTTATGGCAATTTATTAAACCAGCATCCTAGAAAAGCTGGCATAACTTTAAAAAATCCTGAACGGTAGAGCTTCAAACTTTCATGAAAGGTGTCAGAAAATACGACGACGGCTGAGATTGAACTTGAGAAGTGTTGTGGGTTAAGTTTGACCATTTTGTGTTAAATTTGTAAGATATTTTGTGTTAAATTGTGAGATTTTGTTTTAATTGTGAGTATTTTGTGCTAATTGTGAGATATTTTGTGTTAAATTGTGTAGATATTTTGTGTTAAATAGTGAGATATTTTGTGTTAAATAGTGAGTATTTTTGTGTTAAATAGTGAGTATTTTGTGTTTAAATAGTGAGATATTTTGTGTTAAATAGTGAGATATTTAGTGTTAAATAGTGAGATATTTTGTGTTTAAATAGTGAGATATTTTGTGTTAAATAGTGAGATATTTTGTGTTAAATACTGAGATATTTTGTGTTAAATAGTGAGTTTATTTTGTGTTTAAATAGTGAGATATTTTGTGTTAAATAGTGAGATATTTTTGTTTAAATAGTGAGTTTATTTTGTGTTAAATAGTGAGATATTTTGTGTTAAATAGTGAGATATTTTGTGTTAAATAGTGAGATATTTTGTGTTAAATAGTGAGATATTTTGTGTTTAAATAGTGAGATATGTTGTGTTAAATAGTGAGATATTTTGTGTTTAAATAGTGAGATATTTTGTGTTAAATAGTGAGATATTTTGTGTTAATAGTGAGATATTTTGTGTTAAATATAGTGAGTATTTTGTGTTAAATAGTGAGATATTTTGTGTTAAATAGTGAGATATTTTGTGTTAAATAGTGAGATATTGTTGTGTTAAATAGTGAGATATTTTGTGTTAAATAGTGAGATATTTTGTGTTAAATAGTGAGATATTTTGTGTTAAATAGTGAGTATTTTGTGTTAAATAGTGAGATATGTTGTGTTAAATAGTGAGATATTTTGTGTTAAATAGTGAGATATTTTGTGTTAAATAGTGAGATATTTTGTGTTAAATAGTGAGATATTTTGTGTTAAATAGTGAGATATGTTGTTTTAAAAATAGTGAGATATTTTGTTTTAAAATAGTGAGATTTTTGTGTTAAATAGTGAGATATTTTGTGTTAAATAGTGAGATATTTTGTGTTAAATAGTGAGATATTTTGTGTTAAATAGTGAGATATTTTGTGTTAAATAGTGAGATATTTTGTGTTAAATAGTGAGATATTTTGTGTTAAATAGTGAGATTTTTTGGGTGTTAAATAGTGAGATATGTTGTGTTAAATTAGTGAGATATTTTGTGTTAAATAGTGAGATATTTTGTGTTAAATAGTGAGATATTTTGTGTTAAATAGTGAGATATTTTGTGTTAAATAGTGAGATATTTTTGTGTTAAATAGTGAGATATTTTGTGTTAAATAGTGAGATATTTTGTGTTAAATAGTGAGATATTTGTGTTAAATAGTGAGATATTTTGTGTTAAATAGTGAGATATGTTGTGTTAAATAGTGAGATATTTTGTGTTAAATACTGAGATATTTTGTGTTAAATAGTGAGTTTATTTTGTGTTAAATACGGGAGTATGTTGTGTTAAATAGTGAGATATTTTGTGTTAAATAGTGAGATATTTTGTGTTAAATAGTGAGATATTTTGTGTTAAATAGTGAGATATGTTGTGTTAAATAGTGAGTATTTTTGTGTTAAATAGTGAGATATTTTTTGTGTTAAATAGTGAGATATTTTGTGTTAAATAGTGAGATATTTTGTGTTAAATAGTGAGATATTTTGTGTTAAATAGTGAGATATTTTGTGTTAAATAGTGAGATATTTTGTGTTAAATAGTGAGATATTTTGTGTTAAATAGTGAGATATTTTGTGTTAAATAGTTGAGATATTTTGTGTTAAATAGTGAGATATTTTGTGTTAAATACTGAGATATTTTGTGTTAAATAGTGAGATATTTTGTGTTAAATAGTGAGATATTTTTATTCATGTTTCATCGCTCTAAAATAATTTACAGTTTAGTTCTGAAAAACTTCAGTATTTAATGTTTGATGCATCTTAGGGTCAGGATAGTAACTGTTAAGTTACCATTGCGTGAATGCAACTTTGTTGATGGAGTAAAATAGTAAAAACTTTGAATCGTTGTAGTCTGAGACATAGATGGAGAATGACTCATCTGATAGGCTTCAAACTTTTACCACTGGTGAGCTTTTTTGTAACAATGCTTGTCATTCACTTTAAGCTACGTAAATGTCAATTTGCCTGTTTTGTTAAGCATATTGTCCCCATTTAATAACTAGAGAATGACACCTCTGATCAGCTTCAAACCTTAATTCCTGGTTTATCTTAATCGTGACTACTCACATTATCAAGGAACTATGAAAGTAAAGCATCCAAGGGGAAGGTATATAAGGGGTCTGGCCAACACCTCACTATCAGGATCCCACAACGGTTTAAACACCTGACGCGCGCCGGCCCGATGGACAGGTCCTTCGCACAACCCACCAACAAACTATTCTACCCAAGAAAATTTTAAAAATTATTTTTTTGTCTAATGAATTATTAAATTCTTCCCAAATTCTATTAATTATAAATGGATCTAATTTATATAAACCAAAGGAGATATTCATATTATTGTCAAAACTGCTTTTTTTTGAAACAAGATTCAATAATATTCATGTCGACCATGGACTTGCTTGATACTACTTTCTCAACTTTTTGAAAATCAATTGGATGGTTAAAATCTCTTACATGAATAAATAGAGCATTGGAATCTTGTCCAGTTCTAATGCTATATTTATGTTGTTTTAATCTTAGTTCGAGATTTTTACCAGTTTGACCGTAATAAACTTTATCGCAAATTTTACAAGGAATCTTATAGACACATCCATCAGCATTTTGGGGGGAATTCTTTACCAAAAGTTTTTTACTGTATCAAGATTTTTGAATACAACTTTAATATTAAAAGTCTTAGAAGAGAAGGCATATCAACCAAGTTTTCATTGTAAGGGAGAAACCAACATATTTTAGTTGAAATACTTTTTACAATCCAAAAAGGGACAACCAGCCTTATTCAACTAAAAATATGTTTGGTTCTCCCTTACCATGAAAACTTGGTTGATATGCCTTCTCTTCTTAAGACTTTTAATATTAAAGTTGTATTCAAAAATCTTGATACAGTAAAAAACTTTTGGTAAAGAATTCCCCCAAAATGCTGATGGATGTGTCTATAAGATTGAATCTTGAATCTTGTTTCATTAAAAAGCAGTTTTTGACAATAATATGAATATCTTCTTTGGTTTATATAAATTAGATCCATTTATAATTAATAGAATTTGGGAAGAATTTAATAATACACTGGACAAATAATAATTTTTTAAAATTTTCTTGGGTAGAATAGTTTGTTGGTGGGTTGTGCGAAGGACCTGTCCAGTCGGGCCGGCGCGCGTCAGGTGTTTAACCGTTGTGGGATCTGATAGTGAGGTGTTGGCCAGACCCCTTATATACCTTCCTTGGAGCTTTACTTTCATAGTTCCTTGATAATGTGAGTAGTCACGAAGCGCATGGAATTTCTCTATTCCCTTTCACAGTTGTTGTTTTGCATATATATATATATATATATTTTATATATATATATTATATATATATATATATATTATATATATATTTTTATATATATATATATATATATCCTAATGGTCAGCTGATATTAGTTAAGGTAGCTAAGAAATGCAGCCTGCAGCAGCGGGTGCATACATCAGTCATGCAGCAGCAGGTGCATGCATCAGCCATGCAGCAGCAGGGGGCATACATCAGCCATTGCAGCAGCAGGTGCATACATCAGCCATGCAGCAGCAGGTGCATGCATCAGCCATGCAGCAGCAGGTGCATACATCAGTCATGCAGCAGCAGGTGCATGCATCAGCATGCAGCAGCAGGTGCATACATCAGCCATGCAGCAGCAGGTGCATACATCAGCCATGCAGCAGCAGGTGCATACATCAGCCATGCAGCAGGTGCATACATCAGCCATGCAGCAGCAGGTGCATACATCAGCCATGCAGCAGCAGGTGCTTTACATCAGCCATGCAGCAGCAGGTGCATACATCAGCCATGCAGCAGCAGGTGCATACATCAGCCATGCTGCAGCAGGTGCATACATCAGCCATGCAGCAGCAGGTGCATACATCAGCCATGCAGCAGCAGGTGCATACATCAGCCATGCAGCAGCAGGTGCATACATCAGCCATGCAGCAGCAGGTGCATACATCAGCCATACAGCAGCAGGTGCATACATCAGCCATGCAGCAGCAGGTGCATACATCAGCCATGCAGCAGCAGGTGCATACATCAGCCATGCAGCAGCAGGTGCATACATCAGCCATGCAGCAGCAGGCGCATACATCAGCCATGCAGCAGCAGGTGCATGCATCAGCCATGCAGCAGCAGGTGCATGCATCAGCATGCAGCAGCAGGTGATACATCAGCCATGCAGCAGCAGGTGCATACATCAGCCATGCAGCAGCAGGTGCATACATCAGCCATGCAGCAGCAGGTGCATACATCAGCCATGCAGCAGCAGGTGCATACATCAGCCATGCAGCAGCAGGTGCATACATCAGCCATGCAGCAGCAGGTGCATACATCAGCCATGCAGCAGCAGGTGCATACATCAGTCATACAGCAGCAGGTGCATACATCAGCCATGCAGCAGCAGGTACATACATCAGCCATGCAGCAGCAGGTGCATACATCAGCATGCAGCAGCAGGTGCATACATCAGCCATGCAGCAGCAGGTGCATACATCAGCCATGCAGCAGCAGGTGCATACATCAGCCATGCAGCAGCAGGTGCATACATCAGCCATGCAGCAGCAGGTGCATACATCAGCCATGCAGCAGCAGGTGCATACATCAGCCATGCAGCAGCAGGTGCATACATCAGCCATGCAGCAGCAGGTGCATACATCACAAACCAATGTTTTATAATTGGACTTCTCTAACACTAAGTCCAAGTTTCAGAGAATGTTTACTTAGAGATGTTTTTCCCTTCCTTTTATCGGTATATTCATGATGTAACTCCTGCCCAAAGTGTCTTTTTCAGCGAACGTGAATTCAGTTTTCAAAGGACCGATGGCACTGTGCTGACACTTATCTATAGTGAGGATGTCAACACTGCTGGAGCCTCTCTTATATTGGCACCTTACCGCTGCTGGCACCTTACCATTGTTAGTATCTCACCATTGTTAGTACCTCACTATTGTTAGTACCTCACTATTGTTAGTACCTCACCATTGTTAGTACCTCACCATTGTTAGCTCCTTACCATTGTTAGTACCTCACCATTGTTAGCTCCTTACCATTGTTAGTACCTCACCATTGTTAGTACCTTACCATTGTTAGTACCTCACCATTGTTAGTACCTCACCATTGTTAGTACCTCACCATTGTTAGTACCTCACCATTATTAGTACCTCACCATTGTTAGTACCTCACCATTGTTAGTACCTCACTATTGTTAGTACCTCACCATTGTTAGTACCTCACTATTGTTAGTACCTCACCATTGTTAGTACCTCACTATTGTTAGTACCTCACCATTGGGTTTTGTACCTCACTATTGTTAGTACCTCACCATTGTTAGTACCTCACCATTGTTAGTACCTCACCATTATTAGTACCTCACCATTGTTAGTACCTCACCATTGTTAGTACCTCACCATTGTTAGTACCTCACCATTGTTAGTACCTCACTATTGTTAGTACCTCACCATTGTTAGTACCTCACCATTGTTAGTACCTCACTATTGTTAGTACCTCACTATTGTTAGTACCTCACCATTGTTAGTACCTCACTATTGTTAGTACCTCACTATTGTTAGTACCTCACCATTGTTAGCACCTTACCATTGTTAGCACCTCACCATTGTTAGCTCCTTACCATTGTTAGTACCTTACCATAGTTAGCACCTTACCATTGTTAGTACCTTACCATAGTTATCACCTTACCATTGTTAGCACCTTACCATTGTTAGTACCTTACCATTGTTAGCACCTCACCATTGTTAGCACCTTACCATTGTTAGTACCTCACCATTGTTAGTACCTCACCATTGTTAGCACCTTATCATTGTTAGCACATTACCATTGTTAGCACCTTACCATTGTTGACACCTCACCATTGTTAATAATTCACCATTGTTAGCACCTTACCATTGTTGGCACCTTACCATTGTTAGCACCTTACCATTGTTGGCACCTTACCATTGTTAGCACCTTACCATTGTTAGCACATTACCATTGTTATCACCTTACCATTGTTAGCACCTTACCATTGTTAGTACCTTACCATTGTTAGCACCTTACCATTGTTAGCACATTACCATTGTTAGCACCTTACCATTGTTAGCACCTTACCATTGTTAGTACCTTACCATTGTTAGTACCTTACCATTGTTAGCACCTCACCATTGTTAGCACCTTACCATTGTTAGCACCTTACCATTGTTAGTACCTTACCATTGTTAGTACCTTACCATTGTTAGCACCTCACCATTGTTAGCACCTTACCATTGTTAGCACATTACCATTGTTAGCACATTACCATTGTTAGCACCTTGCCATTGTTAGCACCTTACCATTGTTAGCACCTTACCATTGTTAGCACCTTACCATTGTTGGCACCTCACCATTGTTAATACCTTACCATTATTAGTACCTTACCATTGTTAGCACCTTACCATTGTTAGTACCTTACCATTGTTAGTACCTTACCATTGTTAGCACCTCACCATTGTTAGCACCTTACCATTGTTAGCACCTTACCATTGTTAGCACCTTACCATTGTTAGCACCTTACCATTGTTAGCACCTCTCCATTGTTAATACCTTACCATTGTTAGCACCTTACCATTGTTGGCACCTCACCATTGTTAGTAATTCACCATTGTTAGCACCTTACCATTGTTAGTACATTACCATTGTTAGCACATTACCATTGTTAGCACCTCACTATTGTCAGTACGTTACCATTGTTAGTACTTTTTCCATTGTTAGCATCTTGCCATTGTTAGCACCTTACCATTGTTAGCACCTTACCATTGTTAGCACCTTGCCATTGTTAGCACCTTACTATTGTTAGCACCTTACCATTGTTAGCACCTTACCATTGTTAGCACCTTACCATTGTTAGTACCTTACCATTGTTGGCACCTCACTATTGTTAGTACCTCAGCATTGTTAGTACCTTACCAATGTTAGCACCTTACCATTGTTAGCACCTTATTATTATTAGCACCTTACCATTGTTAGTACATTACCATTGTTGGCACCTCACTATTGTTAGTACGTTACCATAGTTAGTACTTTTTCCATTGTTAGCACCTTACCATTGTTAGCACCTTACCATTGTTAGCACTTTACCATTGTTAGTACCTTACCATTGTTAGTTCCTTACCATTGTTAGCACCTTACCATTGTTGGTACCTCACTGTTGTTAGTACTTACCATTGTTATCACCTTACCATTGTTGGCACCTCACTATTGTTAGTATCTTACCATTGTTATCACCTTACCATTTTTGGCACCTCATATTGTTAGTATCTTACCATTGTTATCACCTTACCATTGTTGGCACCTCACTATTGTTAGTATCTTTTCCATTGTTATCACCTTACCATTGTTGGCACCTCACTATTGTTAGGGATCTTACCATTGTTATCACCTTACCATTGTTGGCACCTCACTATTGTTAGTATCTTACCATTGTTAACACCTTACCATTGTTGGCACCTCACTATTGTTAGTATCTTACCATTGTTATCACCTTACCATTGTTGGCACCTCACTATTGTTAGTATCTTACCATTGTTATCACCTTACCATTGTTGGTACCTCACTATTGTTAGTATCTTACCATTGTTATCACCTTACCATTGTTGGCACCTCACTATTGTTAGTATCTTACCATTGTTAACACCTTACCATTGTTGGCACCTCACTATTGTTAGTATCTTACCATTGTTAACACCTTACCATTGTTGGCACCTCACTATTGTTAGTATCTTACCATTGTTAACACCTTATTAGTTACGACATTTCAACATTGCTATCATGTCACTATTGATGACATATAACTACTGTTAACCTCTCACTATTACTTGTACCGTTCTCATGATGGTACACCACACTCCTGTTGGCACCTCGCTTCTGTTGGCACCTTGCTACTGTTAGCATCTTGCTACTGCTGGCACCTCGCGTGCCTACTGAGCGATAACGTCAAGTTCTGATCTCTGGAAAGCCTTTAAAAGGTTTCTGAAGTTGATAATGTAAGAGGATAGCAGCTGCCTCAGACTCGTCCATTTACACACTGGTTTCCTCTCCACTGTACTACACATGTTTTTCATCCTCTCTCCCCACCTCTCCCCCCTGTCTCTCCCCATCTCTCCCTCCTGTCTCTCCCCACCTCTCCCTCATGTTTCTTTCCACATCTCCCTCCTCTCTCTTCCCACCTCTCCCTCTCACTTTCTTCCCACCTCTCCCTCCTCTTTCCCAACTTCTCCCTCTTCTCTCTAACTTCTTCCCTCTCCTCTCCCTTCTCTTTCTTGTACCGTCTTCTCCCACTTCTTCCTTTCCAGAAAGCTTAGCGCTTCGCCATGAATATAATAACTGTTTTTTTGATTCTGCGCGATCCGAGAAAGGTAGTATCCCTGTATCACATAACTCCAGTCACCTGAGTCTCAATGCATGTGACTGGAATAATGCAGTGTGCGGCATAAGTTTCTAATGCAATTAAATATCGGCACTGGAGATCTGAAACGAATCAGAAGAAACAGCCACAAGTTATCACATGGAGACTAATACCCCAATTCCTTCAATAAATATTAAAAATTAGGACATACACGGCCCAAAACTAATTGAAATCTTACACTAAGAGATACCAGCTTTGAAGCCAAGCCTCATGAAGGGGCATCTCTTGTTATCTCAGAGTGAACAGTATCCTAAAGCACACAAGCACATTATGTCAAAAGCTGCCCAGAAGCTCAAATGTCAAGTTATCAGCTTTGAAGAGTGATGTCAGTTATATAAGGCACTCAAAAAATAAGGCATGAACAAAACAGAATTTTAGGTTTTGGGTAACTGACACAAATTTTTTCCCAATGGTCTTGACGCCCAGCATAAAACAAACCTCAAACAAAGTGACTTATTTTTGACCAGAAGAGACTTTTTCCAGTTATTTCACAGACACCAATTTACTTAATATTATTGACACATTAAAACTTACACAACCTAAATGAAGGCGAAGCTTTCTCTGAAGAAAACACGTCAGCACAGAGTCTACGACTGCTTACACGATGTATTTTCAAGTCACTGCCCAGAATCCAACAAAATTTGCCTAAACTTAAACCCCCAAAAGATGCGTTTCATTAAATTCATACAATGCCTCAGCCAATAATACAGGGGGCAGCGCTAAACCCATAGGAGCTGTATATAGTGCCTTGGGAATGAAAGGCATTTAGATTCTATCCATAGAAGAGGAGAATAAGTCCAGTTCCTTGGATCAAGAGCCCCTCACCCAGCATCATGGCAACCCCTTGGAGGAGATATACTCAAGTTAAATTATACTATTTAGAGATTAAAAGTGACATTATACCACCTTCACACTCCATTAACAACAACAACAACAACAACAACAACAACAACTTTGATAAATTAGACACATGTGCAACTCTTGGGTATCTTTATTGAGGAAACGTTTCGCCACACAGTGGCTTCATCAGTCCATACAAAGGAGAATCTTGAAGAATAGGAAGAGAATGAGGTAATCAGTCCCTCAACCTTGAGTCGATGTGGTCAGTCCATCAATCTTGAATAGAATACGGCATACGTGCTGAGAAGGAGCTTATATACCGTTGGCAGGAGAGGTGAAGCAGTCAGAGGCAGTGTAACACTTATTCAATGTTGAAGTAGGTCGTGCCCAAGAATTAGGCAAGCGAAGAATTCCCAAGTATTAAGATCCCAAGAAGATGCAGTGTCTGACAGCTTTGTAGATGAACGGTATATAAGCTCCTTCTCAGCACGTATGCCGTATTCTATTCAAGATTGATGGACTGACCACATCGACTCAAGGTTGAGGGACTGATTACCTCATTCTCTTCCTATTCTTCAAGATTCTCCTTTGTATGGACTGATGAAGCCACTGTGTGGCGAAACGTTTCCTCAATAAAGATACCCAAGAGTTGCACATGTGTCTAATTTATCAACATGTCGGTTCTCTGAACCATTCATCTACAAAACAACAACTTTCTTCAAAGTAGGATACACGAGAGTTGAAATTTTGAAGCCGATCAAGAGATGTTATCTGAAGTTATTGAAACCATTATGTGAAATTATTGACACCATTATCTGAAGTTGTTGAAACCATTATATTAAGTTACTGAAACCATTATATAAAATTATCTAAACCATTATATAAAGTGATTGAAACCATTATATAAAGTTATTGAAACCATTATGTGAAGTTATTGAAACCATTATATGAAGTTATTGAAACCATTATGTGAAGTTATTGAAACCATTATGTGAAGTTATTGAAACCATTATGTGAAGTTATTGAAACCATTATGTGAAGTTATTGAAACCATTATGTGAAGTTATTGAAACCATTATGTGAAGTTATTGAAACCATTATGTAAAGTTATTGAAACCATTATGTAAAGTTATTGAAACCATTATGTAAAGTTATTGAAACCATTATGTGAAGTTATTGAAACCATTATAGGAAATATCTTGTTTAAAATGGAGCAGAAGCCGCTACCTGCATATTTAAGTTGCTCCAGGAATCTTCCCTCAGTTATTGTTTACCGAAGTTGAACTTTTGAAAGCGATTAAATAAGGCGTTGCAAAGTTATAACTGAAAACCTTGAAGGAAGTTAGTGGAAGACAGTGTTTATTCTCTTGTATAAACTCCAACAAAAATGCAGAATTTAAAGGCTCATTAAACTTGTGAAAGTCAAAAATACCTTTGAAATAAGAGCTTTTCATATTTATATTTCTCGTTTTTCTCTTTTTTTTTTTTGGTACAATTCTGTTTCATTAAAAATCCTCTACAATCCAATAAGATAAAATAACTGATTTCGTGTTTTTCAAGAAAATCCCATGTAATGTGTATTTTTGTGCATAATTGGGAAATTGGCACCTACACAGCCCAAATTCAGTACAAAATTAGATCCAATTAAGACACATCACCGCTTAGTGTTTGAAATTGATCAGAAGCATTCTCAAGCTATCACATAGAAACCAATTTATTTATTGAAATTTACAAATTAAAGTTTACACATCTCATAGAGAACGGCAAACTTTACTTAATAAAGCCCGCCAGCACCACCAGTCAAGGCATCTTCCAGTAATTACTCTGAATCCAACGATTACAAGTTTTTCAATACGGTAAAAAATTTTTATTTGGGCTGCATCAGCCTTAATATTTTGAAGCCGACCAGAAAATTCATTCCTTAGTTACCGAATGAAAATCAACATCTTTATTCATTTAATAAAACTGGCGCTAAGAACACGATCCTTATATTCTGGAAAACACACTAAAGATTCTGCATGATTACTACTATCATGTCCGTCATATGTATCAGGCATTAAATACATAAGCCATTCATAACAGGTTGACTCGAATATATTTAATGCTTTTAACTTGAATCAAAATTTTACACTGCGTTACACTTGAAGTTGCTAAATGTGCACAATTACATTTGCACTGCTGGCATTCTGAGGTAAGCAGCAGAGGTTTTTGAAGGTTATTATGCCAATTCCAGGGGTCATGGAGTGAATTATACAACTTTGGGCACAGTTCATTCTAATAGTTACCTGAATTTTGCCATAGTTGCCGACAATCTTGAAGCCGATCAGATTAGGCCGTCTCCTTCCATTAACAAAATAAAAGCAAAATTTTACAGGAAAGAAAACAGAAATTAACAGAAAATCAGGCTTCAACTTCATCCTGTTCCCTACTTGTATGTCTCATAACAACAAAAATGCTTTCAAATGAGCTGATGTAGGTAACAGCTCTTAGCTTGCCAATAAAGTTAGGAATCCTTAACCTGTAAATAGCTTGTCAATAAAGCTAGGGATCCTTAACCTAACCTTGTCAAACCCTGTGTAAAAAAAAAAAAAGTACCTCATCGGGAATAAATAAATAATAGCAATAAAATTGTTGTTGGTAGACAGAAAGCATCACGATGAACAGGAAATGAGTGGAATCCTAAAAGAACAGTGTGAGTCAGTGTTCAGCAACTCATTAAATGACAGCAAGGTAGAGAATTCAGAAACATTTTTCACTCCAGCAGAAGGCCGAGCAAACCAACTAATTGACATTAGTACAAATCCTATAGATTTCAAATAAGAAATGGATAACATGCCCACTCACTCAGCACCTGGACCAGATTCATGGAATGCTCTGTTTATAAGTGAAATACCGGAGGCCTTGAAGAGTGCAGACATGGCTCGTTTGCATAAGGGAGGTAGTCGAGCACTAGCTAAAAATTGCAGACCAGTAACCCTAACTTCTCATCATAAAAATCTTCGAAAGAGTGATGAGACGGCAGATTACAAATTTTATGGAGCAGCACAACCAGCATAACCCGACCCAGCATGGTTTTAGAGCAGGACAATCACGTCTGTCACAGCTGCTGAACCATTATAACAGAATTACGGAGGCATTGGAACACGGCCAAAACGCAGATGTGATTTACACAAATTTTGCAAAGCCGTTTGACAAATGCGATCATGGAGTGATAGCGCACAAAATGAAGGTCATGGGCATTACGGGGAAGGTAGGCAGATGGATTTTCGTGTTCTTAACACACAGAACACAAGTAGTAGTAAACAGCGAAGTCAAAAGCTCAGCGCCTCAAGGCACTGTCCTGGCACCTCTGCTGTTTCTCATTTTCATAGCAGACATAGATCAAAACATCCGTCACATTTTTGTATCATCACTTGCAGATGACACTATAATAAGCATGAAAGTCACTACGGTAGAGGACACTGAAAAATTACAGAAAGACATAAACAGTGTTTTCCAGTGGGCAGTGACGTTCAATGGTGATAAGTTCCAGCTGCTTAGGTATGGAAAGAATGAAGAATTCAAAAGGAACACTGAATACAAAACTCAAGAGGGTCACCAAATAGAACGAAAGCAACACGTAAAAGACTTGGAAATAATTATGTCAGCTGACCTTTCTTTTAAAGACTATAACAAGACAAAGATCAAGACAGTCAGGAGGATGACGGGGTGGGTATTGAGAACTTTCAAAACAAGGGAAATAATGCGACTGGTGACACTTTTCAAATCGTTAGTGCTCCCTCATTTAGAATATTGCTCTGTTCTGACGGCCCCGTTCAAAGCAGGAGAAATATCAGAGCTGGAACAAATACAGAGATCGTTTATGGCTCATATTGAACACCGTCAAGTCTTGAACATGTACTCATTGGAGCGGAAGAGAAAGAGAGAGAAAGAGATACTTGATAATATATACCTGGAAAGTACTCGAGGACCTGGTCCCAAATCTGCACACTGCCATAACAACGTATTGGAGTAAGAGATATGGAAGAAAGTGCAAAATAAACCCAGTGAGGAGCAAGGGTGCGGTTGGGATAAGGGAACACTGTAACAACATTCGGGGTCCCAGACTATTCAACATCTTACCAGAAGATATCAGAAACACGGCTGGAACAAGTGTAGAAGCCTTCAAGAGGAATAAATAACAAAAAAGGCACAATACCGTGACTGGAACGATACACAAATAACCCGCACATAGAAGAAAGGAGCTTAGGACGACGTTTCGGTCTGACTTGGACCACTTACAAAGCCACACTGTGCGACTTTGTAAATGGTCCAAGTCGGACCGGAACGTCGTCCTAAGCTCCTCTCTTCTATGTACGGGTTATTTGTGCTTCAAGAGGAAACTGGACAAGTATCTTCACCAGATGCCAGATCAATCAGGCTGCGATGGATATGTGAGGCAGCGAGCCTCCAGCAGCAACAGCCTGGTTGACCAAGTTAACCCCAGATGAGCCTAACCCATGGCTGGGCTCCAACAGTAGTGAAATTCTCGAAACTCTTCGAAGGTATAAAAGGTACATCCCTTTCAAGTACTACATACTATTACTGCTGTTTTATAGGGATGAATAATTTACATCTAATGCCGTCCTGTAAAAAAACGAGTTCATTATTTTTGTTATTATTATTATTATTACAATCAAGGGGGAAGCGCTAAACCCGGAGGATTATACAGCGCCTGGGGGGGGGGATGTGGAAGGCATTCAGGCTTAATTTGGGGAACTGGAGCACAGATCCAATTCCCTAAATCAAGAGCCCCTCACCAACATCAAGGAACCTTCCTTGAGGGGTCATTATTTTTGTACACAGGCAGGATGGCGCATCTTTTCTCTGTCTTGCGTATACGTAAGACGGCAGATAAATTTTTACGAACTTCTACTTATATTCAACATACACAGACCTTTATTTTCCTGTGTAATGTTTTATACTTTTTTAATTTCTACCTATATTTAGCATACATAAGAACATAAGAATGGAGGAACACTGCAGAAGGCCTACTGGACCATACAAGGCACGTCCTTATGAAAACCACCACTACCCAAAGCTACACAAGAATTTACTCCCGCAGCCACGAGACCAAACAAACCCAGCCCCTCCCAGTCATATATTTGTCCAATCTCTTTTTAAAGCCACCCAAGGTCCTTGCCTCAATCACCCTGCTCGGAAGATTGTTCCAAGCATCCACACAGTACTTACCTATGTCCTCTCTAAATCTAAATTTATCCAACTTAAATCCGTCATTCTGATTCTTAACTGGTTCGACACCCTCAGTACTTTATTAATATCACCTTTGTTTATCCCCATCATCCACATATACACCTCGATGATATCTCCCCTCATTCTACGTCTCTCCCGCGAGTAGATATTCAAGGCTCTAAGTCTATCTTCATACGGGAGATTCCTTACATAGTAAATTATTTTAGTCATTCTTCTTTGTAGGCTCTCCAATGAATCTATATCCATCCTGTAGTAAAGAGACCAAAACTGAGCGGCATAATCCTAATGAGGTCTCACTAGTGATGCATAGAGCTGTAAAATAACTTTTGGAATTCCGTTACTTATATTTCTTGAAATAAATCCTAGTAATCTGTTAGCCTTATTGTGCACACTTAGGTACTGCTGTCTTGACTTTAGATTTCTGCTTACGATGACTCCCAAGTCTTTTTCACATTCTGTATGATCAAGCTCAACATCACCTAGTTTATAACTTCAAGGGTTATTTTCTTTACCAAGGACTAGGACTTTACACTTGTCCACAATGAACTTCATCTGCCACTTTCAGACCAAGACATTAATTTGTCCAAATCTGGTGTCCTTCTCAGAAAGAATCATACGGCTTATTTTTGTATCATCAGCAAATTTGCTCATGTCATTTGTAATTCTTTCACCAAGGCCATTAATGTAAATTACGAACAAAAGAGGGCCTAAAACTGATCCTTGTGGAACGCCACTAATGACTAATACCCATTCAGATTTTACCCCATTACTGGAAACTCTGTTTTCTATTGGTAAGCCATGCCTCTATCCATGCTGGAACTTTACCTCCTATACCATGAGCTGCCACTTTTCTTAAGAGTCTCTTGTGAGGTACTGTACCGAAGACTTTACTGAAATCCAAGTAAACAATATCATATTCTTTATCACTGTCTACTGCCTCAAATTTTTTATTGAAGAACGTCAGTAAATTTGTTAGGCAGGAACGACCTCTCGTGAATCCATGCTGAGATTCATTAATCAAATTATGCTCTTCAATGTGACTTCTAATAATTTCATCTATAATTGAATCTAATAATTTACCTACTATAAACGTAAGGCTTACTGGATGGCAGTTTGATGGAATGGACTTATCTCTGATTTGAATATAGGAACCACATTAACCATCTTCCCAGATGAGCCTAACCCATGGCCGGGCTCCAACAGTAGTGAAATTCTCGAAACTCTTCGAAGGTATAAAAGGTACATCCCTTTCAAGTACTACATACTATTACTGCTGTTTTATAGGGATGAATAATTTACATGTAATGCCATCCTGTAAAAAAACGAGTTCATTATTTTTGTACACAGGCAGGATGGCGCATCTTTTCTCTGTCTTGCGTATACGTAAGACGGCAGATAAATTTTACGAACTTCTACTGGCACAACACCAGTTAGGATAGAGCCATTAAACAAACATTAAATACACAGACCTTTACTTTCCTGTGTAATGCTTTATACTTCTTAATACTGCAATATTTTCTCTCCAGCCTAGGAAGTGTGGTCTGAGATAGGGCCGTGTGGAAGATAATTCCCAGTACCGCTAACAGATAACAGATAACATGACTTACATCACCCACATGAAAAATATACCCTTTTTCAAAAGCGATAAAAGCTCGCTGTTTGTGGGGCAGGCAAGGTCACCAAGGTGCGATAAACGGTATCTTCTTTATGTGGAAAGAAAGTGGAAAGACGGATAGCAGAAAGATATCTGAAATTTATGCCTCGGAAGTCGAAGGGAAAACAATTTGACTGGAGAGAGAGAGAGAGAGAGAGAGGAGAGAGAGAGAGAGAGAGAGAGAGAGAGAGAGAGAGAGAGAGAGAGAATGTGTGCTCGTGTACTCACCTAGTACTCACCTAGTACTCACCTAGTTGAGGTTGCGGGGGTCGAGTCCGAGCTCCTGGCCCCGCCTCTTCACTAATCGCTACTAGGTCACTCTCCCTGAACCGTGAGCTTTATCATACCTCTGCTTAAAGCTATGTATGGATCCTGCCTCCACTACATCGCTTCCCAAACTATTCCACTTACTGACTACTCTGTGGCTGAAGAAATACTTCCTAACATCCCTGTGATTCATCTGCGTCTTCAACTTCCAACTGTGTCCCCTTGTTACTGTGTCCAATCTCTGGAACATCCTGTCTTTGTCCACCTTGTCAATTCCTCTCAGTATTTTGTATGTCGTTATCATGTCCCCCCTATCTCTCATGTCCTCCAGTGTCGTCAGGTTGATTTCCCTTAACCTCTCCTCGTAGAACATACCTCTTAGCTCTGGGACTAGTCTTGTTGCAAACTTTTGCACTTTCTCTAGTTTCTTTACGTGCTTGGCTAGGTGTGGGTTCCAAACTGGTGCCGCATACTCCAATATGGGCCTAACATACACGGTGTACAGGGTCCTGAATGATTCCTTATTAAGATGTCGGAATGCTGTTCTGAGGTTTGCTAGGCGCCCATATGCTGCAGCAGTTATTTGATTGATGTGCGCTTCAGGAGATGTGCCTGGTGTTATACTCACCCCAAGATCTTTTTCCTTGAGTGAGGTTTGTAGTCTCTGGCCCCCTTGACTGTACTCCGTCTGCGGTCTTCTTTGCCCTTCCCCAATCTTCATGACTTTGCACTTGGTGGGATTGAACTCCAGGAGCCAATTGCTGGACCAGGTCTGCAGCCTGTCCAGATCCCTTTGTAGTTCTGCCTGGTCTTCGATCGAGTGAATTCTTCTCATCAACTTCACGTCATCTGCAAACAGGGACACCTCAGAGTCTATTCCTTCCGTCATGTCGTTCACAAATACCAGAAACAGCACTGGTCCTAGGACTGACCCCTGTGGGACCCCGCTGGTCACAGGTGCCCACTCCGACACCTCGCCACATACCATGACTCGCTACTGTCTTCCTGACAAGTATTCCCTGATCCATTGTAGTGCCTTCCCTGTTATCCCTGCTTGGTCCTCCAGTTTTTGCACCAATCTCTTGTGTGGAACTGTGTCAAACGCCTTCTTGCAGTCCAAGAATATGCAATCCACCCACCCCTCTCTCTCTTGTCTTACTGCTGTCACCATGTCATAGAACTCCAGTAGGTTTGTGACACAGGATTTCCCGTCCCTGAAACCATGTTGGCTGCTGTTGATGAGATCATTCCTTTCTAGGTGTTCCACCACTCTTCTCCTGATAATCTTCTCCATGATTTTGCATACTATACATGTCAGTGACACTGGTCTGTAGTTTAATGCTTCATGTGTGTATGTGTGTGGACTCACCTAGTTGTGGTTGCCGGGGTCGAGTCACAGCTCCTGGCCCGCCTATTCGCTAGTCGCTACTAGGTCACTCTTCCTGCTCCATGAGCTTTATCATACCTTTTCTTAAAGGTATGATAATTCCACTTCCAACAACTATGTAACTGAAGAAATACCTCCTAACATCCCTCCTATGATTCACCTGAGTCTTCAACTTCCAAATGTGACCCCTTGTTGTTGTGTCCCATCTTTGGAACATCCTGTCTCTTTGTAGTTCTGCCTGGTCCTCGTCCGATTGAATTCTTCTCATCAACTTCACATTATCTGCAAACAGGGACACTTCAGAGTCTATTCCTTCCGTCATGCCGTTCACATACACCAGAAACAGCACCGGTCCTAGGACTGACTCCTGTGGAACCCAGCCCGTCACAGGCATACACTGTGACGAGCTGGGTCTTTCCGACAGGTATTTCCTGATCCATTGCAGTGCCTTCCTTGTTATCCCTGCCTGGTCCTCCAGCTTTTACAATGATCTCTTGTGTGAACTATGTCAAACGCCTTCTTACACTCCAAGAAAATGCAGTCTACCCACCCCCTCTCTCTCTCTCTTGTCTTACTGCTGTCACCCTGTCTTAGAACTCCAGTAGGCTTGTGACACAGGATTTCCCGTCCCTGAGGTGTTACACCACTCTTCTCCTGATAATCTTCTCCATGACTTTGTATTGCGACCCCTGAATGGGTCACAATGTATATAATGTATATTACCTGTTCATATAATTTTATATTACTTATATTTGCGATATTAGCTAAATCGTAAATATATTGCTTTATATTATTATTTGACTTAGTTATATTATTAGGTAGGATGTAACACTTATATATTATTCAGTGTTCATAGTTCGAGAGTGTTAAGTAGCTGACAGCATTGTCTAACTTCTGTGTTTATCGCTCCGCTCGTTTCGCTGCCAGTTTCTGTGTTGCTGGGCAGCAGCAGTCCACGGAAAGTCACTTGATCAGGGTCGAGTGATCACACCTCACCTGGAGGAGAGACGGCCTGGCCTGCGCTGGCCCTTGTCTTTTTGACGCTGCTTCCAACAAGACATGCCTGTCCAGCTTTCCATTGCTGGCCCTTGTTGGAAGATCGTCTCTGTCACTTTCTTGTTGTTGGTTCTGTGGAACTCTGTTCACAGAGTATGGCCTAGACTTAGCGATTTTCGACGTTGTACTGAGGTTGTGTGTCATATAGACACTCTGAGAAACTCAGGTCCTGAGCTGTAGCTTCTGACCTAATTTGTACTGGTATCTGTGCACTGTCACAGTCGGGGATTTTCTAATGCTGAACTTAGATTCAGTAGTATGGGAGTTTTGTGGCTTTTGTGGAGGATCTGTAGATGGTCCCTACTTAGTGTCGTTATATTATCTCCTTGTTCCTGATTCTGTGTTGCTGTTGCTTGTTATATTGCTGTTCGGCTTATCAGTCGTTTTATTGTACAAGCAAGCTGTTCTGATTGCCAGGTTGGTCAAGAAGTTAGTTTATGTGAGGACTTTTTGTCAGTCACTGGTTAAGTCTAGTCGAGTCTTGAGACATAGCGAACTACTTAGAGCACTTACACACTAACTTGCTTGTATATATTTGTATTATGTTATTAAATGCTAACAATGTACCAGACGGTACTTAAAAGCCTTAAAGATGTGATATGTGCTTTCAGCACAATACTACTGTACACGAGAGAAGTGGTTATTTTGATTATTTTGATTTATTTAATTTACTTTGATATTTTACATCTAGACAATTTTATTGTTATTAATAAACTTATTAAATTTTAATTTCTTTAGTTAGTAGCCTACCAGTTGTAATCCTGAAGCACTATTGAATCTTACTAAATTCTAATGGATAATTGGACCAGGATACTGACTACTTGTTACTAAAACCCAGTAACAGGCTGGATGCTAGAAGGGCAGTCCTTTCTAGTATTCACTGGAGATCTCTATCATTATTAGATATCGCGTTTTTTGTAACACTTTGCATACTATACATGTCAGTGACACTGGTCAGTAGTGTAATGCTCCGTGTCTGTCTCCTTTTTTAAAAATTTGGACTATATTTGCTGTCTTCCATACCTCAGGTAGTTGAACTGTTTCGATAGATGTGCTGAAGATTGTTCTTAGTGGTACACATAGTGCCTCTGCTCCCTCTCTCAATACTCATAGCTCGCTTAGCAGCCTCTTCACTTCTTCCTCGGTTGTATGTATTGTGTCCAACAGTTGATGGACTCCCTTCTGTCTCCTCTGTGAACAATTCTTTGAATCTCATTTTGAGCTCCTCACATACTTCGCAGTCGTTTCTTGTGATCTCCCCTCTTTTCCTCAGCCTGATTACCTGGTCCTTGACTGTTGTTTTCCTCCTCATGTGGCTGTACAACAGCTTCGGATCAGATTTGGCTTTTTCTGCTATGTGGCTCTCGTATTATCGTTGGGCCTCCCTTCTTACCTGTGCATATTCATTTCTGGCTCTACGACTGCTCTCCTTATTCCCCTGGGCCCTTTGCCTTCTATACTTCTTCCATTCTCTAGCACACTTAGTTTTGGCCTCTCTACTCCTTTGGGTGTACCAAGCTCTTATCCTGGCTTTCTCGTTATTTCTGTTACCCTTGGATACAAACCTCTCCTCAGCTTATTTGCATATTGTTGTTACATATTCCATCATCTCGTTCACTGCCAGTTCTCTGTCCCACTGAACGCCGTGCAAGAAATTCGTCATGCCTGTGTAGTCCCCTCTCTTGTACTTTGGCTTCATTCATCGTGTCCTTCCTGATTCCCTCTCCACTTGTAACTCTACTCTGCATTCGAAGCTCAGAACCACGTGGTCACTGACCCCGAGGGGTCCTTTGTATGTGATGTCTTCAATATCTGCACTACTTAAGGTGAATACTAGGTCCAGTCTTGCTGGTTCATCCTCTCCTCTCTCTCTCTCTCTGGTAGTGTCCCTTACATGTTGTTACATGAGGTTTTCCAGTACCACCTCCATTATCTTAGTCCTCCATGTTTCTGGGCCCCCATGTGGTTCCAGGTTCTTCCAGTCGATTTCCTTGTGGTTGAAGTCATCCATAATCAGCACCTTTGCCCTGCTCGCATGAGCCCTTCTGGCCACTTCAGCCAGTGTGTCAACCATCGCTCTATTACTCTCATCATAATCTTACCTTGACCTCCTGCTGTCTGTGGTGGGTTATACATTACTGCAATTACCACCTTGGGATCTCCAGACCAAAGTGTTCCTATTGTATAATCTCTTGCCTCTCCTCTGTCTCCTTTCTCCAGCTCATCAAAATCCCATTGGTTTTTGATGAGCAGTGCCACTCCTCCACCCCCTCTCTTTCCTTTGTCTTTCCTCAGGATCTGATATCCAGTTGGAAAGATGGCTTTCCTATGAGCTTCGTTTCTGTGAGAGCGATGGTGTCCGGTGATGCCTCTTTGACTCTTTCGTGCCACTCCTCCTATTTATTCGTTATTCCATCAGTGTTGGTGTACCATACCTTCAGTTTCCTATCCAGCACTGTGTTCTGGGGGGTCTGTGAGGGTAGGGGACCTGGTAGTGTGCTGTGGAATTCTACAGCATAGTGTGAGGTGGGGGCTGTAAGTGTGGATTGTGGTTTGTGTTAGGATATCATGTTTGGTTGTGGGGTTCTGGGAGTGGTTCTGTGTGTGCTTGTGCTTGCTGCTCTGCCCTGCTCTGGTTGTCCTCTGCTGACTCTGTCCTTGTTTCTCTTCCTAGCCCCTTTCGTTTCTGTGCCCTGTCCCTCAGCTGCTGTCGTTCTGTTCTTGTTATGTCTCAGTCTAGGAACACCCTATTGTACGTTGACGATTCCTTCAGCCGTGGTTTCTCTTGCATGATCCTATTCAGCACTGTTTCTGTCTTGTAAATCAGTTTGACTAGCTGATTTCTCCCCTTCAAGTACTTCCCCTATTCTCTGAAAATTTTCTGTCTCAGTCATGTCCATATCACCTGTTTCTTTGATGATTTTTCAATCTCCTGTTTATTTTCCTGCCATCTTTCATTGTGTGTCCTTCCCTTGCGGTTCCATCAGGATATTTGCACCATGGAAACTCAATACTGATACCCAGGCAAATGGTATATCAGCATGATGGCAGATTACTGCTGCTCATTGAAACATAATGGTCTTGATGCACAGCACAAGCGAAAATCAAAGTGCTCCTCCTTCCTTTGATTCAATATGTAGGCTAACCATTAGGAGCATATTTTTTTAATAAAATAATTTGATTTGATTCGTGTTGATTTGGAATTCATATGTTCTTAAAACTAACAGAATGTGCTTTTCCATGATTACTTGCTTAATTTTAATAAATTAACAATTTATTAAAATTTCACATTTTTTATCATTAATTTGTATTTTATTCATAATCCTTACGTGATAAGGCAAAATTGTTTAGATATTTACAATCAGCATCCCAAGAATATGTAAGATCGCAACCATGAATAAAAAAATTAAAAACATTCGTAATGCAGACCAGTAATAATTGGTAGCAAATGGTAGCTGTTGCAACCCCTGAATGGGTTGCAATGATTATTATGTATATATATATATAATTATTATCTTTTCATATAATTTTATACTGCTTATATTTGCGATAATAGCTAAATCGTGAATATATTGCTTTATAATGTTATTTGACTTAGCTTCCTTTGGTTAGGTAGGATGTAACATATTATGTGCTCAGTTCAAGTCTTGATTGTCTAACTACTGTAATTATCGCTCTTTGCTCGTCAGACTGCCGGCTTCTGTTTCTGAGCTGCAGCTGTCCACGGAGCTATCACGTGATCGAGGGGGGGGTGTCCGCACCTCGCCAGAAGTATTCAGTCTGGTCTAGAATCTCTTGGTGGTTGACAGATTGTCTGTCCAGAATCTTTGTTAGTTTCTGTGAACTCTGTTCACAGAACATTTGTAATAGACCTCTATGATTTTTCGACGTTGTACTGAGGTTGTGTGTCGCATAGACACTCTGAGCAACTCAGGTCCTGAGCTGTAGCTTCTGACCTAACTTTTACTGGTATCTGTGTATTATCACAGTCGGGGATTTTCTTATGCTGAACGTAGATTCAATAGTATGGGAGTTTTGTGACTTGTGGAGGATCTGCAGATGGTCCCTACTTAGTGTCGTTATATTATCTCCTTGTTCCTGATTTTGTGTCACAGTTGCTTGTTATATTGCTATTGGGCTTAGCATTCTTTTTGTTGTTCAAGCAGACTGTTCTGATTGCCAGTTGGTCAAGAAATTAGTTTATTTGAGGACATTGTCAGTCACTTGTTTAAGTCTAGTCGAGTCGTGAGACATAGTGAACTACTAAGAGCACTTACACACTTACACACAAACTTACTTGTACATATTTTGTAATATCTTATTAAATGTTAATGTACCAGACGGTACTTAAGAATTATAAATGAGATATGTGCTTTCAGCACAATACTATTATACACGAGAGAAGTGATTATTATTATTTTGATTATTATTAATTTAATTTACTTTGATAATATACCTCTAGACTTAATAAATTTATTAAATTTTATTTTCTCTAGTTAGTAGCCTACCAGTTGTAATCCTGAAGCACTATTGAATTATATTGAATTCTAATGGATAATTGGACAAGGATACTGACTACTTGTTACGAAAACCCAGTAACAGGCTGGATGCTAGAAGGGAAGTCCTTTCTAGTATTCACTGGAGATCTCTAAGCCTTTATAATCGCGTTTTTTGTAACAACGGGGGCCTGTCCGGGAGGCTCTTGATCCAAGGTGTTGTAGAAATTGTCCAGTTTGACATACTAGTAACTCTATGATCAAACACTTTGAGTACTTTCCTAATCTGAAGACTTTGAGTTTAGTCTTGTACATCATACCAGGTGGATGTATGTACCTGACTGAGTCTCTTGATCCAAGGAGATGGAAATACTGTTAATGAGTTCTAACTCTAAGATATCCAACACTAAAATTCCTATTAGGATTATAGTTTCCGATAATCACTCTCGTAGTACATTTATTTTCGTGATGTATGCCAAAGTGAAACAGTTAATTGATACTCTGACTTTGTCTGAGTTAAGTACATTAAAACTTCAGACGTGTTGGCAAGTAGCCAAATATCTCGGTGTGACGTATAACAGGAATTACACCGCAGAAACTGTCAGAGCGTTAATTAAAGATATATTGTTTCCTGCTCATACAGAGATGTCTGATTATGATTCAGATTCAGAAAGCCTAGTGTCACAATTAGGAAGTATGACTCTATTTGATTTCTTAGAAGAAAGAGCAACTATGGCAGAAGTGTCTGAGCCTAGTGAACCTCCGCTCACTCCTTCCCTCACTGACACAATAGTACAGAGTATAGCTGGTAGTATGACTTGACTAAGCCTCATGCTAGTACACTGTATGCTACACCTGTATCTACTTATCCTAGACCAGATCTAGACTCTCTAGAGACGGCTGGACGAAGTGTCCAACCTAAGGACCGTCCAGACCACGTTAGATTCATTACTCCTCCATACCCACTGGTCCTATCTCTCAGGAACAGTTTGAGAGGTTTGAACGCCTCATTATGTTGCAGACTGCACAAATAGAGGCTCAGAGGAAATTGAACGAAGAAGATTTCCAGAGAGAAAATGTTCGTCTTGGTAGACAACAGACTTATAGATCACAGGACCATTTAATGTGCAGAAAGCTGCATCCATGATTCCTAAGTTTTTTGAGAGTGACTTAGACACCTATTTTGATGTGTTTGAGAACCAGGCACGTGCTATGAACTGGCCACGTAAGCACTGGGCTACCTTGTTGCACACAGCTTTGGCAGGAAGAGCTCAAACTTGTACTGCTGCTTTACCATTTGCCAAGTACATTAGTTATGACGCTGTCAAGCAAACTATTCTAGAGACATATAACTTGTTATCTGTAAGTTATCAAAGCGCATTTCGTACGTTACAACGACGACCAGATCAAATTTGTGTAGAGTTTGCTCGTGAGAAAAAAGTTGCATTTGAGAGGTGGTGTAGGTCTGCCAAGTGTAACAACTACGACAGCCTTGTTCACTTGTTACTACACGAAGAGTTTAACAACTGTATGTCTGCGGACTTACAAGAATATCTGATCGATCATACTACCTCGGATATTCTGGAAACTGCAGCATTAGCAGACAATTACGAGATTTCTCAAAAACTTGTACGTACTAAAACACACAGAAACAAGGTAACTAAAAGTTGTCCTAGAAGTTGGCATCCTAAATCAGCTGCTCATTGCCGGCCTGATGTACCTGCTACTGTAACTTCTCGTACCTTTACCAGGAAAACTCACAATCCTGAATCTGTCTCTGTGGCTAGACAGAAATCTGATATCGAGAAGAAGAAAGTTAAATGTACCTATTGTAACAGAAAAGGACATGTTAGAGAGTATTGCTATAAGTTAGAAAGAGATACGAGAGGCAGTCATACGGCTGGCACCCCCACTCAAGTCGTATCTTCTTCCGAGCAACAAAGGCACCAAAAACCTAGTAATACCTCTGATCCTACTGTTTTAGATAATATTACTCAAAACAGATGACTAGCGTCAGAGAGTGTATCTGACGAAAAGATTCGTTCAGCGATGAGCCCTTACTTTTTGAGAGGTAAAGTAGGATTTGACGAATCACATCTAACTTTGATAATTACTTTCAGAGACACTGGCAGTTATCTCACGTTATTAAGAGAAGATGTACTGACCATAACTGATGATACCTATTGCAAGATAGATGTATTGTTAGAAGCCTATGGAGGGGCTGTTATAAAAGTACCTCTGCACAAAGTTTACATTGAAACAAGCTATTATACTGGTTATATTTCAGTGGGTATATCCAGTGGTGTATTTCCCATCAGGTCAGTGGACTTGTTGATAGGGAACGATATCCTTCATGCTGGTATATGTAAGGAACCACTTGTGATTGATAATAACACTGATGATAATTATGCCATTGAAGCTTGTAAAGAGAAACCTATTTTATTTCCTCTCAGCGCAATTACTAGAGCTATGTCAAAGATTCAACAACCATCCTTGTCTCCTGTTGAGTTAGTGGATGACAATGATTTGGGCTTGAATATGTTGTTCAGTGACTCTCTGCGCCCAGGATCTTTAAACCCACCAACTCCCCCGGTCATCGACCTAGTCAGGACACAACTGACGTTAAATTTCTATCTCATGATGATTTAATCAAGGATCAGTTTGTTGATCAGTCAATGATATAGCAGTTACTGAAAGTGAAGCAAAGGATCTCGATAATTGTTACTACTATAGTAACGGTGTACTGATGGAGAAAAATAAATGTAAGTTGTCAGCTGATAGTGTTTCCACCACAGTCAAGCATCTCGTAGTGTTACCAGTTACATTTCGTGAACAAGCCATTGATTTTGCTCACAATAGTCCCATAGGAGGACATTTGGGTGTCAAGAAGACACTTGGTAAACTGGCAAAACATTTTACTTGGCCAAAGATGAAGGAAAAAGTTAGCTGATCATGTGCGACGTTGCCACTGTGTCAAGTGACAGGCAAGCAGCGCACCCCGCCTCCACCTGCGCCTCTCATTCCTCTCACCGTGGATGGTGAACCATTCTTCAGTATTATTATTGATTGTGTTGGTCCTTTGCCTAGAACCAAACTAGGAAACCAAAGCTTATTTACTATTATGGACGCTGCAACACGCTATCCCGAAGCTATTCCTATGAGAAAAATTAATGCTCGGCTATTGTGAGAGCGCTAATGAAATTTTCTCCCAGGTTGGATTGCCACGAGAGATACAGTCAGATCAGGGATCTAATTTCACTTTTAAGATCTTTCGAGAAGCATTATCCCACCTAGGAATAAAGTCTGTACTTTCAAAACCCGCTATCATCCACAGTCACAAGGGCTCTAGAGAGATTTTATCAGACACTGAAATCCATGATGAGAGCTTATTGTGAACATTTTTCCAGAGACTGGGGGTGAGAGTATACCTTTTTCTGTTCACTTATGAGAGAAAGTGAGCAAGAAAATCTCGGGGTTTTGTCCGTTTGAAATTAATATTCGGACACCAAGTGCGTGGTCCTCTCGCAGTGTGAAAGACGTGTGGACAGGAAAATCAAATCCATCATTTAGTACTTTTACCTTCATTAATGCAGCAACATTTGACAGCCGCTAAAAGAGCTAGCTTCGAAAAACCTGTTTCGCCCAAGCTAGAATGAAGCAAAAATTATGACAAGCGTTTCTGTCTTCGTTATTTAAAGCAGGAGATAAGGTGATGGCTCGGAAATTAGTACCAGGTCATGCTCTACAAGCTAGGTATGATGGCCCCCTGGAAGTAGTGAAAAAGCTTAGCGACGTAAATTATTTGGTACGTACGCCTGGGAAAAAGAAATCTAATCATGTGTACCATGTTAACCAGCTTAAGTCATACTACGCTAGTCCTCTACCTACTACATCTATTCTTCCTAGGACAGAGAAAGAAAACGTCAGTCTACCTGACATCTCTAGAGGTATAGAGGTGCGTTTAGAAAATTCAGTGACTCTACAGTCACTGGACGATTTTCTTAGTAACCTTGGGATTGACAAAGCTGATGATATTAAAAACATGATTTTGCATTTCCCTGAATTGTTCAGTGATGTTCCTAAACGTTGTACTCTAGGTGTACATGACGTTGATGTACAGGGAGCATCACCCATTAAGCAATCACCATATAGGATGAGTCCAACAAAGCATAAAGCATTGAGGGAAGAGGTTGATTTTCTGTTGTCTCACGGACTTATTGAGCACAGTAAAAGTCAATGGGCATCTCCCAGTATTTTAGTGCCTAAACCTGACGGTAGTTTCAGGATGTGCACCGATTACAGGAAAGTGAACTCTGTCACCTTGTCTGATGGTTATCCTCTACCTCGCATTGACGACCTTATTGACCGTGTGGTCAGGAGCCCAGTTTGTCAGCCGTTTAGATCTCTTACGAGGCTATTATCAAGTCCCGCTTACTGAACGTGCTAAAGAAATTTTCCTTTTACTGTTCAAATGATTTTTTAAAAACCCTCGTCCCCCCCTTCGGCCTATGTAACGCGGCTTCTTCTTTCCCAACGTATAATGAACGAGTTACCAATTAAAAGGAGTAACCCCCTTTGACGATTGTGGGTACATGCAAAAGGGGGGAAACGCACTTACGGTTTCCCCAGAGATTTTTTTGAAGACGGCGCCCCAAATTTCTTTTTTTAAACTTAGCTAAAGTATTTTGGTAAACCCCAATATTCCAAAATCTGGTTTTGTATCCCAAGGGGGGTTTGCCCTATTGAGGAAAGGGTTCGTGCTTTCAAATTTCCCTTGCCAAGGTAGGAAGGGAGTACAACTTCCTGGTATGGCAGGATATTATCCAGGTTCTGCCCAAAACTTTTCTCAGATTGCAGCTCCTTCACTGAGTACTAGTAGCAAAGTTCATTTAAAGGACTAGGATTGTTCAGATCGTTAAAAAAAGGTTGAAGCCTTGTACCCTTGCCCCTGTTTGGAAAAGTCCAAATTTTTCAATCTTCCCTTCTTTTTACATATGATGCGAGTTTTTATGCGGGGGGTGCTGTGCTACCCAACACAACTCCCTCATTCTCATCCTTAGTTACTTTTCATCTAAAATTAAAACGACACCAGAAAATTATCCACTATTGAAAAGGGGGCTCTAGCTCTTGGGTGTCCTTGGACTTTTGACGGTATTTGGGCACTTCCCCCATTTAAAATTAACTTTTTTTTTAGACCCCCCATCATTATATTAACGCTATGAAGGTAAAAATGCATTATCATGAGGGTTTGGGTCTCGAACCCAACCTTATTCTTTAGTATAAAACACATAATGGTCATTGTAATGTAAAAGCTGACCTCTGTCCGTCCTTAATAATTACGTTCATTAAAAATTTAAAGAATTTTTGCCCAAAAACCTTTTGTTACTTGCTATGTCAAAAATTTAGTAAAGAACAATCCCTCCAACCATATTAAAAATGTTACTATTTTAATTAATATATTTTTAAAATTCCCGTAGTGATGTTATGTGGGGAGGGGAAAATAAACTGATGATGGTGGGGAGGTTGTGTGGGGGATGTACTGCTGACGGGGCATGTCCTGCCGCAGCCCCCCCTCCTCACTACAACCTTAAGCGTTTATACTCAGATGTCCATACTGCATAGCATTCCCCCCAAAATACTTAAGAGTGGATGCTTCTTTTTCTTTTTATCGAGCGTATCGTTTCAGGCTTGTCTGCGCTATCCTGTTCGCACTGTGTCATACCCGATATGCGGAATACGTAAAATTTGTACTGCCCTATACTAGGGCATATTTGTGTAAGACGCTGTGAAATTTAGAAAGGGTTGGCCAAAAAGTGACTCTGATTAATTTATAATAAATTTTTATTTATATGGTAATCTAATAATGTGAAAGACATTTTGGAACCCTTTCGGCGTTTTCGTGTTGGGGGGGTGTTTTAACCCCTGAATGGGGGTTTCAAGGTTATTTTGAAAAAATTTAATTTTTCTTTTTATATTTTTTACTGCTTAATTTTCGATAAAGCTAAATCGTAAAAATTGCTTTATAATTTTTATTTGATTTGCTTCCTTTTGGGTTAGGTGGATTTTTTAAATTTATGTCTCAGTTAAGTCTTATTTCTAAATACTGTAAATTTTTGCTCCTTGTCGTTACTCTGCCGGGTTTTTTTGTGCTACAGTTCCCCCGGGGGCTATCACGTGTTTAGGGGGGGGTTCCCCCCCTCGCCTGAAGTATTCATCGGTCTTCTCTTGGGGGGTTTGGCAGATTGTCTGTTCATTATTTCTTGTTATTTTGTAAAAATCTGTTCACGAACATTGAATTAATTAGTGATTTTCGACATTGTACTGAGGTTGTGTGTCGCATAGACACTCTGAGCAACTCAGGTCCTGAGCTGTAGCTTCTGACCTAACTTGTACTGGTATCTGTGTATTATCACAGTCGGGGATTTTCTTATGCTGAACGTAGATTCAGTAGTATGGGAGTTTTGTGACTTTTGTGGAGGATCTGCAGATGGTCCCTACTTAGTGTCGTTATATTATCTCCTTGTTCCTGATTCTGTGTCGCAGTTGCTTGTTATATTGCTATTGGGCTTAGCATTCTTTTTGTTGTTCAAGCAGACTGTTCTGATTGCCAGTTGGTCAAGAAGTTAGTTTATTTCAGGACTTTGTCAGTCACTTGTTTAAGTCTAGTCGAGTCGTGAGACATAGTGAACTACTAAGAGCACTTACACACACACAAACTTACTTGTACATATTTGTAATATCTTATTAAATGTTAATGTACCAGACGGTACTTAAGAATTATAAATGAGATATGTGCTTTCAGCACAATACTATTATACACGAGAGAAGTGATTATTATTATCTTGATTATTATTAATTTAATTTACTTTGATAATATACCTCTAGACTTAATAAATTTATTAAATTTTAATTTCTCTAGTTAGTAGCCTACCAATTGTAATCCTGAAGCACTATTGAATCATATTGAATTCTAATGGATAATTGGACAAGGATACTGACTACTTGTTACGAAAACCCAGTAACAGGCTGGATGCTAGAAGGGCAGTCCTTTCTAGTATTCACTGGAGATCTCTAAGCTTTTAGAATCGCGTTTTTTGTAACAGTAGCATAACACGAGCAGTCAAAAAGGTACATTGGACTGGTTCCTACTATAAAAATAAGAACCACCACCGCTTAGACTCCATGTCATATAGTGGGTAACGAACGAAAGCATAATTGGGGAGTAAGGAAGTAAAGGGAGGAGTGGGAGGAGAGGCGTGTCGAGTGAAGGAGCAGAGGTAACATGAGGTCACTGGTGACTACACCATTACCTCTCATTAACTATACACTACTAACCCCTCAGTACTTGAAATAAAATAATAAAGAACTAAATAATGGGGACAGTGAGTATACTATTCCACTCAAACACAGTTTATCATTAAGTCCTTGTTCATTAATATAATTGGGCACAGGAGAACACTATTGGATTTAGATAAATGGGGATGGCATACATAAGCAGTGAGACAAAGGTTACAATTTAACTGACGAAACAATAAGTTCAGAGGGACAGTTCACCTCAGACACTCAGTCAGACTCAAGCCAGAGATCCCAAAACCTATACAGCATGAGTACTGTTCCAAGCCAGTGCTCTGCCTAGTGTTTCCAACAGTCTCCACCAGGGACTCCCAGCAGCCCTCTCCCAGAGCTCTGCACACAGGCAGCAGCACTGCCCAAATCTCTTGCCCAGAGCTCTGCACACAGACCAGAGCTCTGCCAGAATCTCCTCTCTAGCTTTTTTCCTAGAGTTTATGTCGTCTTGCCTGCATTCCCCCTTAACCCTTGGTTTTGGGGTTCACCCTCCATAGGTCACACCACATGTTTTCGCACCAAAGGTAGATTTCGCCAGAGTCTCTAACCACTCCTTACTGTTGCCATCAAGAACAAAAGACCCAAAACCGAAACTGTGCCAGGAGTCTTCAACAGTATCACACATCCCTGCCAAGGCAAGAGGTGTGATAATTTACGCTAGTTGGTTAGGTTCAATCTTTTGATCCCACAAGCACAGTTGACCTACATCACACCGAGAGTCTTCAGACACGGTACCCAGTGTCTTCAGGCACGGTACCCAGGGTCTTCAGACACGGTGCCCAGGGTCTTCAGAAACGATACTCAGGGTCTTGAGGTACGGTACCCAAGGGAATGGGACTCAATCGGATTTGATCCAAGGAATCAGAGGGCAGCTCCAGCTCCTTGTATCAAGAGCTCTTCGTCAGCGTCAAGACACTTTTCTTCAAGGGGCTAATTAATAGGATTCAATAGCGCGTAAGAGAGTTGATTAACGGTACAGGATTTTCCTTCAAGTAGCAGGAATTTGCTCAGAAGATTTTATTTTTTTAAACTTGCTGGTAAAGGCTCGTGGGTCATCATGGGTCATGGGTCAACATAGGCCAAGTGGCAACAAAGACCATGGGTCATGTGTCAACATGGGTCATGAGTCATGTTTCAACATGGTTATCAGTGGATCATGGGTCAACAGAGCCATAGGTCATCATTGGTCAACATGGGTCGTGGGTGAATATGAGCCATGGATTAACATGGGTTATCATGGGCCATGAGTTAACATGAGCCACGAGTCAGCATGGGTCATGTGTCAACATGGGCCATCATAGGTCAACATGGGTCATATGTCAACAAGGGTCGTCATAAGTTGCAATAGGTCATCATAGGTCAACACGAATTATCCAGGGTCAAGATGGATCATGGATCAACATAGGCAATGGATCATAGGTAAACATGGGTCATGGGTCATCATAGTGAACATGGGTCAACATGAGCTACGATGGGTCAGCATGGGTCTTGGATCACCGTGGGTCATGGTCAACATAGGCCAACATGGGTCAAGATGAGCCATCATGGGTAATTATTGATTCAAAACTCTAGTAGAGAACACATTGGTTATGTATGTGTGAGATACCAGTCGTGCGGCCCTTGATCTAAGAAGCTGGAGCTTCCCTCTTTGTCCTTAGATCAACCCTGGTTACCTTTGATTTCTAAGCACAGGATGACCCCTACGGGCGTAGCGCTTCCAATGAAAATAAATTTGATGTTAACTTAATCGCCGTCTCTTCACTAGTCGCTACTAGGTCCACTCTCTCTATTCCAAAAACCTTATCTTACCTCATCTTAAAACTATGTATGCATCCTCCCTCCATTACTGATCTCTCCAGATTGTTCCACTTAATGACACCTCGAAGGCCGAAGAAATACTTCCAGTTGTGTCCACTTTTTCATCTGTCTCATCTCTGAAACATTCTGGCCATGTCCACCTTGTCAATCACTCTCAGTATTTCATACCTCGTTGTTATCATGTTTTCCCTATCCCTCCTGTCCTCCAATGTCGTCAAGTTACGTTCCCTTAACTCCTACTGGTAGGACATACCCCTTAGCTCCGGGACTAATCTTGTTGGTGTGGGTTCCATATTGGTGCTACATATTCCAATATTGGCCTGACATACACAATGTTTCTTGGTATGAGTGTTGGTGTGGGTGTTGGTGAAGCTGCAGCTGTGGCTAAGGGTGTGAGTCTGCACTGAGACAAAATCTCTTACCTCGGATGGGAGAACAATATCCAGAACTGTGCTGAGGCTGAGGACAGTATCTCCCTGCTCTGATGGGAGAACACTGTCCAAGGCTGTGCTGAGGACAAAATCTCCAACCTCAGTAAAGAGAAAATGCTTGACCAACGCTGAGAAAAATGCTCCCATCCCAACAGAATATTTTATTGGTAACTCGTTTAGAAGCGTGTTGGAAAATTTCTTGTGATGACAAAATCAATGTTGAGGCAGTAGTGGGAATGTTGAGGCAGGTGTGCGAATGTTGAGGCAGTAGTGGGAATGTTGAGGCAGGTGTGCGAATGTTGAGGCAGTAGTGGAAAAGTTGAGGCAGTAGTGGGAATGTTGAGGCAGGTGTGCGAATGTTGAGGCAGAGTGGGGTTTTAGCGTAGTGGGATGTTAGGCGTAGTGGGAATGTAGGCATTGCAATTTTTACCTTTTTAAATGTTGGGCTTTCAATTTGACACTAGGGAATGTTATTTTGGGGAATTTGGGGCGGGGGGAATTTCCGGGGTTTGTGCATTTACGTATTTGGGAATTTGGGGCAGTAGGGGGGAAAATTGTACATATGGGTGTTACATTTTTTCGAAATGTTGTGGCAAGTGGAATTTTGAGGCCCTTTCAATGTTAGGAAAAATTTAGTGGGGAAATTTTGTTGGGGTGGGGGAATTTGGGCTAAATTTTTAGGCTGTCAATGTTGAGGAGTGTGGTTTTGGGGGTGGGAAGTTGGGGCGGTGGCAATGTGAGGCCCTGGGGGAAAAATTTTACCCGATGGGAATTTGAGGCGAGTGGGAAGTTTTGGGCTGTTGGGGGAAAGTTCAGGTGTGCAAAGGTTAAAACATAGTGGAAAATGTTGACAGGTGTTGAAATTTTGAGGAGAGTGGGAAAATTTTTTGGAAAATTTCAATGTTGGGGCAGTATTTGGGGAATTTGAGGAGGTGTGGGGAAGTTGGGCAGTTTGGGAATGTTGGGCAGGTTTCGAATTTTGGGCATTGGGGGAATTTGAGGCAGGTGGGAATTTTGAGGGGGGGGGAAATGTTGAGGCAGTGTGAAGTTGGGCAGTATGGAATGTTGAGGCGGTTGCGAATGTTGAGGCAGTAGGGGGAATTTTTGAGGCATTGTGGAATGTTGGGGCAGGGGGGGAATTTTGAGGAGGTTGCGAATGTTGAGGCAGTAGGGGAAAAAAATTTTTGGGGCGGGTGTGGAAGTTGGGCGGTGCAATGTTGAGGCAGGGGGGAAAATTTTGAGGCGGGTAGGGGGTGTTGAGGCAGGTTGCAAATTTTGAGGCAAGTGGGGTTTAGTGGAAATGTTGAGGAAGGGGGGTGCGAATGTTGAGGCATAGTGGAAAGTTGGGCGGGTGTGGAATTTTGAGGAAAGTATAAAAAAATTGAGGCAGTGTGGGAATGTTAAACATAGTGGAATTTGAGGCAAAAGAAGGGGGGGGGAAAAAAATTTGAGGCAGAGGGGAAAAGTTGAGGCAGGTGTGCGAATGTTGAGAAAAGTAGGGGGAATGTTGAGGCAGGTGGGGAATGTTGGGCAGTGTGGAAAAGTTTGAGGCTTAGTGGGAATTTTTAAGCATAGGGGGAATGTTGAAGGGGGAAGTAGTGGGAATGTTGAGGCAGTAGTGGAATGTTGGGGCGGGTGGCGAATGTTGAGGCGTAGTGGGAATGTTGGGCGTAGGGGGAATGTTAAAGCAGTAGTGGGAATTTGAGGCAGGTGTCGAAGTTGAGGCAGTAGAGTAGTGGAAAAAAATTTTGGGGCAGTAGGGGGGAATGTTAAAAGCGTAGTGGGAAGTTGGGCAGTAGTGGGAAGGGTTGAGGCAGCAGTGAGAAAGTTTTGAGGAGGTGTCAAATGTTGGGAGAGTGGAAGTTGAGGCGGGTGTGCGAATTTTTGAGGATATGGAAAGTTAGGCGGGTGGGGGAATGTAAAGGCAGTGTGGGAATGTTGGGGGAGTGTGGAATGTTGAGGCAGTAGTGGAAGTGAGGCGGTGTGCGAATGTTGATTGGGGCAGTAAAGTGGGGAATGTTGAGGCAGTGGGGTAGGGGAATTTAAGAGTGGGGGGAAATTTTAAAGCAGTAGGGGAATGTTGAGGCATTTGTGGGAATTTGAGGCAGTATGGAATGTTGAGGCAGGTGGAAAATTTAAAGCAGTAGGGGGAATGTTGGGGCGTGTGGGAATGTTGGGAGTGTGGAAAAGTTGAAGAGATTTGGGGGAATGTTAGGCAGGTTGGAATGTTGGGGCAGTAGGGGGTTTGGTTGAGGCAGGTGTGCAAATGTTTAAGGCAAGTAGTGGGGGAATGTTGAGGCAGTGTGGAATGTTGGGCAGAGTGGGGAATTAAAGAAGTGTGGAATTTTGAGGCGAGGGGGAATTTGAGGCATGGGCAAATGTTGGGCAGTGGGGGAAAAGTTGAGGCGTAGGGGAATGTTAAAGAAATAGGGAATTTTGAGGGGGTGTGGAATGTTGGGGGCAGTAGTTGGGGAATGTTGAGGCAGTGTAAATGTTGAGGAAATGGGGGAATTTTTGAGGCAGTAGGGGGGAATTTTGAGGCAAAGTGGGAAAATTTGGGGAAAGAGTAGTGGAATTTTGAAAAATAGGGAATTTTGAGCAGTAGTGGGATGTTGAGGCAATTGAGAAGTTAGGCAGGGGGGAATGTTGAGGAGAAAATGGAATGTTAGGCGGGGGGGAAAAGGGTGAGGAAAAAATGGAAAGTTGAGGCAGTAGGGGAAATGGGGTGGGATTTAGAAAAGGGAAGTTGAGGCAGTAGGGGAAAAAAGTGAGCGGTGGGAATTTTGGGCCAGTAGGGGAATGTTGGGGAAAATAGGGGAATTAAAGGCATAGGGGAATGTTGAGGCAGTAGTGGAATTTGAGCAAGTGGGAATTTGAGGCGAGGGGGAAATGTTGAGCAGTGGTTCGGAATGTTGAGCAGAGGGGGGATTTGAGGCAGTAGTGGAAAAGTTGAACAGTGGGGGGAATGTTGAGGGCAATGGGAATGTTAAACCAGTAGTGGGAATGTTGGGAAAAGGTGGGGAATGTTGGGGCAGTAGGGGGAATTTGGGCAGTGTGGGGAATTTTGGGGCAATAGGGGGAATTTGAGGAGAAATGGAAATTTAGGCAGTTGTGGGGGAATGTTAGGAATTAGTTGGAATTTTGAGGCAGTAGGGGGAATTTTTGGGGGCGTGTGGAATGTTGAGGCAGTATGGGAATTTTGAGGCAGTAGTGGAATGTTGGGGAAAATTTAGTGGAAGTTGAGGAGAAATGGGAATTTTGAGGCAAAGGTGGGAATGTTGAGGCAGTAGGGGGAATGTTGAGGTTTTTGGGAAAAATGTTGAGGCGTAGTGGGAATTTGGGGCAGAAAAGTGGGAATTTTTAGGGTGTAATGGGAATGTTAGGCAGTAGTGGGAATGTGAGGTAGAAGGGGAAAAGGGGTTGGGTTAGTAATGGGAATGTTGAGGCATAGTGGGAAAGTTGGGGCAGAAAATGAATGTTGAGGGAAAATGGGAATGTTAGGAGTTATGGAATGTTAAGGCTTTTGGGGGAATGTTGAGGCTAGTGGGAATGTTAGGGAGTTTTGAAAGTGGGAAATGTTGGGGCAGTAATGGTGTTGGGGTAGTAATGGGAAAGTTGGGGGTAGGTTGGAATTTGGGTGTGGAATGTTGACAGTAGGGGGAATTTTTGGGGCATTGGGGAAAATTGTTGAGGCATAGGGGGAATTTTTTAGGCAGATGGGAATGTTGAGGAAAATAGTGGGGAATTTTTTGAGGAGTAAGGGGAATTTTAGGGAAATGGGAATTTGGGGTATTTTATAAGGGGAATGTTAGGAAATTGTGGGAAATTTTTGGGGCAGTAGTGGGAAGTTGAGGCAGTAGGGGGGAATTTTGAGGAAAGTAAGGTGGGATATTGAGGCAGTATGGGAATTTAGGAGTAGGGGAAAAGTTAGGAAATGGGGAATGTTAAAGCAGTGTGGAATGTTGAGGCATAGGGGGAAGGGAAAGAGTATGGGAATGTTAGGCAGAGTGGAAGTGAGGATTTATGGGAATGTTAAAGGTTTATGGGAATGTTGAGGCGTGGGGAATGTTGAGGAAAATAGGGGGAAATGTGGGAGTTGGGAATTAAGATTTATGGGAATGTTAGGCATGGGGGAAAATGTTAAAGCATGGGGGAAATGTTGGGGAAAAGTGGGGAAAAAGTTAGGCAGTAGGGGGAATGTTAAAGAAGTAGGGGGAAGTTGAAGGTTTAGTGGGAATGTTGAGGCATATGGGAATGTTAAAGAAGTGGGGGGGAAATTTGAGGAAATAGGGGAAATGTTAGGCAGTAGTGGGAATTTTTAAAGGTAGGGGGAAGGTTAAAGCAGTATGGGAATTTGCGGTATGGAATTTTTTGGGAGTATGGGAATGTTAAAGCATTTGGGGGAATTTTAAAGAAGTAGGGGGGAATTTTTTGAGCAGTAGGGGGAATTTGAGGCAGTAGTGGGAATTTTAAAGCAGTAGGGGGAAAAGTTGGGGCGTATGGGAATGTTAAAGAATAGGGGGGAATGTTGAAGCAGTGTGGAATGTTGAGGCAGTATGGGAATGTTGAAGCAGTATGGGAATTTTGAGGCAGTGGGGGGAAATGTTAAAGAAGTAGTGGAATGTTGAAGCAGAAGGGAAATGTTAGGCGTAGGGGGAATTTTGGGGCAGTAAAGTGGGAATGTTGAAGCAGAGGGGGAAATTTGAGGCGAAGTGGGAATTTTGAGGCAGTAGGGGGAATGTTGGGGCAGAGGGAATTTTTTGAGCAGTAGTGGGAATGTTAAAAAGGCAGTAGGGGAAAAGTTAGGCAGTAGTGGGGAAATTTTAAAAAGATTTGGGGAATGTGAGGCAATAGTGGGAATGTTAGGAGTATGGGAAATGTTGAGGAGTTGGGAATGTTGAACATAGTGGGAATGTTGAGGCGTAGTGGGAATGTTGAAGCAGTAGGGGGAATTTTGAAGATAGGGGGAAATGTTGAGGCATAGTGGGAATGTTGAGAGTATTTTGGGAATGTTGAGGCGTAGGGGGAAATTTTGAAGCAGTAGTGGGGGAATTTTTGAGGAGTTTGGGAATTTTAAAGCAGTAGGGGGGAATGTTGGGGAAATGGGAATGTTGGGCAGTAGTGGGAATGTTGAGGCAGTAGTGGGGGAATTTTAAAAAGCGGTGGGAATGTTGAGGCAGTAGGGGGTTTTTGAAGCAGTAGGGGGAATGTTAGGCAGAAAAGTGGGAATGTTAAGCAGTAGGGGGAAGTTGAGGCGAAATGGGGAAGTTGAGGCATAGTGGGAAGTTGAGGCGTAGTGGGAATGTTAAAGCAGTAGTGGGAATGTTGAGGCAGTAGGGGGAAGTTGGGGCAGTAGTGGGGAATGTTGAGGAAAAGGGTTAGTTTGGGGAATTTGAGGCAAGGGGTGGAATGTTGAGAAGTAGTGGAATGTTGAGGAGTAGGGGGAAATGTTGAGGCGTAGGGGGGAATGTAAAGCAGTAGTGGAATGTTGGGGCATTGGGAATGTTGAAGAGTGGGGGGGAATGTTGAGGCAGTAGTGGGGAGTTGGGCAGAGTGAGTGGGGGAATGTTGAAGAAATGGGGGAATTTTGAGGCAGTAGGGGGAAATGGGAAGCAGTGTGGGAATGTTGAGGCAGTAGTAGTGGGGGGAATGTTGAAGCAGTAGGGGAATGTTGAAGCAGTGTGGGATGTAGGCGTAGTGGGAATGTTGAGCAGAGGGGAATTTTAAAGCAGTATGGGAATTTTTTGGGCAGTAGGGGGGAATGTTAAAGCAGTAGGGAATGTTAGGCAGTAGTGGGAATGTTGAGGCAGTAGGGGAATTTTAAAGCGTAGGGGGAATTTTAAAGCGTGGGGGAATGTTGAGGCGTGGGGGAATGTGAAGCGTGTGGGAATGTTGGGAAAGTAGGGGGAATGTTAAAGCGTAGGGGGAATGTTGGGGAAAATAGTGGGAATGTTAAAGCAGTAGTGGGAATGTTTAAGAGTAGTGGGAATGTGAGGCATATGGAATGTTAAACAGTATGGGAATGTTGAGGCAGTAAGGGAATTTTGAGGCGTAGGGGGATGTGAGGCAGTAGTGGGAAGGGTTGGGCAGTAGTGGGAAATTTTTTGGGGCATAGGGGGAATTTGAGGCAGTAGGGGGAATGTTGAGGCTATGGAATTTTGGGCATAGGGGAATGTTGAGGCAAGTAGTGGGGAAATGTTGAGGAGTAGTGGGAATTTTGGGCGTAGTGGGAATGTTGGGGCAGTAGGGGAATGTTGAGGCAGTAAAGTAAAAGGGGGAATGTGAGGTAGTAATTGGGAATGTTGGGTGTTAGAAAAGTTAAGGCAACTGTGGGAATGTTGGGGAAAGTTGGGTTTGTTTTGGCCGAAGGGAAAAAACTTGCGATTTGGGCTTAAACACAAGTCTTTTTTGCCAAAAAAGGGCAACAAAAATTGGTATGCAGAAATTTTCCAAAAATATTCTAAATGTAATTAAATAAATGTCTGTCAGTTGTGAAGGAAGAGGCGAGGCCAGGGCGGGAAATTTAAAACC
>NC_069415.1:43032938-43175984 GCF_026875155.1 Cherax quadricarinatus
TTCCTTTTTGGGCCCCCAAAACCCAGTAAAATTGTGAATTTGTCTTACTTACAGCGCATGGTTATGAAATTTGAGCGTTGAATAAGATTTTCCCGAGTTATAAAGGAAAATTTTGGAGAAGGAAACGAAAACTGTTGCTGAGAAATGTTCCCAAAACAGGAAAGATTATCTTCATTAAAACTTAAAAATGCCCTAAAAACGTGAATTTATATTAACCCAAATGGCCAATAATTAATACAAATACATTATCAATTAAGACACACGAATGTGCAGGGTTTGAAGCCGATCAGAAGAGGCATACTTAGTTTAACATTGAAATGTTTTGTTAGTGGGATGAATTGTAAAGGACTTGCCTAGTATGGGCCAACAGGCCTGCTGAAGTGTTCCTCCTTTCTTACGTTATGAAAATAATTTATTAAATAAAATTAGCAAACTGAAATTTACACAGGTGAAAGTGAAAGCCAAACTTTCACTGTGGTGCTTTATTAAAAGAAAGTAATTAGCAAAGACGTTCTTTTGGTAATTGGATGTCTTTCCAACAATTTTAAGTTTTTAATAATGGCAGTAAAATTTCTAATAAGTATCATCAGACTAAATTTACAGGGTAAAATTCTTATAGAATACATCAACATTAATATTTTGAAGCCGATTAAAAGAAATATTCCATAATTATTGAATATAACTAAATATCACCATTTATTCAATAAAATTAGGAAATTGATACTTACACCACCTAATAACACTGGTGAAAATTTCAAGCCGATCGGATGAGTCATTCTCCAGTTACGGCAAGGATTCTATTCCAGGTTTTTTTTTAACTAGTTTACTGCATTAAGAAACTTACCTGCACACAAACAAAATTTAATGGGTACTATTTCGACTATAAGATGTATCAGCTATTAAATACTGAAGCTGCGCAAGAAGGGCAAACTGAAATATATTTAGCAGGATTGACATAAAATGGTCAGATCTCCACCTGCACTCTTAAATTCCACTCTCCGCCGTCGTCGAATTAGGAGGCACCTTTATGTAAACATTTATAACTAAACCACTGAGGGTTTGGACCTGCACATTCCAAATGTTCCAAGAATCTGGTCCAAGTGACCGTGCACACATGATGAAAATTTTTAAGCCGATTGAATGAGGTCTCGAGTTATGAGCAAAATAAAACGAAAAGTTGGAGGAAGAAAAAAATGGAAAGAAATTCAGACAAACTTCCTGGTATACCTAATGAACCATACCACTGGGTTTATTTGGTTTATCATTGGTTAAATAACCTTAGTAACGCATTCGTCTTCAAGAACACAGGGACAGCAAAGTCTATACCAATACTGACGTAACCAATAATTTACGTCGTACATGGAAGCGATATTGATATTCTACCTCGATCAAGATAAAGTCACAATATCGTTGCTGGGACAAAGCCCAAATAACGCACACGTAGCAGAAGGAGAGGTAATCTATGACGACTTTCCGATCCATCTTGGATCAGTTCGGTTGTGACTCAGCAGTGATCCAGCAAGGACTGAAAAGTCGTCGTAAGATTCCTATATTCTACCTCTATAATATGACATTAAAGACACTTAACTACATGGATAATTTTGTATTATTTCTTCATCGTATCCCTAAAAAAATAATTTCCTGCCAACTTTTCTTGATATTTATAGTACAGCTCCCACTCAATAATTCCCAAAGGTCTTGGGAATTTCTGTCATCTCCTTCCATCACATGGGACCGCCTTCTTATTCACTGCTGCTATTACTAAACAGAGAAGAACAAAATAACTCACAACACATCTACAATCTACAAACATATTTCACGCTACCTGGCGTCCAAGTGTAGACCTGAAGGAAGAGGATGTGAGTGACAGGTGAAGGTGTGCGATGATTGAACATGAGTTAAGTACTGCCTCCGCCCTCTTACCTCTACTACTCAGTCACACACCTGAATACACTCATCACTACCTTTACCTTCACCTGAACCTGCAAAAATTTATACCCTGATATATATATATATATATATATTTTTATATATTATATATATTATATATTTATTATTATATATATTTATATATTTATATTTATATATATATATATATATATATATTATATATATATATATATATATGTCGTCCCGGGAATATGTAAAACTGGTCAATTAGCAAGAATCTTTTTAAAATTTAAAGTCCTTTCAAAAATTTTTCTTATACGTTTAAAGATTATTTTTTTCATTATTGTTAATGTAAAAAAATTTAATTTTGCAGCAAAAGAATCTTAGAAAACTTGGCTTACCTTATTTTAGCAAGAACAATTTAGTTTAGCCTAACCCAACTAAATATACTTTATATTTGTTTTTCAGTAATTTAATACCAAACAAACACAGTGAAATATATTTTTTGTTAGGTTCAGAATGATTTTGGCGAAATTATTGCATACACAAATTTTTGCTTGTCCTATATGGCAAGATGAACGTGCTATTTAAGCCCAAGATTTGCAAGTTCTGCCCATTCCGGAACGACATATATATATATATATATATATATATATATATATATATATATATATTATATATATATATATATATATATATATATATATATATATATAATATATTATATATATTTATAGTATATATATACAGTGGTCCTCGTTTTCGTAATTAATCCGTTTGGAGGAGTACTATAAACGAAATTTACGATTTGTGAATAAATTTTCCCCTAAGAATAATGTAAAAACAATTAATCCGTTTTGACACTCAGAATTTAAAACAAAAAAAATTTACATGAAATAACATTAGACATAACAATACAATGGAAAAGATGAATGAAACAATTAGCAGCATAACACTTTCTTTTTGGAGAAATTTTTCTTGTGTATGGGAGACTGGAGGAGGAGAGAGATTGGATTGTTACAGTTTGGAAGGGGAATCCCTTCAGCAACACCTCGTACCAATTGCTTTCTGGGTTGTTCTTTCTCTGTTTCTTAATGCACTAGGACCACTGAGAGTCACTCTGTCTTGTCTCGGCAAGTAACTGTGGAGAGGGACTTGTTTCTGGGTCTCTTTAACACTTCCCTTTAAAAAGGTACAAGACTTTGTATGTAATTATTCTACCTTCTTTACCACAGGTTGGCACTAGGAGCTTTCTTTTGGGCCCTGGTAGTTATTTATATGCAAAGGGCTTAAAATGAGTGGAATATTATGAATATTTGTAGGAGATTGAGGGGACCTTCACCACTGGTAAACAATGCAGGGCTTGCTGGGTAGGGAGGCCCCGGCTCACACCGTGGGTAAGCGTCCTGGACGAATTACTATTCGCGAGTCAACCTATGAAAAGTGAGTCCATGTTTATATGAAAATACCCCTATGATTGGCGAAATTTACGATTGCCGAGAACCACGAAAAGCGGGGGACCACTGTATATATGTGTGAATATGTATATAACTACATTATGCATTTTTTCCATATTCACCTCTGGCTCTTTCTTATTACTACTAAGTTGGATTTTTCCCTGCCCAGAGCCTGAACATATTTTCTCTATCTAGTTCCTCCATTTAGTACTCATTCACTTTCGTTTTTAATTGCTAAGTCCATTTCTTTCCAGGCTTTCTCAACTTTCTCAACTTTCTCAACTTTCTCAACTTGTTAATCTCTCTTCCAAACTGTTTCTTATTCTCAGCACAATTTGCTGATAAAGGATTTCCCATTCTCTCAAAGATTTCTTTTTGCACTCCCAAATTTTCAATTTTACCCCACTTTTCTCCTGCTCTCCACACATCACTTTTACTCTCTATAGTTCCGCCTCTCATATGATAACTTTTCCTCTTTTCCCACTTTTTTTTTTTTACCTCATTATTAAACCAATCTTTTATCTCTCTATGTGCACCCACCCATATATAACAACAGTTAGGCCTGAGTGGTTGAGGGGAGAGGACGTGTGTGTTGAGTGAGGTCCTAGGCCTTCTATATCAGAACTGCTTATCTCACCCGACTGATAACTCATCATGCAACAAATATCGTTGGAGCGCAGCTGAATTGCTGCTGGAACTCTTATGTGTGAACTGTGACCAGTGATATACCTAGTGAAACACAAACGTTGATTTGAAGTGGCTGTAGGAGGCCTTCCTTCACTCCACCTCGCCTGTCTCCCCTCCTTCCTCGATTTGGAACTCAGCCATTCGCCTCTATTTACTTATGGTCTAGAGGCGGTTTTTGCCAGACCACGTAAATGCTTGAGTGCCCGTGTCAGTCCTCTGTGCCGCACTCCATTCATCTTACGAATATGTCTCCTGTGTGCCTACCTGCCTGCTGATAAGTCATCATTAAAACTCCTACTGTTGGAAGACAGCTTCAGTGTTGTGAGAACTCTTATGTGCGAGCTGTGACTAAGGATATACCTAGTGAAACACTGGAAATAGTCTTCCTTTTTGCAAAGGCCCTCACAGGCCTCTGCTTCCCCTCTGCCTTTCATTTGACCTCAGCCTTTCGCCTCTATCAACATACAGTGTAGAGGCGAATTTTGTTAGTCCACTGCTACTCGTGCCTCTCAAAATGCTCACAACTCATCGCTTTACCAACCTGAGGAATAACGATGAGTGTGCAGTCCTACGTGAGTTGGTAACCCAGGTGTCCACACACTGAAAATTCGTCTTTCACTCCAAGACAGGTGTGCTTGAATTTTTGCAAGTTGGAGGGGAGTAACAATCTGTACAAATATTGCAGTGTTTGGTAACTCTTGAGAAGTTTTGCCTCAGCTGTGACCTTGAGCGAGGCACTGCATCATTGCCTGAGACTTTCGCCCCTATTGATATGTGAATAAAGGCGAATGTGCATGCTCAGTTACCCCTGCTGTTCTCCTGTATCTACAACAGTCCCCCTTTAAACTCAGCCCTTGCCTCTATCAACGACGTGCGTTGTAGAGGTGTATTTTGCTGCCCGCTGGTTTCTCGAATTATGTGAGTTCCGCAAGTGCTGCAGATTTGTTTTTAACTATTTTCATGAGTGGATTACGCTGACTTAGGACATTGTGCTACCATCAGTACCTTGTAGGCTTTAAATGAGTGAGGAATTTTCTGGCCTGCTGGGTGGGCCTGAAAATGGCACTCTAAGACCCGCATGCCACTTACACCCATACTGCGTGTGTCTAGTGAGGTGAAGTCCCTTCCTCGACTTTCCCATTCACCGGTACCCCCTTAAAATTGTCGCCATTATCTACATTGGGATAAGGGGCGAGTTGTTTAGCTGATCCAGGCCAAACAGCGCTCCAAGCCAGCCAGTGAAGGCCAAGGCTCATCTGTTCTGAATCCCAGAATGCCTTTGGAACGTTCTACAGTGTTCCCGGCCGTACCTTCGGTTTGTTGTGGAACTAGTTCTTATGTAGTGAAAATTTGTGTCATTCCAGACACGTGTGCTTGATGTGTTAAGTGCTGCGGGTTTGGAGGTAACATTTAGTAAAGGGTTGGTAACTATCGAGACGACTGTGGGGCCTGGGTGAATGACCCTTGAAAATTGCACTGCGGGACTGCAGGCCCACTACACCCATATTGCCTGTGAGTCTTGCGGACGGTGGGATTTCCCCTTCACTTGTCCCTTCATCCTTCCTCGATTTGGGAACTCAGCCGATCGCCTCTATTTGCTTGGGGTGGTATATTGGAGTTTTTTTTTTTTTTTTTTTTTTTGTATTTTTTTTTTTTTTTTTGTTTTTTTTTTTTTTTTTTTTTTTTTTTTTTTTTTTTTTTTTCGACCACATGGGTGCTTCGAGTGCCCCCGTGTCCTCTGTGACTGCACTCACGCTCATCTTCGCGTATGTCTCCTGAGTGCTGCATGCCTGCTGACAAGCAGGGTGTCCAGGTGGTTGGCCGCTGGCTTGGACGAGCAAAGTCAAGCAAGCTTGAGGGCAGCACTAAAAGCTAGCCAGAACAAGGCTAAGGCAGCCTGCAGTTATAGCTGTCCTTAGGGCCCCAGAATGTTGTGTAATTACGGTTCCTGCAGTGAGTGTGCTGGGCCCATACCAAGTGGTTTCCTGTAGTGGCTTGAGAAACAATTGACGGCATTGCAGTGCTGACATTTTGAGTGGGACATGCCTGAGGTTCACATATAAAACATAGATGTTGTGGTGATTTGGATTGTACACAAGTGAACATTCATCTGTCATAAGTGTGGCTAGAAGTGTTTTATGTGCTGCGTTTTTCCCCAACAGTTAATGGTCATTTGTAAGCCTTGTTATTAAGACTTTAAAAAGGCTCAGAGTTGTACTTCTGTGTAGGACTCCCTTACATTTTGATAAATCAGTGTCTAACACAGGCTCTGCTCAGTGTAAACTGAACACGATGAAATACGGTTAAATAATTAAGTTTGCTTGTCCTAGTGTCATTGCTGTGTTTTCTAATACATTGTCTCGTTAGAACTGAAAAACTTTACTGCTATATTCCCTGTATATATTTCAAATCTAGCCCGTGTGTTCTGTGGTGTTAGTGTTGGAAAGTGTTGTAACTTATTGCTTTGTATTTACTGTGAACAAGTTACTCCTGCATATAATGTTCTGTTTCATGAATTACTTTCTTACTTGAGTAATTCGGTTACCTTTTCAACTGTGTTAGCAAGGAGAGCCTAGCTTAACATCTATGTTCCTTGCATTCATCTAGTGGGGTCTCTAGCGCCTTGTAAAAATTGTAAATAGTATCAATTGCAATCATTTTACTTCTAGTTAACATTGTGTAAATTGTTTTTTTAGACTATTTGATTCAACGGTTTGTTGTGTTTAACTTCTGATACACCAATTTATGACTGCAGACACGCACTGCGCTTAATAAAAAACATTAAAAACGCTGGTACCTCTTACAGAAGCTGGGCCTAAAGTGTGTTGACTGTGAGAAGTTGGAGAGTGTTTATTACGTCCAGCGGTTGTACCACGCTCACCTATATTTACATCAACCAAAAGTGTATTGTAAGTGTTAAAGGTTTACACTTGGTTGTGCTTGGTAGCACTTGTCATACCTAGGAACGATGTGTGTAAGTGAGATTGTTTATTACTGGTTCATTATCTACAGACTGCACACTTATGCTTGCATACATGTATAACATAGTTATGTGTGAGTTACCCAGATGGACCAAGGAAGTCATCCAGATGAGATTTATCTTATTGTCATTGTAACAGTACCTATTTTTTTTTTTTTCTTTTGTAGTAATTTCTGTTTACTAATCTATGGTGGGTGTTAAGAGGTTGTCTTCAGCGTTCATTGTGATGTTTGCTATTTTATTATTTCTGTGAGGTACTTAGGTGGCAGTAGCCTCGAACTATCTAAAATGGACGTTATCATTTGAACCTCATGTTTAATGTGATGTTGTCAGAATTCTAATTGTAATGCATCAATAATTACCTACTTTCTTCTCTCTCTCTGTTATCTTTGTAAGTTGTGATATGGAGTAAGGACATCGCCTGTACCATCCACTTATATCATTATATGTACCATATTTTAACACACCATACAAGAGGTCTCTGAAGTGTGTTTTTGGTGGGGTTGTGTGTGTTATTGAGTGGTGGTGGTTGGGTTGAGTATGGTGGACGGAGGTCGTTCTTTGGACTTGAGCATTTTGTCATGTGATCTAATTGTTTGACTTTCAACTTTGTAGTGCTTATTTGCTTTTGGCATATGCTATAAGGAAAGAATAAGCGAGGAATCTGGTGGTTGTGTGTATTACACAGATTCATCAATGGCAAAAAATGGCAATGTCTTAGAGGAACCTATTTTCTGCAGGGTTGATGGAAATGATGATAGCTTCCAGACCTTTATAAAGTATACAAAAGAGAAAAAGTGAGAAAGGGCTAGGAGCGTCGGGAGTTAGTAAGACTCACTTGATAGTACACAATGTGATACTAAACGTCCTTGGTTGCACAGAGGCTGCAAGAAAGAAGCTTTCTCAAGGAAGAATGTGTTTAAGCTGACCTTCCCTGACAACACCCCGCTGCCTGTAAGTGTGCTTGGCTATGGAAGCTGTAAACAAGCATCCTAAACTCAGGATCCCAATTTAGGGAAAAAACAACACACACAAATTTTGTGTTTGTGGAACAGATAAAGAGATGATCAATGATCTACCTTAGTACCACCTTTGGGGTTATTAAGCTGCTCCGACCTCATCAGGACACTCACCACTTTATATAAAAGGGTCACAGTATCATTCAATCAGTTGGATACCCTCTCTGCATGGACCTCATCCCAATCCTGACTCTATGTAGAGCCTATCATAAGCCATAAATGCATTTAAGGAATATCCCAATTATTTGAGTTGGGTGGGTCCTGTGCCCCTCCCCGGGATTATCTGGGTGCATGGTTTTACGTTTCATAAACATCGAAGTGTAACCTACCCCCTAAGTAGGTTGTTACAAATGCCAGCACTATGGCATGTTGCAGTAGAACTGTGGGTATACTATCATTCTTGGTTGTTGGTTGTGGTAAGTGTGCTGGGAAACATTCCAATAGAGAATGCACGTAGGCCCTGAAAGCCTAAAAATTTTCTAGTGTATTAACTGTAAAGAAGTTGGTGGTGGTTACAGTTTCCCACAAGGACTGCAGTCTCAGAACCCAAACAACCCTTCGAGAGGTAAAACTTGATGTAACAGTCCTTTATGGTAACTGAGGAAGGGGCCATCAGTTACCTCAGCCAGATCTGAGACTGAACATCTGCAAAGTGTGCAGAAAACCACCTCACTGCAAACAATTCTGGTGATACCAGAATGCCATCACACACACCAGCTGTGGAGGATGCTAGCCATCTAGGCTAGAACATATGGACTATGCGTCTGCCACTTCAGATACCTATGGACTACACCTGAATATGGGGATGAGTTTGTCATTTCTCCCATACACACAACTACAATACTGTCAGACGGAACCTCACTCAGGTAACCTCCCTGGAAAATTGGAGGATGAGTCAGAATGCACAGGACCCTTACCTGCAATGAATGATTTGAAACAGAGAACATAAGGTAAACATGCGTACTGTTAAGGTGTTAGGTGTTAAAGGAAAGCACTAACCCGAAAGTGCCATCCTCGGAGAGGGCATTGGATTCGCCTGACCCTTCCTCAATATTATAAACAAATCTCCAGAAAAAAAATTGAGCATCTTGAACAGAGCCTGACTAAAGTTTAATATATATTTTAATCAGGATGATGATCTTTGTGCAAGGATGATGATGTCAAATGTGCAGCAAATCTCCGTTTCAGGCTTCCAGGCAATTTGTGAGAAAGAAGCCCATAACTCTTGCCTCTAAATGGCCTCATAAAACTGGCTGCCAAAATGCCGAAAAATGCTTAAAAATAAAGGTCTGAGAGCTCAAAGAGTTCAAAACATATGCTATTTGCTCTTATGGGTTGACTCATGCAGTCAAAGATAATAGTTTTACCATCTTATGGAGCAAGAGATTGTAATAACTCACTCACATTGGATACATTGCAAATCTTTTCTTTTTGGAACATTGCTTCCATCAGGAAGCGCAGTTGCCAGGACTTACATCATATTAGTGCAACAAGAATATTGGATGTCATCTGTTTGAAGGGAATTGTGAGTGAAAGATGGAGCACATCAACAAATTGACTGGAATGCAGCTTATACCTAAGGTCAACCAACTGTTGGTGATGTATGTCAGAAAGAACTTTGCCACATTCAATCCTTTCCTTGCAGAGTCGAGTTAACATGCAGTTTCATGGTGTCAGTATATGCAGGCGATTTCTCGCCATAAACATTTTTAAATCTCCTATGCCCCAGCGAACCAGCTTGACCTGATGCTTACCAGATACGCATCATAGTGAACCTACCCATCATTCTTGGAGATTTTAATGCCAGACATAAGAATTTTGGTGGGTCTATTACAAACACCAATGGAACTCTAAATAGTGAGATTGGCTGAATGAGCATGATTAAGGTTCGAATTGTGGTGGCACTACTGAGCCTACTCACATTTATGGTGGATTACTAGATCTGTGTCTTGGATTTAATAAATCATATACGATGCATGACTGTCATAGTTGATGATCTTCTATCTGAATCACTTCCCAAAGACTAACAACTGTCAATCTTGATCACATCTCCAGCAATCAAGAGGAGCTAAATACAGAAGGAGGAAAACGTATCTCAAACCAGAACACAGAGACAACTATATTAATCCACGTGGGATCAATGGCTATAAGAACTGACGAGCCCACTGGCACTCAAAAATTTTAATGATGATTTAATTACATATTGAGAGTGTTCTCACAGATCAAGTGGGCAGGGAATAGGAAACAAAAGCCCCGCACCTATAATATAAGCAATAAAAACCAATGTAAATACTATATTGATCCACAGCTGCGCAATCTAAACACATGAAGCTAGGAGGATGGTATAAGCATAACGTGAATGTAGAACCCAGACCTGCTCTGGAACGTTCCAAGCTGCACTACAAATGCAAGGAATAGAAAGCAGAGATCAGCACCTTAGGCAACAGGAATGGGAACAGTTTGTTAGTGGATTAAATAGGTCCCCCCTTTGTGTTTGGCTTGGAATGGTATAAAATAAAATAACCAGGAAAAAGATGGACAATGTTGTCATCCCTTTCCTCTTGAAAAGCAAATGACCTCATAAATGACTGGTCCAAACATCCAGGCTTTGAAAGCCTTCCATCTCTATTAGAAAAAATTTAGAGAGTACTTCTGAAGAAATGTTGACTGCAAACTGATATAATTTTTATGAGCCAAAATATTGATGATGAGTGATTGCCCTCTTTACCGGGAGTAGGAATTAGAGAATTGCATTAACCAAAGTCGATCTACTGGCTCTGGTGAGGATTGGTATAACTATGATATTTCAGTACTCTAGCTCGTGCCTGTATACACTTTGTTTCGGCACTGTATAATCTCAGTTACATGAGTGGCGGTCTTCCTACTTCCTGGACCAATAGTCTCTTTTGTTGCTTATCCCTAAGCCCAACAGCCTGATACATTTAGGCCGAATCTCCTTAACTAGTTGTCTTTGCAAAACATGTTGAAGATGATGACGTAACAGTTTGTTTCTTCAGAATCAGACATCACCTTTCCCCCTACCTCTAGGGTTCATGAAAGGTTAAAAAAGTGTGCAGAACTGTATTTCCACTTTTCTCAATGCACACACCTCTACTAGTTTTACCACTTTTCTTGATCTAAAATCTGCATTTGGATATTGCAAAACAGAACCGTTATACTACATGGAAAGAGCCAAAATGAATTTGGTGGTAGCTTACTCTGCTGGATAATAGGATACCTGTCAAATAGAGTACCTCTGTCCTTTACCAAGGCTTCAGAAGTGCTTCTAATGAAATTGTCTTTAGGTACACCGCAGGAGGGTTCTTAGTCCCATGCTATTTAATATTCTGATTAATGCTCTCCTAATGCATTACCTGCCTCACCTAATACATTTTAAGCTATATGCTTATGCTGATGATATCATAAGAGATGAATACCATTATTAATGATGTTCATGCATTTGTAATCGACTAGGCCTCATAATAATAGTCCTCTAAAAACTCAAAGTATTAACAAGGCAAACGACATAAACCACACCATCTATTTGCAGGGTGAAATCATTAGCTACGTTAAATCTTACAGATATCTTGGTGTAGATGTACCCTTTAAATCAAAATCCACTATACCACAACTAAAATGAATGTAAAGCCAGGCTAAATGCTTTCAAAGCTGTTGCTGGCTACCAATCCAAATATGGTGCTAAATGTGAGAATCGTGAGTATGATGTACATAGCCTATGTTTGGTCCTTAATTGGTTTGCTGCTACCATTGTTGTTATTAGCTAGAGAAAGTTCCCTCCGCCTTGGAGTTAATGCAAAATGAAGCTCTCTGGACTATTCTTGGCTTGTCCCAGATTACAAAAGTTTCTTAAATGAGGAAGGAGCTTGGTTATTTTCTAAGTAGTATCAGTGTGATAGGATTGTTGATAATTAACACTGTACTCGGTATTAGAATTGTTGAGAAACGAACCAGACACTGTACAGGAATCTTAACAAGTGTATAGAGGTAAATACACACAAGATCTAAATGGATTGTGAAACGTGTTTGCATTTGCATTTATGTTTTATAACCTGCATGAACTGTATCACTGGTAGGCAACAAAGAGCATTTACCCCTCCAATGGGATTGTGTTCATTTTATATCACATACCTACAGTCCCTCCAAAGAAGACTCATTGCTGTAATCACTTCCTTAAATCTCTTGTTAGAGCAACTGACTCAAGAGGAAAATTTTTGCCTAGTTGTAGTAATAAGTTATCACCAAGTTTTAACACTGAGGATCTAAACAGGAGTCTTTGGCAGGGCTGCATCTGCTCTTGTTGCCACCTCCCTAGTTAAGAAACGATAATAATTTGTTGAGTTAGGCATATGATTTAACATCTGGGCGTCTTACACTGCAAATGAATGTTTGCAATCCCTAATGGCACTAAAGTAAACCTATGACACTGAGCTTGACTCTATCATCATTACTGATTCTATGTCATCATGACGGGTCTTGGGCTATATAATGACTCCAACAACATGCTCATTGGGGAAGCCAGGTATAAGATACTCCAAAAATTATGGACAAATAGGAATTAATGTACACTGCTATGGATCCTATCACACATTGGATTACTCCTTCATGATAAGTGATATGTTAGCCAAGTAGAGTATCCAGAAAGGAGAACGTAGAATTAACTTTGGTATAAACTTGTGTCTAGCATTAGGAATATTATTAGGAGGAAAGTAAAATAATGAAGATGATTGTTATAGGAATGAGTTAGAAAAGCTGGTAGATCTATTACCTATTTGATAATTGACACGTAGATAAGTTATGTTTATGGAGCAACTTGCAATGGGTGAACAGACTGACTGATGTTGTAGTGGCCAGGTTAGGTTGGTTACAAGTACTTCGGCAATTTGGGGAGTCACACTGATGATGAATCAACTAAATGTAAATTATGTGATCAGGCATATGGTCACTCTCTTGAACACTATGTGCTTAATTGTCCACTTATTGAGGAATACAGAGACAGACAGTATAATAACCTATGTGACATGTCAAGATATCTTATTAATGAAAATAAGATACCAGATATACTAAGCAAATTTCCTAAATTTGCTTGTAACAGATAAGTGAACTATAGATATGTAGATATAAATCCATATGTATTCCTGTTAACCCTTTGGGGCCTAGTTCCTAGGCCTTTTGTGTATCCACATGCTCTCGCGCTACCGTCCACAGGATGGATATGGGGTGCACAATAAACTAGCCACTTCGGTGGCAAAATCTAAATCTAATCCATATATAACTATAGGTACACCGCAGGGAGGAGTTCTTAGTCCCATGCTATTTAATATTCTGATTAATGCTCTCCTAAATGCTCTACCTGCCTCACCTAAACATATAGCTATAAGCTATGCTGATGATATCATTTGGGACTTTATCAGTTTCGATCCCACGTAAGAAAATATTGTTCAACTTTCGGCTGTTTTGAAGGACTGATTACCACTTATAGTCAAAGAAAATACCCCACCACATGGAGGTGGCTGTTCTCCTGTAACATAACCACACTTCTGCTATGCTCTCTAGTGCTGCCTTCTTAAATCTAACTCCTCATTTTTTTTGTTAGGTAAGATTGAAGAGGGGCAGGATGCAGCAGGAAGATGTTATAAGGTAGGTAGACGGGATGAGAAGAGTAACAAAGGTTAAGCGGCCTGAATATTTTGGGTGTTTCAAACAGATGGACCCAGTTTCAATGCAGTAGCGATTTCAAATTGGGTCAATCTTTTTAAAACACCCTGTACTTTGGGTGGGTTACAATAAAGGGGTTTTTGTGCCATAGTGACGAGTGTTCAGCAAGTTTTCTATTCCTCATTCCTTGTGCTCCTTGTAGCAAGACTACAAAGACCTGGACAGACTGCAAGCCTGATCCAGCATCTGGCTCCTCGAATTTAACCTCTCCAAATGCAAAGTCATTAAGATCTTTTTCTTTTTAATATATATATTTTTATTTAAAACAATTCAGTACAGCATGTAATATAATATATATATATATATATATATATATATATATATATATATATATATATTATATATATTATATATATATTATATATATATATATTATATATATATATATATATATATATACACAATCTCAACAACATGAAATTTATTGCAACCTATCCATTACCTACTCTCGCCACTGATTACAGAACAACAGGGCGACAATAACAAAACATTACCCCCCCTAACCTAAAAGATACCCTTAGTGTGTACCACTTAATAAAAACCTGGTACAAACAACGTTCTACTTAAGAACAAAAAGGCTGTCACCTGCCGCCACAATGCTAGATCCATCTCCCACTATCTGTATGGACGGCCATACCACGTGACACCAATGATTATAATATGCACAAAAAATATATAACAAGGTCCTTCACCTATGGCCCCGCCAGACGGCTTGAGCCCCATCCTCAAAACCCCCACTGGTTGCACGCCTACAATGCAAGACACTGCAGAACAAAAACCAGTTCAAATAAAATACTTTACACACTAAGTCAGTGACTTGGCTTGCATGATGCCTACGCACTAAGTGGCCGCAACTGACCATGACATCAGGATCAAACATGATGTGATTGCAGATCCCAAAGCCTTTTTCTTGTAGGCAAAAAACCCCTAATCTCCCCTCCGGCAGCGGTTGCCACCGTCCAGCATTCCGGCATACCTTAACACGCAGGCGCTTGTAGCCACCATGCATAATATTCGTACACCTCCACTCGCACCATGAACAGAACCAGGGCAACCACTTGTACCAGAACATGCACCAAACGTGACAGTGACACACTCCACCCTGGAGCGCTGACTGACAATAAAAGAGTGCCAACAGATTCACCCTCCTTTCCTGGATGGAAAGCCCGACGTCTATCCCCTGATCTAATCCCCACCCCTACATGCTAAGCATTTCACTTACTGTGAGAGTACGGTAACCCTCAGAAAAACATTCCCCGCCACCTAGTCCCATATAGTTCCCTATTCCTATACATAGTACGGAATACCATCGCCGCCAGCACACGCTTCCTCACTTCCCATGCATCCGATGCCCTCCAGGATATGTATATGTAGTCCACCATCATATATGCCAGCGCCTGTGCCGCACCCTCTTCCACCCTCCCCACATATAAACTCAGCGCCCGCAATACTGACACATCCCTCCCCCCCCCACCCTCTGCACCACCCTGCCCACTCATTTCCTGATTCTCTCCAACCCTTCACAAAAATACACGATATGGTAAGCCATTTCCTCTCCTCCACACAACCCACAACGACCCTCCCCACCCAACCTCCGATCCCTCAGTACCACACCAGATGGCAAGATACGTGCAAAAAACGGAACGTTACCTCCCGCACACTGGGCTGTAACCTCAACTTGCTAAATCTTCTCCAGATGTTTGCCCAATCGTAAATCGGGTGTAACCCCTTCCCTGGGTGCACCACCTGTCCCCCTATCACCCTGTACAATGCCCCAACCTTAACCTTCCCAGGTTCCTGGGCCAATGCCAACACCCACAAGACTGCCTCACACTCACACAGGTCCACCCCCCCCCCCATACAATCCTCGCAACACCTCATGAACTTTCTCCAACCGTCTGTCCTGAAAAACCCCGCCTCGCAATACCCCACGCCTGATGTAAACACACTTAACTCTTCGTCGTAAATCCAAAAGACCCATCCCTCCCTTTCGCACTGGCAACATGACCACCTCCCTTTTTAACCACTCGCACTTAGAACCCCACAAAAATCTGAACACCCTCCTTTAGATGCTTTGTATTATCGGCAGCGTTAACGAGAACACTTGTGCGACTAACCAGAGCACATTGATCACAAGAGCACATTGATCACAATCACCTTTTGCAGGATAGTGAGATGATTCGGTCTTAGTGCTCCCAATCTCTTTACCACACGGTCCTCCAAATGAGCAGAATTATCCTTCCTTGCCCTAACTAAATTTGCCCTATATACAATACCACATATCTTCAAAATGTCCACACAGGTCGTCACCACCCGACATCCCCAATCCACCCTCAATTCTCACATCCCCAACCCTAAAATGGACAATTTCTCTACATTTACCACCATTCCCGAAGCACCTCTGTAAACCCGCACCACCTCCTCCACCAACCTATAGAAAGGGTCTTGTATGCACGCAAACAACAATTGCGAGAGTGGGCAGCCCTGTCGAAGGCCCCACCCTAGCACCACTGCTTTCCCCAAACGCCCGTTAACTTGCACACGCACACACGTTTGGTTATACAGTGTTTTCACCCATCCCACTATTCCTCCCCGAAACCCTGAGACAGTAAAATGCGACCTAAAGCCTCCCTTTCCACAATGTCATATGCCCCCCTCTAGTCCAATGATAACAACCCCCCTCCCCCCACCAAAAGCAGCTACAAAATCCCGGAGGATACTGTGACCTATCACCATCGATTGGTCAGGCAAACCAAACTGGCTCGGGGAGACCACCCTGCCAACCACACACACTTCAGATGGTTACCAAGCACCTTTGCAAAGAGCTTATAGTCAGTGCACATCAACGATAATCCTTTAGGGTACGCTGATGTGACCCGTTTCGAACTAAGACCACTACCCCAGTCGCTTGCCCCAGGCCTAACCTACCCCCCCCCACTTCATTTCATTCAGGAGCCTGACCAAGGAACCCCGCAACAACTCCCAATGCAGCATATAAAATTCACAAGGAATCCCATCCACTCCCAGTGCCTTACCCTTGCTCATTCCAGCCAACTCTCTCCAAATTTCCTCCTCCTCAATATCCCCCCCCCAACGCCATTCTATCATTCCGTCCCAGGGGTTTACCCACACAGCCATTCACTTCTTCCAATAGCTCTTCATCCACCCCACGACTACACCAATAACGAGCATACCACCTGTCAGCATACATACCCATGCCCTCCGTCGACCTGAGCACCTGCCCCATGCGATAGCTCTCCCCCTCCTCACACACCTCTAACTGCGTGAGAGTCGTTGCCTTCCTACGTTGTTGCTGACCCCTCAGGACACAGGACGAAGGCCTACCCCCCCATAGCACCTCCTCTATACCCGCTTGCACCCTTACGGCTTCAAACCTCTCATTCTGCAACTCCTTTAACCTCTCCTTCAGGGCCTCCATCTCCTCCATACGGTAACTTCCCTGCAAAGTGCCCCCACTGTAGCAAGCATGTAAGCGCTGCTCTAGATAATATGACAACCCATATCTCATGTGATTTATCCTCTTCCCTTCGCGTATGTAAAAATCTCTTATCCTAGCCTTTGCAATGCTATCCCACCACGTCATCAACTACCCTTCCCTCCTCCCCAAGCTCCTCCCACAGTGCAGCAAAACGCGCCACTGCCTCCTCATCCCCGAGAACCTTCGTATTTAATTTCCAGTAACTCGCCTCCCACCCCACCACCGCTACAACTGCCCTATGATCAGAATAAGGTACCTCTGCTGTACCGACAGACTCTATACCAGCACGCTGCATAGCATATAGTCTGTCTAACCTTACCCCATAGCCCTCCCTCACATATGTATGTTCCACCTCCCATGAACCCCCGGCAAACACATCCTGTAGTTGCACATCACGGAGAAGCTCCCCATTCATGAAGACTTCAAACCTCACTCAAGAAAAAGGATGATGGAGTGAGTATAAAACCGAGCACATCTCCTGAGGGGCACATCAATCAGATAACTGCTGCAGTATATGGGCGCCTGGTAATCCTAAGAATATTGTTCAGATATCTCAGTAAAGAATCGTTCAAGAATCTGTACACCGTGTACGTCAGGCCAATACTGGAGTATGCAGCACCAGTTTGGAACCCACACCTGGCTAAGCACGTCAAAGAAATAGAGACAGTGCAAAGGTTTGCAAAAAGACTAGTTCCCGAGCTAAGGGGAATGTCCTACGAAGAAAGGTTAAGGGATAGGGAAGACATGATAACAACATACGAAATACTGCGAGGAAATGAGAAGGTGGACAGAGACAGGATGTTCCAGAGATTGGACACAGAAACAAGAGGTCACAATTGGAGTTGAAGATTCAGATGAGTCAAAGGTATATTACGAAGTATTTCTTTAGTCATAGAGTTCTCAGGAAGTGGAATAGTCTGGTAAGTGACGTAGCGGGGGCATGAACCATACATAGTTTTAAGACGAGGTATGATAAAGTTCACGAACCATGAAGAGAGAGGACCTAGTAGCGATCAGTGATGAGGCGGGGCCAGGAGCTATGATTCGACCCCTGCAACCACAAATAGGTGAGTACAAATAGGTAAGTACACACACACACACACACACGCATGTATATATATATATATATATATATATATATATATATATATATATATATATATATATATATATATATATATATATATATACATATATATATATATATATATATATATATATATATATATATATATATATATATATATATATATATATATATATATATATATAATATATATATATATAATATATATATATATATATAACATATATATACACTCACATAAAAAGCTAGAGAGCGAGACAGACAACCAGCCAGACAGAAACAGGTGAGACGCTGCGACATAGATCTACCTAATAAAACATAAGAGGTAAAGTGTGGCACATTATCTTCTGACCTTCAGAGTCAACCTGAGTGTTGCCCCCGATATGTAATCTTCCCCAGTTACTTATTATCTTGCAATACAGACGAAGTCCATTATCCGTTGGTCAATTATTTTTCTTTGTACCTCCGGTGTTGTCCCTGACTCCACAATGAACATTTAAATCTACAAACTTTGATGTTATTCCCCATGATGTTTCCTTGGTTCTTCGGTCTTATTACCTACCTTACTATTATCTTCCCTCAACATGGCTGTGTTGCATATTCACTTTCCTCTTTAATACCTCTCTTTTGCCTTAAGATGCGGTACGCTGGTATTAACCTAAATGATGGTTCATATCAGTTCGATCAGATACAACTGAAGGTCATAGGTATAGATTACATATCTCTCTCTAAGCTTGAAGTGCCTTTGTGAAAACCCATCTGTTAATGTGCGTAGAGATACTAACGCTCGATGAGGCTACGATACGTCTCTCTCTGCTACATGTAAGTTGCCCATTTAAGTTATATACTTGTGGTTACTTTAGGTTAATTATAAGTAAATTTATTTTAATCTAATAAAATTTTACTAAACTTCTATGCCTCTCTAACCTTACTTAGAATAAAAAAAATATGATTTTTTGAAGTCGTTTAGCTCGGGTAGAAATCAACGAACTGTAATGCGTATATATACGATAGTCTTAATTGAAGATCAGGTTACTGTGATAGCAGATAATGTGCCGTTCTTATCTGGCAGGTTCCCTGACGTCGACCCAGACAGCATCACTCCCTCTCTCTCTCTCTCTCTCTCGTTCTTGCAGGTCAGTCAAGTCTCTTTATCTCTGCATATGAAAATACAAACATATTTCCTAGTATCTTTGCGAGAGTTAAAGTTTCATTTTTGTTTCCTTGTTTCCGTCCTCGTATGATAGTCTTTCTTTGTCGATTTTGACTTGAGCTCACATTCCTCAATTCTTGGCCTAGTTTAGTTACGAACCTTTGGACGTTCTCCAGCATCTGTTTATTTTCTTAGACGTACGCCATTCATTGATGCTACATACCCGATGTTTTCCCCTCACGTAGGTGGTTTGGTGTATATTGTGTATAATGACTTCTTATTTATATTTCTAAATGCAATTCAATCATTTGCCAGCCATGAATACCTTTTTGACGTAATTTAATTTAAATATTCCTCCGAAAGCTGTTTAGTAAAAATCGTCACACTGCCGCTGGTTTTCTTCCTGGATAATCCTTCCTCAGACTGCATTTATTGTGGATTTATTGTGCATTTATTGTGTGTCCACATCATGCGGGTTTCCTCTCAATGTATGATATTTACATACACAAGCAACCCGCACATAGGAGAAACAAACTCGTGACGACGTTTCTTTGTGTATTGTTCCAGTCACGGTATTGTACTTTTTTTTTCTTTACGTTTACGTATTTCTTATCAATTTCATATTGTTAATGTACGCTGATGTTGGATTCTGTTCGCTTTGATAGATCGTTTACATAGTATATCTTTGGAAACTCTGCTTGTTACTTCCCTAAACTAACCATGAAAAATATAAAAATTTTAAAGGTTGGACCGGTAAGCTAGAGGAAGGCCTCAGTCAGATGGCCAAAATATCTAGTTGTGGGTCATCTTTTGACTATGACTCGCCTCAAGAAACAATTGTCCTGTTTCCTGACAAATCTAACCTAACCTAACTTGATCTCCTTTCACTTTCACTATATTCTGTATTTCTGACATTCCTTGAGTTACTAAATACATCTTCTTGTCATTCCTAATTTTACTTCTGGCTTGTGGATCATTCTTTGTTATAACTTCATGTGAAAAGCCCTCTGACACTCTGTATTGCCCGAGTTACAAAAGCCTGTCACATAAGTACCTAAGACAATTTGCACTTCTAATTTATAATTATTTACGATAAGGAGTGACGATCTCTCTAGGTGAGTAAACAATCTCTATCTACTTATATATTTTCCATCGGTTTACAATCTGCATGTCAAGAATGCTGATCTGAAATTTATGGCCTTTTATACAGAGATGGGTAACACTTGAGAGCGTAATGAAAGCCCATGGTTATGCAGAGCATACCTAAGAAAATTACGGCTGACACTGCTCATGGTGTCTCGCAGTCGGCTCACTTGTATCAAGAGCCATGTAAAGTCATTGTTAGTGGTACACACACACACACTGAGCGCCATTCAGTATCAATGATATCGTGTCTGGCTTAATATCATTCTCTTGTTAAGTCTCTCAGGTGTTTCATTACTTAAGTTCCTCTCAGTTTACGTATTAGTACTTCCTGTTTTCTGAAAAGTCTCGAAATTTTCATTCGAGTGCTTACCCTCTCTCCCTCCCTATCGTTTTTTCTGCTCTTTTTTCAGCCTTACGTTGTTTTCTTTCAAATGGGGCTGTAGAATAGCTGTGGCTCGGCGCTTGTTTTGTTTCACTGTCATATTTGCTTCTTTGTTTCTCTATATAATATAATCATCCCTTGCTCTCTTTCTTATGGTCTCTTATTCATCCCTTTGGCTTCGTTGCAACTCTGATAGTTATGAAGATCTCCTGTCAGCTTGTATTAAAATCTTTTACAAAAATTCAAAGTATGTCAAAAGCCCTAAAATCTGGAACACCCTACCTGAAAACTCTAGAACTGCAGACACATTCATCACCTTCAAAACTACCGTTAGAAAACGTCTTATCTCCCTGATACATCCCGTCAACTAACTACATAAAAACCACCTGGTGGTTCACACTTTCACTCACCCATTTGACTATAAGCACAGAAATACGTATCTTAATCTTAAAATAATGATTCCTAACTAGTCACAAGTTTGCCTGTGATACTCCAATATAGAAACTATGTATTATGCCAAAACAAAAGCATTCACATTGCTAAACTCACAAACTAGTATTTAGTTACTTAGTATTTAGTCACTTAGTATTTAGTCAACTTACTCCACAATTTGTAATAATTTAGGGTTACGAATTAATCTAAGTTTGCCCGAAATGCCTAGCCATGCTAGGTGGTCTAGTGGCCCCCTCTGTAATTAGTATTTTATTACATGTAAACCACACAATAATCAAAATCTGTAAACCCAGCATTGTAATCCTTATAGAGAATAAACTTTGATTTGATTTGATTTGATTTGATTTGATATCATATCTCTCGCAAGCTTTCTTTCTTCCAGGGTCTTGAAGTTTACCTACTGTAAACATGCCTCTCAGCTCACATCTTTCAAATTGACGATCATTCTGGTGACATTTCTTTGAATGTTGTTCAGCTTCTATAAGAGCTTAACTATGTGAGGCATCCATTGTTACTGCATTCTAGAGAAAAATTTATCTAAATTATGTTTTGTTTAGGTTCGTAAAGACAATATCGCATATTTGCCAACCTTGCCTGTATTACTTATGCATTTTATGTGCCTCTGGAGAGGGGATCGGTGTGATGCTGCACCTCTCTTCTTTCTAATGACTTCAGGTCTCCTAATTGGTAAATATTCTCGGGCATCTTCTCCCCATGATCTCGTCATCATCATTTTTTCTTGTTAAGATTGAATTCCAACAGCCACCTGCCATGCTATTCTAGCATGTTGTCCAAGCCTTCTTTCAGCTGTCTACAACTTTTTCCTTTTATCATTCTCACCAACTTTGCACCTTCTGAAAACAGTGAAAGGCAAGAATATCTCCTGAAAAGTCGTTGGCAAACTTCAGAAGCGTCCGTAGACGTGAAAACTCAAGAAATTTCCCGTCTCGTAATCTCCTTGTATAAAGAGTTCTATACAGGTCTGCTTTCTCAGTCCCTTCTGTTGCAATTGCTCATGTTATCTTTGCTTCTTAAGAAGAATTATTAATGATGCTTGTGATGGTCTTGTTGATGCTGTTGCAATCCTGTTTAAGTCTCCTTTATGTCTATTTCCAGCATCATTACTTAGGGCATTTCTATTATTATCATTCTTAAAGTATATTCAGTGAACTTAGCGTTGTTATGGAGTTTCCTCTAGTTTCATATTTACATTTTTCTGTTTTACAAGATTGGTCCATCTTATATTATGTTTCGTGTATTTCTCGCCATTAACATGAAATCAGAAAGGACTATATTCTACTCTTTCCATACCTGGAGTTTACCTGGAGAGAGTTCCGGGGGTCAACGCCCCCGCGGCCCGGTCTGAGACCAGGCCTCCTGGTGGATCAGAGCCTGATCAACCAGGCTGTTGCTGCTGGCTGCACGCAAACCATAGACTTGTTTACAATCTTATAATTTCGTACTCACGATATTGAAGCTCTCTTCATTTAGTAAAATTATTTTTTTTTTTGTCTTTTCAATTTGTTGATTGAATTCCTGTTACTTGCAGAAGGGTATGTTCTTTGGGTGGGGGGTTACAACCGAAGTTGTTAGAGATAAGATAAGATAAGATAAGATTTCGTTCGGATTTTTAACCCCGGAGGGTTAGCCACCCAGGATAACCCAAGAAAGTCAGTGCGTCATCGAGGACTGTCTAACTTATTTCCATTGGGGTCCTTAATCTTGTCCCCCAGGATGCGATCCACACCAGTCGACTAACACCCAGGTACCTATTTGCTGCTAGGTGAACAGGACAACAGGTGTAAGGAAACGTGTCGAAATGTTTCCACCCGCCGGGAATCGAACCCGGGCCCTCCGTGTGTGAAGCGGAAGCTCTAGCCACCAGGCCACCGCGCCACACAGAATGGCGGGGTAGATGCTGGTTCTCTTTCATCTGTTTTCGTTTCATCTACAATATTTCGCATTATTTTCTAATGTTTTTTTTCGACTCATCTTTGGAATATCAATTTGGCTCCTGGAGACCAGCCATTAATACCTGTCTTCCGAATTACACTTTGCAGAGTGCTCGCAGAGTGCTCGCACAGTGCTCGCAGAGTGCTTACAGAGTGCTCGCTCTGCAGTCTGATGAGTGGACTGCTTTACTTCTGGGTCAGTTCTAGGAATATATCATGATTTTAAACTTTTATCGACCCATGTTGAAAATTATCTCGATCTAGCTTTTCTCACAAGCAATGGACATTACCTTTGGCTCCCAAACAGTCTTTCTTTCTTCTCCTCAGGTCTTTCCTCTCTTTTATTAGTATATAGTAATTTATTTATGAGGAATGAAAAGGTACAATACCATAACTGGAACAATACACAAATAACCAGCACATAGGAGAGAGAAAATGCTTATGAATGACGTTTCGTTCCTACTTGGACTATTAATTAACTAGTTACTAGTCCAAGTCGGACTGAAACATCGTCATAAGTTTCTTTCTCCTATGTCCGGCTTATCTATGTAAAATTTATTTTTATCTCTCGTAATCAATTTTTTTTAAATTGTTCCCTCACCATCCTCTCTTTCTTTTTTTTTCCTCCATGTTACCCACAACAATCTACTAACACAGTACATGTTTGCTGTACGACAACTGCAGCACCATCTGTCAGGAGTACTTACACGTCGCACTTATAATAATAATAATAATAATAATAATAATAATAATAATAATAATAATAATAATAATAATAATAATAATAATAATAATAATAATAATTTTATTTACTACAAGTACATGTACAAGGTATACAGTCCTAGCTGACATAAGTGACATACTACTACATAGAAAGTCACTTGTTACGCAGAGCATTTCGGGCAAATTAGGTCAGTTTTGTCCCAGGATGCGACCCACACCAGTCTACTAACACCCAGGTAACCATTTTATACTAAAGCGTGAACAGGGACAGCAGGTGTCTTACGGAAACACGTCCCTAATGTTTTCCAGCCGCACCGGAGATTCGAACTCCGGACCTCATTGTGTGAGCTGAGTTCGCCAGCATGACGTACGAGCGACGTGCTAGTCACTGATATAGCTGATTTATCATATAGAGTGAGAGATATTCACGTAAATTAACATTAATATGTAACTGTGTAATTTAGACCATTTGTCGGTAGTTGTTACAGACACGTGGTTTTAAAACCGTGAGATCAAACACTAATAAATGTCCTGGGATTTGTTCACGTTAACTTTTAACTTAGGATGTATGTGTGTGTGTGTGTGTGTGTGTGTGTGTGTGTGTGTGTGTGTGTGTGTGTGTGTGTGTGTGTGTGTGTGTGTGCATGTGTGTGTGTGTGTGCGTGTGTGTGTGCGTGTGTGTGTGTGTGTGTGTGTGTGTATGTGTGTGTGTGTGTGTGTGTGTGTGTGTGTGTGTGTGTGTGTGTGTGTGTGTGTGTGGTGTGTGTGTGTGTGTGTGTGTGTGTGTGTGTTGTGTGTGTGTGTGTGTGTGTGTGTGTGGGTGTGTGTGTGTGTTGTTTGGTGTGTGTTGTGTGTGTGTGTGTGTGTGTGTGTGTGTGTGTGTGTGTGTGTGTGTGTGTGTGGTGTGTGTGTGTGTGTGTGTTGTGTGTGTGTGTGTGTGCGTGTGTGTGTGTGTGTGTGTGTGTGTGTGTGTGTGTGTGTGTGTGTGTGTTGTGTGTGTGTGTGTGTGTGTGTGTGTGTGTGTGTGTTGTTGTGTGTGTGTGTGTGTGTGTGCATGTGTGTGTGTGTGTGTGTGTGTGTGTGTGTGTGTGTGTGTGTGTGTGTGTGTGTGTGTGTGTGTGTGTGTGTGTGTGTGTGTGTGCGTGTGTGTGTGTGTGTGCGTGTGTGTGTCAGTGTCACAATAGTAACACGTGAAAGATAATCAAGATAATTGATAAACTACACTGAAAATAGCAACAAGAATGCTTTTGTGTGTTATCTGCACATCTTGTTTGGCAGTATTGTTTTTCTACAGCTGCTCTGCTCCGTAATGTCAAGTTTCGTTATAGCTATTGTGCACCGTCCTATCATGTTTCATTGTAGCTGCCAGTAGTTGTAGTAGCCGGGCCAGGGTGGTGCAGAGGGGACACAGGAACAACAGGACACAAATGGAAGTTAACAACTCAGATGAGTCGCAGGGACGTTAGGAAGTATTATTCAGCCTTAGAGTTGTCAGGAAGTGGAACAATCTGGAGAGTGATGTAATGGAGTCAGGATCCATACATAGCTTTAAGATGAGGTACAATCAGGTTCTAGGAGCAGGGGGAAAGTGGACCTAGTAGCGACTAGCGAAGATGTGGGGCCAGGAACTATGAATCAGTTCCGGCAAACACAAATAGGTTAGTACAAATAGGTGAGTACACACACACGCGCGCGCGAGGAGAGCCAGGAGCTATGAATCAACCCTTGCATCCATGAGTTGGCGGGTACACACTGACCTGTCAAACATCCACCTTGGCTCTGCAACTCATCCTCCTCCTTAACGCTTTTTCTACTCACTTAACCATTAGCGAGTTCATTGCAATGTAAGTAGTGATACCCACCCACACAGTCCCCAGTCACACTCCAGCTTACAAACAAATTCGCCCAATCACCAATCACTTAGACTTTGTACATATAAATACATTCTTCCCCCCTCCACCAGTCTCGCTTCCATTTTCACACCCAGTAGAAAAAGCATTTTCACCATAACATTTTCATATTTTCATTCAGACTTGAACAGATAAATACATTCTCAAAAAAAAAAATCACCCCTGAGCTCTCGAATACATTCACTCAATACATTCTTATTTCATTCAGAAACATTCATTTACACAAAATTCACTCAAGAGATGCAATGTAGCTTGTTCCCGACTTCAGAAGATTATCATACTCCTTTCTTTTATGTCAAATGGATGTACAGTTTAGGGAAGGCTCAAGAACCTTGTGAGAAGATACATGGCATTATGGGCATCTAGAGCGCCCATTTATTGTTCTACCCTTGTCATTATCATCAATTTTGCTCTCTAGAATAGCGTCACTGGTATTAATTCCTAGAAGGGCACCATGCAGATGCTGTCAATGAGGGCGATGGTTGGTGAACCTGGGCGAACAAAACTTATTGCATCAATTGCCTATCGGTTGGCCTAGGTAATTACATATTTGAGTTGATTAAGGATCGATCCTTTGGCCGGTCCCTGTGTAATTACTAGGTTAAGATCAACTGCCAGATACTGAGCTACATTTTAAAATGATAGTGAGTTTTCCAATAGCTATGCATAAGAGAGATAGGCCGAGAGGATCCTCTAACTGAGCACTCTCAGATGAAGTGATTTTATGCTCCCTTAACAGAAGCATCGACTCCTTGCTGTATCCAGCCGAACCGAAAGAAAACAGATTAAGGAAATGTGTTCGAATGGCTGTTAATACAACGCCTCTTTTCAGCAGGTTAAATGTGATTTTGAAGTCTAGTTTTAATATAACATATTTATGGAAAATTACATTTACTTGGATGTAACATAAGGTACATACCAGTAAATGGTAACTAAGATAATTATTATTTATCAAAGTTACATAGACGAGTAGGAATTTGGAACACCTAGGTCACAAAACTGTCCCCCATCGATACCTACAACTGTCATATCCACAAGATGCTCTAGACCTATATTAATTACAAATGAAATGTACATACACACCAGGAATTCTGGTAAAATTATCATAATTTTTGTGGACTGTATATTAAAATTAATAAATGATTACATATACACATTTATATAACAGAAGGAGAATTTATAATCATAACACTCACCAATTTGTCTGGAGAGTACCGTGTATCATACCCAAAAACCTCCCTCTAGCTAAATTTATGATGATAATACTGGCCAGAATTACAAACACAATTTAGATAGCTTATCTGAGGTTCCTGGAGCTGTCCTGTACATCGATTTAATGCTCAAATTATGCAGAAATGCACATCCAACAATTTAGGCTCCTATTTGAGAGGTGTCAGCCCAATATAACCTCTAGAGCGACAAAAATTCTTCTTAACTTCACTAACGTTTTCTTGGCTCATTCAAAAACATAATGGCGAGTCTCCCTGCTCGTCCGCGCAGGCGCCGAGCTTCCCATTTTTTATAATATAATTTTTATTAAATACAATATAGGCCATCAATTTACATATAAAATACTGTATTTCCGGAAAATACATACAGTATTTTCCACAATATTCTTCAGGTAGGCTATTGACATATGACCTTGCAGCATGAAGTGTTGCTTCATTGTTTTGAATTATCCCAGAGCCAAGATGGTTTGGCTGAAGCAGCATAGCCGCCTCTGGGTGAGTACATCTGACAGCCACTTTCTCTTTCAGGGTACAAAGGAGTGTACCAAAGGTGAATGGTTTAATTTTATTAGGAGTCAGACAAGCCATGGAGTTGACGAAACCTATGATCTCTGATAGGAGGGTGTCTGCAATATCCCCAACAACCAGATTAACCATCTCTTGTAAATACAGCTCCTAACAGAAATAAACAGTGTCAACATAACTGCTTGGTATAATTCGGATTCTTGTGTAAACAGTGGTTCTGTAGTGCACGAAGCCGTGTCATCATCCCTGGGGGCATTTGTGTCTTCTTTGGTGATTATTCTTGTTGCCTCGACTGTGTCGCCTTCTTAATTTTGGGGAGCTAACCTAACTCTGATTTTCTATCATTGAAGCTATTGTTGGGTCTGCCTGTTTCCCTTTCATGTTGAAGATGAAGGCGGATCAGGCTGTCAGCTCTGAGAAAATTCCTTAATAGCCTGATGAAAAACTAGGCTGGTGACTTGCTGCCTCATGCCAACATTACTAAAGAGTAGCAAGTTGTGCTATGTTTTGTTGGTTGGGGAGCATCTAGAATAGTGAGAGGGCCTTCGGTTACTCAGATGCTGTGGACAGGCTGCTTTGGGAATATGTGAGACGGTCTTGGAAGCTGCTGCTGTGATTGAATCCACGTTTTCTGTTATGAGATGTATTAGAGTGAGCTTAGATACTCTAGATGGCTGTGGGTCATCGCGTTCCTTGGAAGGACATTCAGAACAAGAGCAGTTACCGTGCTTAAGGAGGAACCCTGTACACAGAAGCGACACTTGTTTCCCTAACATGTATTTCTTTTATGCAAATATCGCAAACCAAAAGACGCAGGATGAAAAACAACCGCCTAGAGCTATCATTCTACCCCCCCCCCCCCCGTGGTTGTTTTGCATGTATTTCTTTATCTGCCAGTTTCCTACTGAGTAGCATGAGGTAAGGGTGTTGGAGTTAGCATAAAAAAATAAATACAAAAAATAGGAAATTACAAAACAATGATAGGTCAGCAAAGAATCCTAATTATAAGAGGTGATCAGGCCAAGAAATGCAATTTAAATTGTATTTCTTTTTTTAGCAGTTTTCTTCGTAAGTGAGTGAGAGTCTTATTTTGGCTTGAGACTATAGTTATGTGTCACGTCTGGCCAGGCTCTGGCTAAAATTTCAAGCAGAATATTTACATGAAGAGTTGCAATGGTTTTCAGGAAAAGTTGTGATTTTAGAAAGCAAAAACAGAGAATAGCTCATTCAGCATAAGATAAATTACGTGTACACTGGATAACAAGTGAAAATGGGATGAAGAAATTAATTAACCAACAGAGGATACAGAGCAGGAAACTGAAAGTAATAGGTTAGGTTAGGTAAGGTTCGTCAGGAAACAGGACAAATGTTTCCTGACGCGGGTCTTAGATGATGACCCGCCTTTGGAGCTTTTGGTCATCTGACCGAGGCCTTCCGCTGGCTTACCGGTCCACCCCTTTAAAAATTATGGTCATTTATAACCATTGTTATTAATAAATTACTGAAAGTAATATATCTTGGCAACATCCATTAACAGGTGTTACTGAAGGTGTTGCTACCTGAGCAAGACGATGGAAGAACACCAAGTAGTTCCTGACGTGATCGACTCACCACCTCCAGCCATATTAAAGGTAGGGTATGGATAAGTCTCACTCTTTACTGGTATGTACCGTTTTGTCTCTTATTTCTCTCACCATGGCTTCGTCTAGCCTCTACTCTTCCATCCTGTTTCTTAGAGACACAGCTTTTGATTTATTTTCAAACTTGTCTCAGAAAGAAGTTCCTTAAAAAATTTTAAACATGCAAATAAATGTCTATTATATAAGGTTTTCTTTATAATTGGAAGTATCTTTCATATGCCTGTATGTAAAGTGAATATATTGTAATAATATGCAAAAGAAATCCATGATTTGAATTCCACTAAGGGAGTGGTTCCTCTGTTGCCAATATTTTGTTTAAAAAGGTCACTTTAAGTTTCAATGGCCTTTGGACTACATCATTGGAGTGTACAACATAAGGTTTCTGTATGACCCCTGAGCGTTGGCGCTCCACCTACGACAAAAACAATCCTAACTATGCTCTTGTAGGCTGTTTCACCAAGTCTTGCCCTACGGACCACTTATCAAATATTTTTAAGTAAACGATTAAGTTTGTAATTTAATGCCCAGAATTTGTTCTGGCTACATAATTTTATCCGCTATTATTATATTACAAACAAACTGTTTCACATCTCAAAATATGGTAAAGGTTTATGTCGATACTAAGTTACAATTGGTGAGTGAAGTGTGCTTGATGCCTTGGACAGGTACGGTATGGGGAAGCTGTGGTGAATAGTGGCAACCAACTTACACCTACCCAGGTGGTGGCACTACCTACACTACTCTCCTGGCCAAGAGAGGAGGGTGCTCTCTACACTCTCTGTATGACAGGTCTGTTAGTGCCGTCCTGCCATAAATTTCCTTTCCAAAGAGCACCAAGTTTGTACTAATACTTTTTATTAAGCAACATGTAGAAACAACAGGATTATAAAACGTAAGTATACCATTCCGATTCCTTGTTAAAAAATATAATTATCTTGAAATAAATTGTATTTGCCAATGTTTATTCCTTATTACGTCAACATTTTTTTTCCACTCATACTGTCCTCAGACCCTGACGCCCCTAATCGACAGGACCCCAAGTCACGTGAGTTCCTTCACTGGCTAGTGGTCAACCTGCCCAGCTGCGACCCAGCCACTGGTCATACTCTCTCTGGCTTCGTTGGTTCCGCCCCTGCAGATGGATCAGGTAAGATGGACAGTCAACATGGCAGGAAAGACTAAAAGTTGTAAACAAAAAGAACCACAAATTAAGTAAGAATGAGAGAAGAGATATATTGTGGAGTCTATGTAGAGTGAAGGGGAGAATGGAACCATAGATAACTAGGACCATATTGAAGATGTATTAAAGGAAACAAAGAACGAAAGTATTTTTGGTTAGTGTTACTGAGAAGTGGACAAAGCTCCATGACTTGATGCAGCTGCATGATAGATACATCAGTGCAGTTTTTTCATGCTTGATTCAGCTGCATTGTATATTTGTTTAAGTTCACGTTCGGTCTATACAGATCATGCTGAAGCAGAGTATTATTCATGGGTCGGCACTAAACCCATGAGAATCACAAAGTTTTTTAAAATTCGTGGGGAAGTGGTAAACCTGTGGCTGTCACATAGCCTTTAGGAATGGGGAACGGGAGGCAGTCAGATTCGAAACAAAGAAAGGGAGGATGGCTCTAATCCATTTTCCAGCGCCTGGAAAGTGAAAGGGAATCAAATTTGATCCCAAGAATAAAGAGAGATCTCCAATTCCTCGGATAAAAATCCCCTCATCAGTTTCTGAATAGCTTGTGTATTTATTGGTTATAGGCGAATACTGAGATTGTCATCAAATTGAAAATCCCTCCCTACTCAATGCCCAGAGCATGGATAACATTCACACCCTCATATAAAAAAGAACAAAGAGAATCCACTCCTGTTTAAGACAACATCGTAATGCCTATTATCTGTCTCAGTGCTGGTGGAAATGATATTGAGAAGGGTAGGAGAGAAGAGCTGTTAGATAAGTACAGGTCAGCTATAGATTTAATTAAGTCTAAGGGAGGGGTCCCAATCATAGGTAGCATCTTGCCTAGAAGGGGAGTGGGCAATGAATAGTTGTCTAGGGCAATTGGTGTAAATTGCTGGCTAGACAGATACTGTAAGGAACTTGCAATCCCATTCATTGACAACTGGGACAACTTTTATGGCAAACATGATATGTATGCAAGGGATCGGGTACATCTCTCTAGGGCTGGGGTGGTAACACTTGCAAACTCAATCGAGAGGGCCATTGCTGAAATGCCTAGGATTTTAAACAGATAGAAGATAGAGGTATGGGTGTGTGTGGGAAACAGTCACATTGCAACACCAGGGTTGAAAACAGTAAATGTATATAAGACATTCATCATGAAGTTATAAATAAAGACAATAGATCAGGTCAGAAAACAAAGGGAGACAGCAGAGGGCAGCAAGGGACTAGCTCCCTTAAGGTCTACTATACTAACAGCAGGAGTGTAAGAAATAAGATAGATGAGCTAAGATTAATTGCAAATGCAGGAAACATAGATATCATTGCTATAAGAGAGACCTGGCTCAATCTGAAAGATAGAGAGATGCCTTCTGAATGTCACATACAAGGTTATAAATTATTCCACACTGACAGGGTCAACAGGAAGGGTGGTGGAGTAGCGATGTATGTCAGAGACAATTTAAACTGTTGTGTTAGAAAAGATATAAAATTAGAAGCGTCAGCCACTGAATCTGTTTAGTTACAGCTTCTCGAGGGCCGTGAAAAACTAATTTTGGGTGTGATTTACAGGCCCCCAAATCTTGATAGGGAGTGCAGTAAACTTCTATGGGGTGAAATTCGTAAGGCATCTAAATTCGGAAATGTTGTGATAATGGGAGATTTCAACTATAGACAGATTGACTGGAGCAATTTGACAGGAAATTTAGAGTCAAGTGACTTTCTTGATACGATTCAGGTATGTTTTTTTTTAAAACAGTTTGTGACAGAACCAACTAGAGGAAATAACCTGCTTGACTTGGTTCTTGCCAGCAGGGAAATGCTAATTAATAATCTTGGAATTCCCCTTAAAATGACAATCAAATCTTTGTCCTGACTCCAGCTTGGCTGATTTCATAGGACTGAAGAATTACTTGGGTGGGCTGAACTGGAATGACCTGACTATGGGTCAGGTAGGTGGTGATGAATGCCGATATGACGTTTTCCAGGGAATAGTTCTAGCTGCTCAGACAACTTATGTTCCAAATAGGGAAATCAGATCAAACAAAAATGATCTAAATGGATGAACAATGGATTAAAACATCTCATTGGTAAAAAAGAGAGGCATATATAGGCAAATCAGAAGAGGAGAGGGGCAATTAAGAAATCAATATATTCAGTTAAAGAGAGAAATAAAAAAGGGAATAAGAAAAGCAAAAAGAGATTATGAGGTTAAAGTTGCAAGAGAATCGAAGACTAACCCAAAAGGGTTCTTTCAGGTATACAGAAGTAAGATCTGGGACAAGATAGGCCCACTCGAAAGTTACTCGGGTCAGCTCACAGACAGTGATAAGGAAATGTGTAGAATTTTTAACACATACTTCCTCTCAGTTTTTACACAGGAAGATACTAGCGATATTCCAGAAATAATAAATTATGTAGAACAGGATGATAATAAACTATGCACGATTAGGGTCACAAGTGACATGGTCCTTAAGCAAATAGATAAATTAAAACCTAACAGATCCCCGGGCCCTGATGACCTGTATGCAAGGGTTCTAAAGGAATGTATATAGGAGCTTAGCAAACCTTTGGCTAATCTTTTCAACATATCACTACAGACTGGCATGGTGCCAGATAAGTGGAAACTGGCAAATGTGATACCTATTTTCAAAGCAGGTGACAGGTCCTTAGCTTCGAACTATAGACCAATAAGCCTAACCTCCATAGTGGGAAAATTTTTGGAATCAATAATTGCCGAGGCAGTTCGTAGCTACCTTGAAAAGCATAAATTAATCAACGAATCTCAGCATGGTTTTACGAAGGGGCGTTCCTGCCTTACGAATTTATTAACTTTTTTCACTAAGATATTTGTGGAAGTAGATCATGGTAATGAATATTATATTGTGTATATGGACTTCAGTAAGGCTTTTGACAGGGTCCCACATCAGAGACTATTGAGGAAAATTAAAGCACATGGAATAGGAGGAGAAATTTTTTACTGGATAGAGGCATGGTTGACAAATAGGCAGCAGAGAGTTTGCATAAATGGAGAGAAATCAGAGTGGGGAAGCGTTACGAGTGGTGTTCCACAGGGGTCAGTGTTGGGCCCCCTGCTGTTCACAATCTACATAAACGACATTGATGAGGGCATAAAGAGCGACATAAGCAAGTTTGCCGATGACACCAAAATAGGCCGTCGAATTCATTCTGACGAGGACATTAGAGCACTCCAGGAAGATTTGAATAGACTGATGCACTGGTCGGAGAAGTGGCAGATACAGTTTAATATGGACAAATGGAAAGTTCTAAATGTTGGACAGGAAAATAACCATGCCACATATAAACTAAATAATGTAGATCTTAATATTACTGATTGCAAAAAAGATTTAGGAGTTCTGGTTAGCAGTAATCTGAAACCAAGACAACAGTGCATAAGTGTCCGCAATAAAGCTAACAGAATTCTTGGCTTCATATCAAGAAGCATACATAATAGGAGACCTCAGGTTGTTCTTCAACTCTATATATCCTTGGTTAGGCCTCACTTAGATTATGCTGCACAGTTTTGGTCACCTTATTACAGAATGGATATAAATGCTCTGGAAAACGTAGAAAGGAGGATGACAAAGTTGATCCCATGTATCAGAAATCTTCTCTATGAGGATAGACTGAGGGCCCTGAATCTGCACTCTCTGGAAAGGCGTAGAATTAGGGGGGGGGGTTATGATTGATGTGTATAAATGGAAGACAGGAATAAATAAAGGGGATGTAAATAGCGTGCTGAAAATATCTAGCCTAGACAGGACTCGTAGCAATGGTTTTTAGTTGGAAAAATTTAGATTCAGGAAGTATATAGGAAAGCACTGGTTTGGTAATAGAGTTGTGGATGAGTGGAACAAACTCCCAAGTACAGTTATAGAGGCTAAAACGTTGTGTAGTTTTAAAAATAGGTTAGATAAATACATGAGTGGGTGTGAGTTGGACCTGACTAACTTGTGGTACTAGGTCAGTTGCCGTGTTCCTTCCTTAAGTGAATGTGACCTGACCTGACCAAGATGGGGCATTGGATTAAGCCGGTAGGAGACTTGGACCTGCCTCGCATGGGCCAGTAGGCCTTTTGCAGTGTTCCTTCTTTCTTATGTTCTTATGTTCTTATAAAAATGCCTTATTACCCAGTGAAAGGTCGGTCCATCAAGCCACAGCCTCTCTGCAGCAGCCTGTTAACTACAGACAGGTAATACGTCAACAAGGCTTGAAAGACTATTAGCATCAGATCGAATAAGTGGCTCAGTTTAACACTAACAAAGCTGTCTGTACATAAGCTGGGTGATTGTGTATGACTCTTCAAGCACTTGGGAGTCCTGAATACAAACCAGAAAGCAGGTGTATCACAGCAGACCGTAAGTATGATTCAAACATTATTCAGAATAAAGGCTTTTGTTTTTCATATGCATGGATGGTTTCCTATATTGTAATTAGCTATCGCGATGATACTGACAATGGAGGTAAATCTGCATGTTGCTTAAGAACTGGACATCCCTGTCTATCTTGGTAAAACAATTCTGTTAAAAGACATCATCTTCGATAGCCAAAACCTGAGACAGATACCAGAGACCCGAGAGCACTTGAATCATGCACTGTGATCTGCTCAGATTAGATTATGTTTATGGGCAACGTAAAAAATCCACCAGATCATGTGACACTGTTATAATCCGTTAGGAAGTAGTCATCTGTGCAAATGAATGTAAATACTGGAGGTAAACCTGGCAGTCCTGTTCTGAGAAAAGAATGGGGTACACGTTCTTCAACAATGCGTAATTGAATGTTCACTTATCACTAACTCAAGGCTCGACGGAATATGTTTTTATTTATGGCTACAAGAAGGATAACAAGAGTAAGGAGGGGGAGGACTGGAGTAGGATAGAGCAGTGAAAAAAAAGTTGTGGGTAAACAGAAAGAGAAAAAAAAAATAAGGGCAGTGAAAAAGGTTGTGCGTAAACCGGAAGAGATAAATAAGAGCAGTGAAAAATGTGGGTAATCAGGAAGAGAGAAGTAAGAAATGTTCAGGGGCCTTACTACTTTTAGTAAGTTTTAAGTAAGTTCTTCCTGTCAGTGAGGTCAGTTGTGTCGAGGGGTTAGTGAGTTATATGGAACTATGTAAATACCTTATCTACTCTGAGGTGTTTGAAGGCGTTCTTACTGTCTAGATTAAATTTGCCAGCACCAGTTTGTAGGGCATGGGGGAACGCTAAACCCGTAGGACTATACAGCGTCTGTGGTGGGGATGTGGAAGGTATTCAGGCTTAATTCAGGGAAAAGAAGCACAGATCCAATCCTCTAGATCAAGAGCCTCTCACCTTCCTTGAGGGGGCAAATTTGTAAGCATATAAACCCTAGATGAGTAGGAATGAACAACAAGAGCATGGACGGGATTCGAAGCGTGTGGCAGGTCCAACACGGTGCTAGCCGGCCACGAAGGTTACAACAGGATGATGTAACAACCTAAACATCTGTGACAGGGTTGCAAAAATCATTGTAAAATAATTTTAGACTTACATTTGCAGCAATGAATTTGCACCAATTCATATATATATATATATATATATATATATATATATATATATATATATATATATATATATATATATATATATATATATATATATATATATATATATATATATATATATATATTCAAAAAGAATACAAATATAATCTACATTGTATAATATATTTTATAGGTTTGTCGTTTCATTCTGTGATGAAGATAATTTTATTAATTCCATTTATGAATATTAAAATGGTATAGAATACCGACAGGTTAGTAAGAAAGACATATGTGCAGAAAGACACATGTGCAACAGTTAGGTATCTAATAATTAGATACCTAACTGTTACACATGTGCGTTTCTTAATAATTCCATTTGTGTTGTGTGTGGGACAGGCATCCCTGAGAGAGAGAATTCCTGAGTAATAGTATCTCCAGCTCTGGCGGAAAGAAATACTCGAAGCCTGAGTAGCTACTGGATCCTTCATGGAATACCTGACGGAGCCACAATGTTCTGCTGAAGTCTCCCAGCTCAGGCTGACAGATTTCATCATTAGATGTATGGAACCCATCCTGAGTGATGGAATATACGTAACAGGAAAACATAACCAGCTTTTATTTCAGTAAAGTAACTGTTTTTAAAAATAGGTGAACAGCACCCTGCTATATCAAATTTTGTATAATCAGAAAAAAGGTAGCAGCGAGGAGAGAGAGGAAAGAATCAGGATAAGACGGAAGACGGGGAGATACCAGCCAGCATCATGCACAGTTATTGTTTCATTATGCATGACAAATATTCCTTTAACAAACAGTCGCACCTGAGAGACAATCCTAAAAATCAAATGAGTCTCAGAAGCCTCGTAAGATATGTATCATTTCTGCTGCTTGACAAAGCTCCTGGAGAGCGAAACGTTACCACAATAAAATGTCACATTAGTTGCATCTGTGACAATTTATCTAACATTACTGGAAGAATCCACATCACAAAATAGAAAATATCGCAAATATTTCCGGTCCAAATTGAGACCCTAGTCTTTGCGGGACGAGGGTCAGTGCTCAGACAAATATGGAGCAGATCTATAGAGAGCCATAATATATAATGGAGTGTACTATCTTCCTCAGGGCTGCATCGCTACGTATACCTCGTGTACCGTCAGCCAGCTCGCATCCAGTGTGACCACAACTTCAACAAAGGTGAATCAACATCTGTTCTTGTTTCTAGTTGTCTCATCACTACTTGGTCAATAAGATACAATATGAGCTTCATGGTATTTTATTGAGAAGACGTGTCGTTCACCAAAGACTTTTATCAGTTCGTGGGAATTAAGCCCCTGATGGTCGAAACGTCTTCTCGATAAAATGCCATAAGCCGCATATTGTATCTGGCTAACGTTCTCGTCACCAGTACACAGTACACAGACCTCCATTACCAGTGATGGTCACCATTAACCGATAACCAATTATCAGTTAACCATTTTCCCATCAATTAATAACCAGTCACCGTCAATTAATAACGTCACCATCAGTTAATAACCAGTCACCATCAATTAATAACCAGTCACCATCAGTTAATAACCAGTCATCATCAATTAAGACTGAGACTCAGTCGGTTAATAATCAGTCACTATCGGTCAATAATAAGCTATTAATCGGTAACCAGTCATCAGTCACTATCCTCTCACCTAGTCACATTCAGTCACTTGGTGTTCATTGTGAGAGGGAGTCAGTCACTCTCACTTCCTCTCATTAACTAGACATCAAGTCAAAGTCATTCACTAACAAGTCGCAATCAGTCACTAGCCGCAGTCACTCAGCAGTGATAGTCAGTCAGCAGCTAGTCACTAACTCATCACTGATGTCGTTTAACAGTGGAACAACGGAGGAACTTCAGTATCAGAAACTTTGCTGCCAAACACAACCTGCAGCTGGTGGCTGGAAACTTTTACCAGGCTGAGTATGACGCCACCTGTGACCTCATCCACAGACAGTTGGGTCTCCGTCGCTGAGCTACCACCACTACCACCACCACTACCACCACTATCAACTACCACCACAGTCGCTTAACCTCCAGCATCACAGCTAAGACTTAGAAATTAATTACAAATTATGTAATGTAAGATTAATATTGTAGAATTTAGAGGCGAAGATTATTTGGATTTAGATGTAACATTGATATTATAAAGCTAAAACAAAGCTTATCCCAGCTAGATCAAGATATTGAAATGTGCTCGTTAACGGCAGTTTTACATAACTTGAGTTAAAGAAAGTATGTTATATATATGGGCAGAAGTACTGCTACTTGACAGCAAGTATATCTATAGGAGATATAACCCACCGGGTTACCCGAACCTTCCACCAAGTTATCTGCATCAACATTTAAACTGTCAGACTTGTTGCTGTCATAATGGTGACACCAGTTGATGATGGTGAGGCAGAATCTTGCAGCGTTCCAATAGCACGACCAAAGTTGTTCAACAATTCCATCATGAATCACTGATTCGAATTACTCTGGGGTTATTAAAGAGCGATATGGAAATTAGCGTTTTAGGAGGGGGCTAGCTTCCTCGTAATTACTAATAATCATGGATTAATTATTCATGGAGTGATTAACAAAGAAAGTAATATCTGCTTTGTAATTTAGGAGTGTAAGATATATACAACCCTCCCTATAATTCCCCCTTCGATATATACGTATAATTAAAGGAAGTTTATTGAACTATAATTTGACTAAATATTCAACACTAGAATTACCCTGTTATTAGCAATATCTCATAAGAAACATTATATTTATATTACCACTACATTCTTCGGATCAACAGTGACATTAGAAAATAAAATAAAATAGATAAATTTAATAAACTGAATAAGGTGTAATAATAAATAAATATTAGATAATTAAATTATCATTAATAAAATTAAAAAAAAAAAATATTTCAAAAGTTTTTTGTTTTACTATTCTTTGGTGAAATATTTCTTCTTCGTTATCAACCCACCCAAGAGCAGGTTTATAGAAGTCCAGTGTTACAACCTGGTGAGGAATCACAGACAACTCTGTCAGGATAAGTTAACGAAGACTTATCTGTACTGGATGTTTGGGTTATGGATGCTGTCCTGAATCCGTCTTCTCTCAAGGCTTAATTGCTGTATAGTCCTTGTGGCTTAGCGCTTCTTTTTGATTATAATAATAATCAAGGCTTAATTGTTTAGTCAAAAACCCTTGTTTCGATATTTTAGGTTATCACTCAGTAATACACTTCCAAGACCTCGGTGAGATGACCAAAAGTTCCAGCGGCGGGTCGTCATTTAGACCCGCGTCAGGAAACTTTTCCTGTTTCCTGACAAATCTTACCTAACCTTATCTTTATTACGGCCTGTATTTTTTATGCCTGTCAAGGTGCAGCTAAAGTGCTCCGTAAATGCCACGACTATTCTGCTCAGCAATAGACTGTCTCCTGGTAGCTACTGAGCCGGCTGATTGTCATTGAAAAATCTGAGTCTATTAGCACACGAATCTATTAACTCATGTTGCTTATAATAGAATATTATACATTAGTTGTCAGTGTAATGATTGGTGAGACAGAAAATTATAAATAGCAAAATTATAAATAGCTAAACTACATGGCATTAATTTGAGTTATTATTCACTTTGACTGCAGCCCTAAATTTCAGACCCACGTCCAGCATATAATCATGAACTATCCAAAATAGTAGACATCCTTTCCAAGGTACGGTACTATGTGCCCCAAACGGCACTCCTTGCACTATTCCACGCTCTAATCTACCCTTACTTCACCTGTGTTGTTGATTACCAACTCCTGCGCCAGGCAACACATTCCACAGCTCTTCAAGAGCTTGACCTAGCTAAATATACAAAATATTCACTAATATTATTGAGCCTACTATATATACAGAACACTATACACCCTCCTCTCAAACTTCTTGACAGCTACGATAAATTTGCAGGCAGGGGACCTTTTGCTGGTTCAGGCAATGAATTCGAGATCCTCACCCTATACAAAAATGCAGAGCACATAGAGGGCCCGAGGATATAGAATTCATTACCTGAACCAGCAAAAGGTCCCCTGCCTGAAAATCAATTTAGGGCACTACTTAAAAATCATCTTACCTCCCAAAATTAATCATACCAACACTATGCTAAATCATATAGCAAGTTTGAAGCAATTCAAAAAATCTCGAAAAAGTTTACAACCGCTTGATTAACTAAACGTTAATACATACTTTTAATTGTATTGTTATATTACTGTTATCAGTGCTAAATTGTAATACTGTTTATTTTTTCGATATGCTACACCACAGCTGCATATTTTACTACTATAAATATTAGCTGCCTCACTGTTGTAATAAGTAAAATAATGTATAATTAATATTTACCAATCTTTACCTGTTTAGTCTTAAAGTAGTCTGCAAACATTAGTATTAGTGTGCCCGAAATGCCCTGGCATGTTAGTGGCTTTCTTTGTACATAACAACACGTATAGTGTAAACGCACATTGTACTAGGAAACCTTTGGTTTCCTAGTACCGACTGTCCAGGACTCCTCCCTGTCCAGCAGGTCAACCCTGCTGACTTAGTAAACCAACCAGAAACATCTCACATGATGTATACAGAAGATGCACTTCCTGTCCCTCACACAACTTGATGTGCAACGAACCACATCAAAAGTATTATCTTTAATTAGGTAAACCCGAAGGACATCTTTAAGTGGTTTCCAGCTTTTTTTGTTTTACTTTTTTCTTCCTTCAACTCTCCGTTTTTATTTTGCTCATAACAGCAGAACGCTTCATCTAATTGGCTTCAAATTATCTCGATGATGGTGTACGGTATCCAGGGCAAGATGTTGAAGCCATTCCCAGCATCTAGAATGGCTCCTATAACTTCCAAAAATTTCAGCGGGATAACTTCTAACGTACAAAAAAAAGTGCTTCCTAATTCATCTACTGAGGAAAGTGAAATTCAAGTGTGTGGGTACACATCTGTAAATTTTATGTTCAAAACAGTGCGAAAATTATAATTCCGGTTTAATCACTTCAAAAATACTCGAGTGTGCCTCTTCTGAATGGCTTCAGTATTTAATATTAGGCTTGATGAAGCTTATGGCAGAAAATTTATAAACTTGGATTAATATTATTATAATCATAGGGGAGCGCTAAACCCGTAGGATTATACAGCTCGTGTGGGGGGTGCAAGGCATTCAGGCTCAATTCAGAGAACCGGAGCACAGATCCAATTCCCTAGATCAAGAGCCCCTCATCTTGAGGGGTATAAACTTGGGGTTTTTGGAAACCTAACTGGAGAAAGCCTCCTCTGATCAACTTCAAATTTTCTGTCTTGGTGTGTTTTCTAGATACCAAAATTCACATTGTTATTATACTCCAGAGATCACAATCTGAAAACTTTATTAATTAATTAATAATATTGACTTTTCATTCATAAACAAAAAATGCTTCGTCTTACTGCTTATGTGTTTAGAAGTTTACCTATGTGAAATAAAGCAATTGTAAACGGGTTCAATCTGTAATGGCTGATGCATCGTATAAAATTGCTGAAACCTTTTATTCTGAGTAGACTGTGTGGATGCAAATTGTGTTGGAATTTGTGCAGTAACTGGAGACTGGCTCTTTTGCTCAGTTTCAAACATTTAGTGCTGTTTTCCTTCGAAGGAAACTTCGCCCTTATTAAATCATTTCAGTTGCTTTTGTCTGTATCTCTTTTACTTACTAAGTGTTGACTTACTACTTATCTTTCATTTTGACTGGAATTACAGTCACGTAACATCTTTGTATCTCACATAGGATTGCTATACATTTAGATCTCAGAGGCTGAACAATTTCGTCCCAAAGCAGTCTTCCTTTTGTACTTTTAAAGTTCGAGATTCATTATATAACACCTAAAACTGACTTTTAATATCCTTCAAGAATTTGAAATCAGACAGATCCTGCGTCAATAAAATCGAACCTTATTTATTTATTTCGAGTAGCAGATTAAGTTTTCCCTGACTTACAGCGTCACACCTTGACATTACTCGTTGTTTCTTTCCGTGTGCAATAATTTATATTATTGTATGTGGTATTAGGCAACCATATTCTGACTTTTAAAATTAAACAATCTCTCTGTTACTGTAATATCATCTGTGTTTCTTGTACACACAACTGATCATAGTTTATTAATCTTGCTCTTCACACTGCGGATATTTTGATAGATGCTAAAATTTTTTGTTCTTTTGTATCTTCCCACGATACCTCTGTATTTTTCTTAATTTTTGGTGTTTTATTACTTATATTCCACCTTCATATTTTCGTTATGTTGAGAATATTTAGTAATTATAGTGTCAATAGCTCCTCACTGCCTTTAATACCTAAGCTTTCCTACATGATTATATTAAAAAAAATCACTAAATGTGTGTCCCATTACGTTCACAGTTTTCAGATAATTTAATTTTCCCAGATCATTGTTATAAGCCAGTTTAAACTCCACAGATCCAGCTCATACTTTTATTCCCAACTAGACTAATACAGATTAATTGGACAGATTTAAGCGATTATTCCAAGTTAACTAATTCTTGCGATATGTGACGTCAGCAGTGAGTAAGCCAATCAACTGTGTGTATTAACAAAAAAAAATAACAATGGTTATAAATGACCATAATTTTTAAAGGGGTGGACCGGTAAGCCAGCGGAAGGCCTCGGTCAGATGACCAAAAGCTCCAAAGGCGGGTCATCATCTGACTAAGACCCGCGTCAGGAAACATTTGTCCTGTTTCCTGACGAACCTTACCTAACCTAACCTAACTGTGTGTAATAGTTGCATGCCATTTGGCAAATTTATGTTGTACCTCCAGCGATAATTCTTATTTTGTCGAGGTAACTATAATTAGAAGTAAGGCTGATGGTCTTGGCAACGTGTGTTGTGAAAATGGAGACAAGAGAAGTGGGGAGAGACCTTGAGGCAAACTGTTTGACTTATCATAAGTTTTACCTAGATTTCCAGCAGAGTTTAGAGTGTCATTATACTTCTCACGTCGGGTTAGGTTATTACCTGATTGTATTAAGAAATCAGCTCAGAGAGACTGAGTCTCATAGTGGAGCACACTCGTTCTGGGACACCATGAGGTGCAGCAGGCTTCATTTACTGCATCCAGGCACACATGGCAGAATTAAGTAGAACAAATAAGTAAGATGTTCCCATACCAGAGACCAAGTTACGTATCTCGTGACGTTGTATGGAAGTAAATTACTCTCCAATCCACTATTTTAGAATTACATCATTCTGTTTTATTTAGATGTGTTTCAGATATATATGTCATGTGGGTTACGAGGCAAACCATCTTTCAATATTACTGTTTCAACACTGTATTCACTCACTTCTCTTTTAACATGCAGTTCACAATTAATAATGTTTTAAGTCAAATTATATAATTGAGTATATTAATTACGTTCTTAAGCCCCGTGGCCTGGTGGCTAAAGCTCTCGCTTCACATGGGGAGTGTCCGGGTTCCATTCCCAGCTAGGGTAGAAACATTGGGCGTGTTTCTTTACACCGGTTGTCTATGTTCACCCATCAGTAAATTGGGTACCTGGATGTTGCTCGACTGGTGTGGGTCGCATCCTGGGACAAAACTGTTCACACCTTCCATGTGCATTATTATTTCGTCAATTAAAAAAAATAATATGCCAATATTATCTCCATTACAAGCTTTTTCATCTCATTGTTCGACTAATCATTACTCTTGCAACTCCCCTTCTTAGTTACAAGACTTCCTACACAGTGTATCATTCCTGAATCCTCACCACACTTTTTTTTTTCAAGATTTTCATTATCACATCTTTCTCACACAAGATACTTTTCAATCCTGACAAATGTTTATGCTCTATCTCTCATGGAATCAATTATAATTTGTACACTTTCACTTCCTAACACGATTCTCCTTGTATCTGACCTTTATATTAGTCTTCCTCTAGCTACTAATAAGTAATGATCAGACCTGACAGTCAGTTCTCTAAAAATAAGTACAGATGTATGAAAAAAAATCGCCGTACCTTCCTCAAGCTTTGTATCCCTTGGCATGCAGTCTAACAAACTGCCCTCTCATATATGTACATGTCTTTCCTGTCCTTACTTTCTAAGTATCGATGATTTACACCTGGACCTCCATACATTCGACTCTGCCATCAACAACAGTATCAACCAGTTTTGTACTTAAATTTCTAACAGCTCAAATTTCCCTAAACATTCACTTAGTATATACCAGAATATCTCTTTTCTTTTTCATTTTGATGTTATCGCTTCTATGTACATAAGAAACCACAATAACTCAATTTTTTGCAACAAACTTTTATTTTCAACCACATATCTAAAATTTAAAAATAATAATATATATACCCCGAGGAGCGTATTTCTCTTAGCGCATATATGCTTAGAGTTTTCTTTAATCCCTATTTTAAGAAATAAAGTATTTTTGTCTGGTATTGAAAAAGTTCCCGAGCGGCCTTAATGACCCTCTTGTAGTCAATAGGCTTTAAATCCCATTAACCAGCTTAACCAAATAAAATTAAAAAGTCCCATATTTTCTTTTCGCAGTTGCTCATTCATTACCCGTCAACTTTTTTTTTTTCGCTCACGATCTAACAAAACATTTACAGTCTTTTGTTGGCTTCTTTATTATATCCATTCATATTTACTTTATTGGCTTGTAAAATAATATTTATATTCAAAGATTCATAATTTAAACTATCATTATGTAGAGAGTCCTCTGTACTAGTATGTTAGAGTCTTGTACGTAATTATGTAGAGATCTCAGAGTATGTTAGGTCTTACTAGTTATGCTAGAGAGGTCCTCTGTACGTAGGTTATGTTAGAGAGGTCCTCTGTACGTAAGTTATGTTAGAGAGGTCCTCTGTACGTAGGTTATGTTAGAGAGGTCCTCTGTACGTAGGTTATGCTAGAGAGGTCCTCTGTACGTAGGTTATGTTAGAGAGGTCCTCTGTACGTAGGTTATGTTAGAGAGGTCCTTGTACTAGTTATGCTAAGAGGTCCTCTGTACGTAGGTTATGTTAGAGAGGTCCTCTGTACGTAGGTTATGCTAGAGAGGTCCTCTGTACGTAGGTTATGTTAGAGAGGTCCTCTGTACGTAGGTTATGCTAGAGAGGTCCTCTGTACGTAGGTTATGCTAGAGAGGTCCTCTGTACGTAGGTTATGTTAGAGAGGTCCTCTGTACGTAGGTTATGCTAGAGAGGTCCTCTGTACGTAGGTTATGTTAGAGAGGTCCTCTGTACGTAGGTTATGCTAGAGAGGTCCTCTGTACGTAGGTTATGCTAGAGAGGTCCTCTGTACGTAGGTTATGCTAGAGAAGTCCTCTGTACGTAGGTTATGCTAGAGAGGTCCTCTGTACGTAGGTTATGTTAGAGAGGTCCTCTGTACGTAGGTTATGCTAGAGAGGTCCTCTGTACGTAGGTTATGCTAGAGAGGTCCTCTGTACGTAGGTTATGCTAGAGAGGTCCTCTGTACGTAGGTTATGCTAGAGAGGTCCTCTGTACGTAGGTTATGCTAGAGAGGTCCTCTGTACGTAGGTTATGCTAGAGAGGTCCTCTGTACGTAGTTATGCTAGAGAGGTCCTCTGTACGTAGGTTATGCTAGAGAGGTCCTCTGTACGTAGGTTATGCTAGAGAGGTCCTCTGTACGTAGGTTTATGCTAGAGAGGTCCTCTGTACGTAGGTTATGCTAGAGAGGTCCTCTGTACGTAGGTTATGCTAGAGAGGTCCTCTGTACGTAGTTTATGCTAGAGAGGTCCTCTGTACGTAGGTTATGTTAGAGAGGTCCTCTGTACGTAGTTTATGCTAGAGAGGTCCTCTGTACGTAGGTTATGCTAGAGAGGTCCTCTGTACGTAGGTTATGCTAGAGAGGTCCTCTGTACGTAGGTTATGCTAGAGAGGTCCTCTGTACGTAGGTTATGCTAAGAGGTCCTCTGTACGTGGGTTATGTAGAGAGGTCCTCTGTACGTAGTTATGCTAGAGAGGTCCTCTGTACGTAGGTTATGCTAGAGAGGTCCTCTGTACGTAGGTTATGCTAGAGAGGTCCTCTGTACGTAGGTTATGCTAGAGAGGTCCTCTGTACGTAGGTTATGCTAGAGAGGTCCTCTGTACGTAGGTTATGCTAGAGAGGTCCTCTGTACGTAGGTTATGCTAGAGAGGTCCTCTGTACGTAGGTTATGCTAGAGAGGTCCTCTGTACGTAGGTTATGCTAGAGAGGTCCTCTGTACGTAGTTATGCTAGAGAGGTCCTCTGTACGTAGGTTATGTAGAGAGGTCCTCTGTACGTAGGTTATGTAGAGAGGTCCTCTGTACGTACGTTATGCTAGAGAGGTCCTCTGTACGTAGGTTATGTAGAGAGGTCCTCTGTACGTACGTTATGCTAGAGAGGTCCTCTGTACGTAGGTTATGCTAGAGAGGTCCTCTGTACGTAGGTTATGCTAGAGAGGTCCTCTGTACTAGGTTATGCTAGAGAGGTCCTCTGTACGTAGGTTATGCTAGAGAGGTCCTCTGTACGTAGGTTATGCTAGAGAGGTCCTCTGTACGTAGGTTATGCTAGAGAGGTCCTCTGTACGTAGGTTATGCTAGAGAGTCCTCTGTACGTAGGTTATGCTAGAGAGGTCCTCTGTACGTAGGTTGATGCTAGAGAAGGTCCTCTGTACGTAGGTTTGCAAGAGAGGTCCTCTGTACGTAGGTTGTGCTGGAGAGGTCCTCTGTACGTAGGTTGTGCAAGAGAGGTCCTCTGTACGTAGGTTATGCTAGAGAGGTCCTCTGTACGTAGGTTATGCTAGAGAGGTCCTCTGTACGTAGGTTGTGCTGGAGAGGTCCTCTGTACGTAGGTTGTGCTAGAGAGGTCCTCTGTACGTAGGTTATGCTAGAGAGGTCCTCTGTACGTAGGTTATGCTAGAGAGGTCCTCTGTACAGTAGGTTATGCTAGAGAGGTCCTCTGTACGTAGGTTATGCTAGAGAGGTCCTCTGTACATAGGTTATGCTAGAGAGGTCCTCTGTACGTAGGTTATGCTAGAGAGGTCCTCTGTACGTAGGTTATGCTAGAGAGGTCCTCTGTACGTAGGTTATGCTAGAGAGGTCCTCTGTACGTAGGTTATGCTAGAGAAGGTCCTCTGTACGTAGGTTATGCTAGAGAGGTCCTCTGTACGTAGGTTATGCTAGAGAAGTCCTCTGTACGTAGGTTTGCTAGAGAGGTCCTCTGTACGTAGGTTGTGCTAGAGAGGTCCTCTGTACGTAGGTTATGCTAGAGAGGTCCTCTGTACGTAGGTTATGCTGGAGAGGTCCTCTGTACGTAGGTTTGCTAGAGAGGTCCTCTGTACGTAGGTTTGCTAGAGAGGTCCTCTGTACGTAGGTTATGCTAGAGAGGTCCTCTGTACGTAGGTTATGCTAGAGAGGTCCTCTGTACGTAGGTTTGCTAGAGAGGTCCTCTGTACGTAGGTTATGCTAGAGAGGTCCTCTGTACGTAGGTTGTGCTAGAGAGGTCCTCTGTACGTAGGTTATGCTAGAGAGGTCCTCTGTACGTAGGTTGTGCTAGAGAGGTCCTCTGTACGTAGGTTGTGCTAGAGAGGTCCTCTGTACGTAGGTTATGCTAGAGAAGTCCTCTGTACGTAGGTTATGCTAGAGAGGTCCTCTGTACGTAGGTTATGCTAGAGAGGTCCTCTGTACGTAGGTTGTGCTAGAGAGGTCCTCTGTACGTAGGTTATGCTAGAGAGGTCCTCTGTACGTAGGTTATGCTAGAGAGGTCCTCTGTACGTAGGTTATGCTAGAGAGGTCTTCTGTACGTAGGTTGTGCTAGTGAGGTCCTCTGTACGTAGGTTATGCTAGAGAGGTCCTCTGTACGTAGGTTATGCTAGAGAGGTCCTCTGTACGTAGGTTATGCTAGAGAGGTCCTCTGTACGTAGGTTATGCTAGAGAGGTCCTCTGTACGTAGGTTATGCTAGAGAGGTCTTCTGTACGTAGGTTGTGCTAGACAGGTCCTCTGTACGTAGATTATGCTAGAGAGGTCCTCTGTACGTAGGTTATGCTAGAGAGGTCCTCTGTACGTAGGTTATGCTAGAGAGGTCCTCTGTACGTAGGTTATGACGGAGTGGTCCTCTGTACGTAGGTTATGCTAGAGAGGTTCTCTGTACGTAGGTTATGCTAGAGAGGTCCTCTGTACGTAGGTTATGCTAGAGTGGCCCTCTGTACGTAGGTTATGCTAGAGAGGTCCTTTGTACGTAGGTTGTGCTAGTTAGGTCCTCTGTACGTAGGTTATGCTAGAGAGATCCTCTGTACGTAGGTTATGCTAGAGAGGTCCTCTGTACGTAGGTTGTGCTAGAGAGGTCCTCTGTACGTAGATTATGCTAGAGAGGTCCTCTGTACGTAGGTTATGCTAGAGAGGTCCTCTGTACGTAGGTTATGCTAGAGAGGTTCTCTGTACGTAGGTTATGCTAGAGAGGTCCTCTGTACGTAGGTTATGCTAGAGAGGTCCTCTGTACGTAGGTTATGCTAGAGAGGTCCTCTGTACGTAGGTTGTGCTAGAGAGGTCCTCTGTACGTAGGTTATGCTAGAGAGGTCCTCTGTACGTAGGTTATGCTAGAGAGGTCCTCTGTACGTAGGTTGTGCTAGAGAGGTCCTCTGTACGTAGGTTATGCTAGAGAGGTCCTCTGTACGTAGGTTATGCTAGAGAGGTCCTCTGTACGTAGGTTATGCTAGAGAGGTCCTCGGTACGTAGGTTATGCTAGAGTGGTCCTCTGTACGTAGGTTATGCTAGAGAGGTCCTCTGTACGTAGGTTATGCTAGAGAGGTCCTCTGTACGTAGGTTATGCTAGAGAGGTCCTCTGTACGTAGGTTATGCTAGAGAGGTCCTCTGTACGTAGGTTATGCTAGAGTGGTCCTCTGTACGTAGGTTATGCTAGAGAGGTCCTCTGTACGTAGTTTATGCTAGAGAGGTCCTCTGTACGTAGGTTATGCTAGAGAGGTCCTCTGTACGTAGGTTATGCTAGAGAGGTCCTCTGTACGTAGGTTATGCTACAGAGGTCCTCTGTACGTAGGTTATGCTAGAGAGGTCCTCTGTACGTAGGTTATGCTAGAGAGGTCCTCTGTACGTAGGTTATGTTAGAGAGGTCCTCTGTACGTAGGTTATGCTAGAGAGGTCCTCTGTACGTAGGTTATGCTAGAGAGGTCCTCTGTACGTAGGTTATGCTAGAGAGGTCCTCTGTACGTAGGTTATGCTAGAGAGGTCCTCTGTACGTAGGTTATGCTAGAGAGGTCCTCTGTACGTAGGTTATGCTAGAGTGGTCCTCTGTACGTAGGTTATGCTAGAGAGGTCCTCTGTACGTAGTTTATGCTAGAGAGGTCCTCTGTACGTAGGTTATGCTAGAGAGGTCCTCTGTACGTAGGTTATGCTAGAGAGGTCCTCTGTACGTAGGTTATGCTAGAGAGGTTCTCTGTACGTAGGTTATGCTAGAGAGGTCCTCTGTACGTAGGTTATGTTAGAGAGGTCCTCTGTACGTAGGTTATGCTAGAGAGGTCCTCTGTACGTAGGTTATGTTAGAGAGGTCCTCTGTACGTAGGTTATGCTAGAGAGGTCCTCTGTACGTAGGTTATGCTAGAGAGGTCCTCTGTACGTAGGTTATGCTAGAGAGGTCCTCTGTACGTAGGTTATGCTAGAGAGGTCCTCTGTACGTAGGTTATGCTAGAGAGGTCCTCTGTACGTAGGTTATCCTTCTGAAATTTCTCTACTGGAAATGTATAACGAGGGTAAAATAAAACCTGCTCTTGCAACTAAAAATTTGATGGTTTAATTAACATACAATTGGGTTAGATTCTACATCGGTTTTACAGTTTAGTTTGCTATTTTTTTACCTCCAGAATTAGTTTTAATTATTCAGACGTTTACAGACAAGAATATCTGTGCTTACAATTTGGTCTGATTAATTCAGCTATACCATAAAATGTTTTATAAATTAAATATATCAGAAGCAATATAAACACTGCAAATACAAATTATTACAAAATCCGTTCATTTGGAATCATAGTTTTAGTCTTCTGTAAACTTGAATCTAAATTTGGATTACAATTCTCTTTTGTAGAAAACACGAAACTATTATAAATCTCAGCTTCAGATAAAATATATTACATATCTAAATAAAGTCATTGAATAATGGATATTGTGTGTGATGTCAGACCTTATTTAAAGTTACACTGGAAGTTCAACGATCAACGAGGTTCTTTTTATTCACAATTGTACACTTTTCTTCTTGCTTATGATATGAATGAGAAACTAGGAGTAAAATTCTTAAGAAAATAAAGCATATCAATTGTTACCACGATAGTCAATTTATTTATGGTTTCCAAAAAAATTCAAGACTGTCTCCTGAATCTAAACAGAAAGATAATTTCCTCCTGAGTCTCCAGGGTACAGTTGCCAACATTTTTGGATTTGCACGTTGCTATAACTGAATTGTGATAATAGCTATAGCAGCGTCTGTGGCTCAGCTGTTTTCTCGTCAGTCATGAAATAGAATGAGCACAGCAAGACACATGTATTAAGTTCCTCAAGTATGGAAAACTGTTGAGATAAGGTCAGTGGTCGGAGTCTGACCTTATGGTACTTTCTCAAGATCATATTAATACTCGCTAAACGATCACTCGCAAGCCATCTTGTGCTTCCACTGGCCTTGTTGGGTAAGTAAAGGCTATTAGTGACTTGCTAAGTTTTTATTTCAGATTCTCTCCAAACTGGAGGCAGTATGATGGTATGCTAAACATGTGAGGAATCTCACAATATCCTCATGCTTGGAGGATAATTGTTTGCTGTGCTCATGACGAGTTACATTGTCTCAGATCTTTGACATATGAAGTAATGAAAGGCTTTCCTTGTTTTAACTATACAATCTGATACAGCAAAAATATATTTGTTCCCTGGCAAACTAACTAGACTCTCCTTAACTCTAAATCACACAACACTAATTACTGTTCATATATATTTATATATGTGTATGTATATTTGGTAATACTGAACATAGAGTGTAAAGACAATCAAGGCATGCAATAAATATTTTGTTTTCATAATTTTATCTCTATTAACCATTGCCTAAACATTACACAACACTGGTTTGAGAAGTTCTTGAAAGGAGCTTAGATAGAGGCCGACTTGACACGTTTTCCTTCGGCAATGTAAATAATACTCTTAACCCAGTTCTTACTGAACCAAGCTTTGACAATTGGGTGTGTCGTATATATAAAAGTGGATACATATTCTTATTTGGAGAAAGTATTATATAGTCTTTTCGACACCAATCCTGTCTTGTTGTTATCCATGTCGTATACCCAGAAAAGTTAGAGAATCAGTACAAGTCAGTGAAGACTGTCAAGCACACACCAAGTGTCTGAGAGACGTTGTACCGGTTTCACTTCACTACTGAATCATATAGTTATCTGATGAGTTTACAAAATCAAGAGACTTTAATATAATTCATCATTTTGATGTAGATAGCATATTCTTATACAGAATTAAAACTGTTGTTAAAGTAATTCCCATGTCACAGCTTCATGAGGTGGTGACACAGACATTGTAAAGTGATAATAATCCATATCATTAATCTGAAGCAAAGTTAACTTTTGCTGGCAAGTTAGTCTGGCGAATGACAGAGATTAAGTATTGTGTTTATATGACACAGTCAGATTACCTTTTACTACTGCTTGGAAAAAACGTAAACTTACTTATATTATTTAGCATCAATTTAGTGAAATTGTATTTCTCTAAGCTATCTTTTATTCTTAGCTAATTTAGAATATATATATATATATATATATATATATATATATATATATATATAATATATATATATATATATATATATATATATATATATGTATATATATATATATATATATATATATATATATATATATATATATATATATATTTGTGTGTGTGTGTGTGTGTGTGTGTGTGTGTGTGTGAGTTTACACAAATTAAATAAGTCAAGTGATTGTTAGGATGCTACAGCATATATGACACCATAAAATAGAGAAAATTTTATGAACAATCTTTAACCATCGTTTTACGAAAAAAAAAAAAACTCATTATCCCTCTGAACTCAAAATTTAAAATAGATTTCAGAGCCTAATGACGCAACGCATAAATCATCTTTTTATGTGCAGTTCACTTACTTATTTATGACTGTATTTATCAGAATATAGGAAGAGTTACGTGCATGTAAGTCCAGTGAAGTTCATCTCTGCCAGAAAAATCTGTATCTCAGACTGCACAAATCCGGACCAAACACTCCAAGTGCTCATTTTAAATAAAGAAAATTCTATAAGAGACAGTAAAAACGTTCATCTAAGAGGATGGAAGGTTAAAAAGGAACAATATATTTTTGTATTTCCTGGGCAAGGCATAAATAAGGCTGGATTTTTGTTGTTGTGTATTGTAGGTAACTGTAAGTTGTTTGTTTACATACACATGTATGTATATATATATATATATATATATATATATATATATATATATATATATATATATATATATATATATACATACACACACACACACACACACACACACACACACACACACACACACACACACACACACACAAACGCCAACGAAATTACATGGTCACTCGATCAAAGGAATTTGTAGGAACCTCCTGGAGAGCTCATAAAGGATTTTGACTAAGTTTTGTCATGATGAGAACTTAGAGGGTTGAGATGGATAAACAAGTCTGTCACAGGACTCTGCTGCTGATGAGGTACCAGACTTTTATGCCTTGAAAGGAAGAGAAAGCACATAAATATATTGAAACTATATTTACAAAAAAGATGACTAGTTCTTTGGTTTCTTTGCATTTAAAGTCACTTCTGCTGGTGATGATGCGTCTCTTCCAAATATATATATTAAATTAATACGCAGCATTAACTACCCTTCAAGAGAAGCAGGTGTTTGAAAAAGATTATGACTACTCAGCATTATTATTTAAGAGTAAAATAAGCGACAGCTTAGGAACATAATTATTAATGAAATAATTTGACATAGAAGAAAGTCGTGTTTCCCCCTGACAGGTCATCTTGACAGTGAAAAGCTCATATATGATCCAAACACCGTCCGGATGAAAGATCCCTCGGCTATAAGACCTTTCTTCTACCATGCATGTCGTCATATATTTTGCACTTCAAACCTACTGACATGTGATTTAGCTGTTTTCCTCCTTAAGATATAATGGCACGTCTAAGACTGTCACTTGTCTAAGACTGCCACTTGTCTAAGACTGTCACACATCTAAGACTGACAAGTCTGCTGAGCTGTTAACTTGAGGAATGCATCACACTTTTTCTGGCGATGAAAAAAACAAAACAGGAATTGACATAAAATAAATAAATAAAAAACACGAGAAACAAGCAGAGCACGTAGAAGCATCCTGCGTTACACTGACGTGCAGAATGAGCACGTAGAAGCATCCTGCGCTATACTGACGCTCATAATGATCACGCAAGAACATTCTGCACTACACTTACGCTCGGAATAAGCCCACTGGAGCATCTTGCGCTTTACTGACGCCCAGAATGATCAGGTGCGAGCATCCTGCGCTAAGCTGACGTACAGAATGAACACACAGGAGCAGCCAGTGCTCCAGTGAAGCCTAGGCAGCAGCTGGTGGAACCCTGCCGTGCTCTGCCTGAAAACTAATGCTTTACCTACCGTTTTTTTTTTTTGTACTAAGCAATGTTAGGTCAGTACCAGAGGAAACATGACGGAAGATCAAAATCAAGTCTGCATTTTGTGTGTTACTGTGAGTAACACCATCTTGTGTGTTACTGTGACACCATCTTGTGTGTTACTGTGAGTAACACCATCTTGTGTGTTACTGTGACACCATCTTGTGTGTTACTGTGAGTAACACCATCTTGTGTGTTACTGTGAGTAACACCATCTTGTGTGTTACTGTGAGTAACACCATCTTGTGTGTTACTGTGACACCATCTTGTGTGTTACTGTGAGTAACACCATCTTGTGTGTTACTGTGAGTAACACCATCTTGTGTGTTACTGTGAGTAACACCATCTTGTGTGTTTACTGTGACACCATCTTGTGTGTTACTGTGAGTAACACCGTCTTGTGTGTTACTGTGAGTAACACCATCTTGTGTGTTACTGTGAGTAACACCATCTTGTGTGTTACTGTGAGTAACACCGTCTTGTGTGTTACTGTGAGTAACACCATCTTGTGTGTTACTGTGAATAACACCATCTTGTGTGTTACTGTGAGTAACACCGTCTTGTGTGTTACTGTGAGTAACACCATCTTGTGTGTTACTGTGAGTAACATTATCTTGTGTGTTACTGTGAGTAACACCATCTTGTGTGCTACTGTGAGTAACACCATCTTGTGTGTTACTGTGAGTAACACCATCTTGTGTGTTACTGTGAGTAACACCATCTTGTGTGTTACTGTGAGTAACACCATCTTGTGTGTTACTGTAAGTAACACCATCTTGTGTGTTACTGTGAGTAACACCATCTTGTGTGTTACTGTAAGTAACACCATCTTGTGTGTTACTGTGAGTAACACCATCTTGTGTGTTACTGTGAGTAACACCATTTTGTGTGTTACATTGCGAATAACACCATCTTGTGTGTTACACTGCTAGTAACACCATCCTGTGTGTTACACTGCGAGTAACACCATCCTGATACTGAGATCAACACCATCTTCAGTGTTACACAGAGTGACGTCATCTTTGGTGTTACACAGATTAACTCCCACTTCAGTAAGAGAGTAACACAATACTGGGTCTTACACAGAGTAACATTATATTGGGTGTTACACAGAGTAACACTATATTGGGTGTTAGGCAGCAGAAAGTAACACTATCTTAGGTGATACACAGAGTGTTACCATCTTGTTTGTTACACATAGTAACTCCATATCTAAGTGTTACACAGAGAGTAACACCCAACTCAAGTGTTACACAGAGAGCAACACTAAACTCAAATTTTACACAGAGAGCAACACTCAAGTGTTACACAGAGAGTAACACCCAACTCAAGTGTTACACAGAGAGCAACACCCAACTCAAGTGTTACACAGAGAGCAACACCCAACTCAAGTGTTACACATCCATCTCAAATGTTACACAGGCAGTAACACCCATCTCAAGTGTTCCACAGAGAGAGACACCCAACTCAAGTGTTACACAGACAGTAACACCCAGTTGAAGTGTTACGCAGAGAGTAACACCCAACTCAAGTGTTACACAGAGAGCAACACCCAACTCAAGTGTTACACAGAGAGCAACACCCAACTCAAGTGTTACACATCCATCTCAAATGTTACACAGGCAGTAACACCCATCTCAAGTGTTCCACAGAGAGAGACACCCAACTCAAGTGTTACACAGACAGTAACACCCAGTTGAAGTGTTACGCAGAGAGTAACACCCAACTCAAGTGTTACACAGAGAGCAACACCCAACTCAAGTGTTACACAGAGAGCAATAACCAACTCAAGTGTTACACAGAGAGCAACACCCAACTCAAGTGTTACACAGAGAGCAACACCCAACTCAAGTGTTACACAGAGAGCAACACCCAACTCAAGTGTTACACAGAGAGCAATAACCAACTCAAGTGTTACACAGAGAGCAACACCCAACTCAAGTGTTACACAGAGAGCAACACAGAGCAACATGCCAGCACATCAACAGTACTGTGACTCCATCCTCCCTCCCAGCTGCATCAAGAACAAAGTTACCAAAATAAACTAAAATAATTTTTTTTAAGTCCCTGTGTGTGTGTGGGGGACACACCCTGAACACACACCTCCTCGACATATATATCAGTATACAAGAGATAACTATCTAGCAAGTGTACGATTTGGATAATATCTTAAAATTGTGATTTACTTTTCCTGGTAATTCATGATTTTCTAATAGACCTAAGCTAGTGGTGATTTGTATGTACATTATGAATTGTTTGCATCTGTTTCTCACTTTTTTCGAAGTGTTTCGTCAGATATTTTTCTTGTTTTGGGTTTTCTAGTGTTGTTGGCTGATGAGGGAAGACATTCGCTCGTTTTCGTTTTATGGCAGTCTTGCTGTTTCCCCTTGTCTGTGTTGCCCATCTTCTTTGTTTCCCCTTGTTTGTGGTGTCCCTCTCCGTTGTTTCCCCTTGTTTGTAGTATCCATCTCCCTTGTTTCCCCTTGTTTTTGGTGTTTATTTCTATTATTTCCCTTGTTTATGGAGTCCAGCCCTTTCCATCTTGTTTGTGGAATCCATTCTCCCTTATTACCCTTGTATGTGGTATCCAGCCCCCTTGTTTATGGTGTCAAGTGTCTTCGGTGCCCTTGTATGGGGTATCCAGCCCCCTTGTTTATTGCGTCTAATTATTTTATAACCCTTGTTCATAGTGTTCAGTCCCCATGTTCCCTTGGTTTGTAGTGTTCAGTCCCTATGTTCCCTTGGTTTGTGGTGTTCAGTCCCCATGTTATCTTGGTTTGTGGTGTCAGTCCCCATGTTCCCTTGGTTTGTGGTGTTCAGTCCCCATGTTATCTTGGTTTGTGGTGTCAGTCCCCATGTTCCCCTGGTTTGTGGCGTTCAGTCCCCATGTTTCCCTGGATTGCGGCGTTCAGTCCCTTTGTTCCCCTGGTTTGTGATGTTCAGTCCCCATGTTTCCCTGGTTTGTGGTGTTCAGTCTCATGTTCCCCTGATTTGTGGTGTTCAGTCCCCATGTTCCCTTGTTTGTGGCATTCAGTCACCTTGTTCCCACTGTTTGTAGAGTTCAATCCCCTTCTTCCCTTTGTGGTGTTCAGTCCCCTGATTCTCTTTGTGGTGTTCAGTCCCCTTGTTCTTTTGTTTGTGGTGTTCATTCCCTTTGTTCCCTCTGTGATTTTCAGTCCCCTTATTCCTATTGTTTATGGTGTTCAGTTCATTTGTTCCCTTTGTGGTATTCAGTCCCCTTGTTTCCTTTGTGGTGTTCAGTCCCCTTGTTCCCTTTGTGATGTTTCAGTCCCTTTGTTCCCTTTGTTTGTGGTGTTTCAGTCCCCTGAATCCTTTTGTTTGTGGTGTTCAGTTCCCTTTGTTTGTGTTCTCCCCTTGTTTCTTTTGTTTTTTGGGTTCAGTCCCTTTATTCCCTTTGTGGTATTCGATCCCATTGTTTTGCTTTGTTCTCAAGATTTCTGTCATCAATAACGCTACTATCATGCTTGAAATTAATTTATTGCAAGTTAATAAATTATTCTGCAATTAGTGATGCTTCCTCAGTGGACCCCTTTTTTTAATTATTTTTTTCGATATAAAGATTATGCATCGTGATGCAATGACTCTTTTAAGACCATTTCGAAATTATTTTTCCTCTCAACTGCTTCTCTTTTATCATCCCAGTGTGACTACTATCCTCTATGCATTTCATTACGTTATTTTTTTTGTTTTTTATTTCGACCAGCTTGCCCCATTCCCAAGCTGTCACTCTTCTGCCTCTCTCCATCTCTGTATTCATTTCTCCTTTAGTTGCTCCTGCTGCTGCTTCCTCTCCTCCTGCTCCTCCTCCTTTCCCTCCTCCTGCTTTGCTTCCTCAGTCTCCTTTCTCAGTGAGGGTGTGGGCGTAGGGTCGTCATCGAAGAGAGGATTCTTCACCTCCATTTCTCCAGTCTGTCAACAAAAGGCATTCATTACTTCCATCACATAATTATTATTATTATTATTATTATTATTAATTATTATTATTATTCTATTGATTCAAACTGGATAAATTTGGATTTAGAAAGGATATAAGTACTGGTTTGGAAATACAGTAGTCGAAGAGTGGAACAGTGTAACTAGTAGGGTCATTGAAGCTGAAACCTTGGGTAGCATCAAATATACTACGTTAGATAAATATATGAGTCAGAGGGATTTGGTTTGAGTAGGACTTGCACATTTGTTAATAGGGTTATCAAAGCTTATTCCTTGGGTAACATTCATAATGGGTTGGGAGAATAATTTTGTTAGTGGTGTTTGGGTTTGACAAAGACCTGTCTAGTATGGTCCAGAAGGCCTGCTGCAGTGCTTCTCCTTTCTTATGTATTATTATTATTATTATTATTATTATTATTATTATTATTAATATTAATATTATTATTATTATTATTATTATTAATATTATTATTATTATTATTATTATTATTATTATTATTATTAATATTATTATTATTATTATTATTATTATTATTATTATTATTATTATTATTTAACACGTCGGCCGTCTCCCAGTGAAACAGAGTTACCCAAGAAGGAAAACACATTAATCGTCATCCATTCTGTAACTGTCTTACTAGTTGTATGGATCATACAGTGTCTGACACATGGAAAACAATCATACTCATTCCAAGGACAGGCACCTAAAGTCGGTACCTGACCAGCCAGGCTATAGCTCGTACGTCGATTTATGTGCGGCCAGCAGTAACAGCCTAGTTGATTAGATCCTGATCCACCACTAGGTCTGGTCACTGCCCAGGCCGCGGGGGAGTTGACCCCCGAAACCCCCTCCAGATACGCTCCAGGTATGAACAGCGAGCTGCTACGCAGTTGTGGTAACGATAACTAGCTATATTTACCATATAATCCATCACGAAGGATCAGTTACACAGTGTTGAAAACTATCAGCCTGTACAGGAATACCTCACAAGGGCAACGATATCTATCGTCAGGTATTCCATTAAGAGCTCAGCTACAATTCAGGGAACAAGAGTCCTTCACCGGCAGTCAGGTCCTGAAGGAACTACTCTCACAACAATGTTAACACTCCTTGCTACAACACACACTCAACAAACAAGTCAAACAACGCAACAGTTCAACACCAACTTCGGTCATTAGTTATCTCAATGTGTCAAGCCACGAGACAACCCAATTACAAAGTTTAAAATGAGTATAATTTGAAGAAAAAAAAATGTTTGTAAAAGAAGGAACACTGGCTGGAAAAAATAATAATTATCCTAGGAATAACAATAATAAAATTATTACCAATAATAATAATAACAACAGAACGCCTATAATATTGTTTAACTCATATTATTTTCTCTACCTTGTTCTACCTCATCTCTACCTTGTTCTACCTCATGCCTACCTTCTCTACCTTGTTCTACCTCATCTCTACCTTGTTCTACCTCATCCCTACCTTCTCTACCTTGTTCTACATCATGCCTACCTTCTCTACCTTGTTCTACCTCATCTCTACCTTGTTCTACCTCATCCCTACCTTCTCTACCTTGTTCTACATCATGCCTACCTTCTCTACCTTGTTCTACCTCATCTCTACCTTCTCTACCTTGTTCTACATCATCTCTACCTTCTCTTACCTTTTTTCTACCTCATCTCTACCTTCTCTACCTTGTTCTACATCATGCCTACCTTCTCTACCTTGTTCTACCTCATCTCTACCTTCTCTACCATGTTCTACATCATCCCTACCTTCTCTACCTTGTTCTACCTCATGCCTACCTTCTCTACCTTGTTCTACATCATCCCTACCTTCTCTACCTTGTTCTACCTCATCTCTACCTTCTCTACCTTGTTCTACCTCATGCCTACCTTCTCTACCTTGTTCTACATCATCCCCTACCTTCTCTACCTTGTTCTACCTCACCTCTACCTTCTCTACCTTGTCTACCTCATGCCTACCTTCTCTACCTTGTTCTACATCATCCCTACCTTCTTCTACCTTGTTCTACCTCATCTCTACCTTCTCTACCTTGTTCTACCTCATGCCTACCTTCTCTACCTTGTTCTACATCATCCCTACCTTCTCTACCTTGTTCTAACTCATCCCTACCTTCTTACTTGTTCTACCTCATCCCTACCTTCTCTACCATGTTCTACCTCATGCCTACCTTCTCTACCTTGTTCTACATCATCCCTACCTTCTCTACCTCATCCTACCTTCTCTACCTTGTTCAAACCTCATCCCTACCTTTCTACCTTCTTACCTCATCACTACCTTCTCTACCTTGTTCTACCTCATCACTACCTTCTCTCCCTTGTTCTACCTAAATCCCTACCTTCTCTACCTTGTTCTACATTCATCCATACCTTCTCTACCTTGTTCTACCTCATCTCTACCTTCTCTACCTTGTTCTACATCATCCATACCTTCTCTACCTTGTTCTACCTCATCTCTACCTTCTCTACCTTGTTCTACCTCATGCTACCTTCTCTACCTTGTTCTACATCATCTCTACCTTCTCTACCTTGTTCTACATCATCTCTACCTTCTCTACCTTGTTCTACATCATCTCTACCTTCTCTACCTTGTTCTACATCATCTCTACCTTCTCTACCTTGTTCTACATCATCTCTACCTTCTCTACCTTGTTCTACCTCATCTCTACCTTCTCTACCTTGTTCTACCTCATAACTACCTTCTCTACCTTGTTCTACATCATTCCTACCTTCTCTACCTTGTTCTACCTCATTCCTACCTTCTCTACCTTGTTCTACATCATCTCTACCTTCTCTACCTTGTTCTATCTCATCTCTACCATCTCTACCTTGTTCTACCTCATTCCTACCTTCTCTACTTTGTTCTACATCATCTCACCTTCTCTACCTTGTTCTACCTCATCTCTTCCTTCTCTACCTTGTTCTACCTCATCCCTACCTTCTCTACTTTGTTTCTACATCATCTCTACCTTCTCTACCTTGTTCTACCTCATCTCTACCTTCTCTACCTTTGTTCTACCTCAATCCCTACCTTCTCTACTTTGTTCTACATCCATCTCTACCTTCTCTACCTTGTTCTACCTCATCTCTACCTTCTCTACCTTGTTCTACCTCATCCCTACCTTCTCTACTTTGTTCTACATCATCTCTACCTTCTCTACCTTGTTCTACCTCATCTCTACCTTCTCTACCTTGTTCTACATCATCCATACCTTCTCTACCTTGTTCTACCTCATCTCTACCTTCTCTACCTTGTTCTACTCATGCCTACCATCTCTACCTTGTTCAACATCATACATACCTTCTCTACCTTGTTCTACCTCATCTCTACCTTCTATACCTTGTTCTACATCATCCATACCTTCTCTACCTTGTTCTACCTCATCTCTAACCTTCTCTACCTTGTTCTACCTCATGCCTACCTTCTCTACCTTGTTCAACATCATCCATACCTTCTCTACCTTGTTCTACCTCATCTCTACCTTCTCTACCTTGTTCTACCTCATGCCTACCTTCTCTACCTTGTTCTACCTCATCTCTACCTTCTCTAACTTGTTTTACATCATCCATACCTTCTTACCTTGTTCTACCTCATCTCTACCTTCTCTACCTTGTTCTACCTCATGCCTACCTTCTCTACCTTGTTCAACATCATCCATACCTTCTCTACCTTGTTCTACCTCATCTCTACCTTCTCTACCTTGTTCTACATCATCCATACCTTCTCTACCTTGTTCTACCTCATCTCTACCTTCTCTACCTTGTTCTACCTCATGCCTCCCTTCTCTACCTTGTTCAACATCATCCATACCTTCTCTACCTTTTTCTACCTCATAACTACCTTCTCTACCTTGTTCTACATCATCCATACCTTCTCTACCTTGTTCTACCTCATCTCTACCTTCTCTACCTTGTTCTACCTCATCACTACCTTCTCTACCTTGTTCTACATCATCCATACCTTCTCTACCTTCTCTACCTCATCACTACCTTCTCTACCTTGTTCTACCTCATCACTACCTTCTCTACCTTGTTCTATATCATCTCTACCTTCTCTACCTTGTTCTACCTCATCTCTACCTTCTCTACCTTGTTCTACATCATCCCTACCTTCTCTACCTTGTTCTACATCATCTCTACCTTCTCAAACCTTGTTCTACATCATCTCTACCTTCTCTACCTTGTTCTACCTCATCTCTACCTTCTCTACCTTGTTCTACATCATCCCTACCTTCTCTACCTTGTTCTACATCATCTCTACCTTCTCTACCTTGTTCTACATCATCTCTACCTTCTCTACCTTGTTCTACATCATCTCTACCTTCTTACCTTGTTCTACATCATCTCTACCTTCTCTACCTTGTTCTACCTCATCCCTACCTTCTCTACCTTGTTCTACATCATCTCTACCTTCTCTACCTTGTTCTAACTCATCCCTACCTTCTCTACCTTGTTCTACCTCATCCCTACCTTCTCTACCTTGTTCTATATCATCCCTACCTTCTCTACCTTGTTCTACCTCATAACTACCTTCTCTACCTTGTTCTACCTCATAACTACCTTCTCTACCTTGTTCTACCTCATAACTACCTTCTCTACCTTGTTCTACATCATCTCTACCTTCTCTACCTTGTTCTAACTCATAACTAACTTCTCTACCTTGTTCTACCTCATAACTACCTTCTCTACCTTGTTCTACATCATCTCTACCTTCTCTACCTTGTTCTAACTCATAACTACCTTCTCTGCCTTGTTCTACCTCATAACTACCTTCTCTACCTTGTTCTACATCATCACTACCTTCTCTACCTTGTTCTACATCATCTCTACCTTCTCTACCTTGTTCTACATCATCCCTACCTTCTCTACCTTGTTCTAACTCATAACTACCTTCTCTACCTTGTTCTACCTCATAACTACCTTCTCTACCTTGTTCTACATCATCACTACCTTCTCTACCTTGTTCTACATCATCTCTACCTTCTCTACCTTGTTCTACCTCATCCCTACCTTCTCTACCTTGTTCTACCTCATCCCTACCTTCTCTACCTTGTTCTACCTCATCCCTACCTTCTCTACCTTGTTCTACATCATCCATACCTTCTCTACCTTGTTCTACATCATCCCTACCTTCTCTACCTTGTTCTACCTCATCCCTACCTTCTCTACCTTGTTCTACATCATCTCTACCTTCTCTACCTTGTTCTACATCATCCCTACCTTCTCTACCTTGTTCTACATCATCACTACCTTCTCTACCTTGTTCTACCTCATCTCTACCTTCTCTACCTTGTTCTACATCATCCCTACCTTCTCTACCTTGTTCTACCTCATCTCTACCTTCTCTACCTTGTTCTACATCATCCCTACCTTCTCTACCTTGTTCTACATCATCACTACCTTCTCTACCTTGTTCTACCTCATCCCTACCTTCTCTACCTTGTTCTACCTCATCCCTACCTTCTCTACCTTGTTCTACATCATCCATACCTTCTCTACCTTGTTCTACCTCATCCCATACCTTCTCTACCTTGTTCTACATCATCCCTACCTTCTCTACCTTGTTCTACCTCATCCCTACCTTCTCTACCTTGTTCTACCTCATCCCTACCTCTCTACCTTGTTCTACCTCATCCCTACCTTCTCTACCTTGTTCTACATCATCCATACCTTCTCTACCTTGTTCTACCTCATCCCTACCTTCTCTACCTTGTTCTACATCATCCCTACCTTCTCTACCTTGTTCTACCTCATCCCTACCTTCTCTACCTTGTTCTACCTCATCCCTACCTTCTCTACCTTGTTCTACCTCATCCCTACCTTCTCTACCTTGTTCTACATCATCCATACCTTCTCTACCTTGTTCTACCTCATCCCTACCTTCTCTACCTTGTTCTACATCATCCCTACCTTCTCTACCTTGTTCTACATCATCACTACCTTCTCTACCTTGTTCTACCTCATCCTACCTTCTCTACCTTGTTCAAACATCATCCCAAACCTTCTCTACCTTGTTCTACCTCATCCCTACCTTCTCTACCTTGTTCTACCTCATCTCTACCTTCTCTACCTTTGTTCTACATCATCCATACCTTCTCTACCTTGTTCTACCTCATCCCTACCTTCTCTACCTTGTTCTACATCATCCTACCTTCTCTACCTTGTTCTACATCATCACTACCTTCTCTACCTTGTTCTACCTCATCTCTACCTTCTCTACCTTGTTCTACATCATCCCTACCTTCTCTACCTTGTTCTCCCTCATCTCTACCTTCTCTACCTTGTTCTACATCATCTCTACCTTCTCTACCTTGTTCTACCTCATCCCTACCTTCTCTACCTTGTTGTATATCATCCCTACCTTCTCTACCTTGTTCTATATCATCACTACCTTCTTTTCCTTGTTCTACCTCTTCCCTACCTTCTCTACCTTGTTCTACCTCATCCCTACCTTCTCTACCTTGTTCTACCTCATCCCTACCTTCTCTACCTTGTTCTACCTCATCCCTACCTTCTCTACCTTGTTCTATATCATCCCTACCTTTTCTTACCTTGTTCTACCTCATAACTACCTTCTCTACCTTGTTCTACCTCATAACTACCTTCTCTACCTTGTTCTACCTCATAAATACCTTCTCTACCTTGTTCTACCTCATAACTACCTTCTCTACCTTGTTCTACCTCATAACTACCTTCTCTACCTTGTTCTACATCATCTCTACCTTCTCTACCTTGTTCTAACTCATAACTACCTTCTCTACCTTGTTCTACCTCATAACTACCTTCTCTACCTTGTTCTACATCATCCTCCCTTCTCTACCTTGTTCTACATCATCCCTACCTTCTCTACCTTGTTCTACATCATCCTACCTTCTCTACCTTGTTCTATATCATCCCTACCTTCTCTACCTTGTTCTATATCATCCCTACCTTCTCTACCTTTTCTACCTCATCCCTACCTTCTCTACCTTGTTCTATATCATCCCTACCTTCTCTACCTTGTTCTACATCATCCCTACCTTCTCTACCTTGTTCTACATCATCCCTACCTTCTCTACCTTGTTCTATATCATCCCTACCTTCTCTACCTTGTTCTATATCATCCCTACCTTCTCTCCCTTGTTCTACCTCATCCTACCTTCTCTACCTTGTTCTACATCATCCCTACCTTCTCTACCTTGTTCTACATCATCCCTACCTTCTCTACCTTGTTCTATATCATCCCTACCTTCTCTACCTTGTTCTACCTCATCCCTACCTTCTCTACCTTGTTCTACCTCATCCCTACCTTCTCTACCTTGTTCTACATCATCCCTACCTTCTCTACCTTGTTCTACATCAATCCCTACCTTCTCTACCTTGTTCTACATCATCCCTACCTTCTCTACCTTGTTCATATCATCCCTACCTTCTCTACCTTGTTCTATATCATCCCTACCTTCTCTACCTTGTTCTACCTCATCCTACCTTCTCTACCTTGTTCTACATCATCCCTACCTTCTCTACCTTGTTCTACCTCATCCCTACCTTCTCTACCTTGTTCTACATCATCCCTACCTTCTCTACCTTGTTCTACATCATCCCTACCTTCTCTACCTTGTTCTACCTCATCTCTACCTCCTCTACCTTGTTCTACATCATCCCTACCTTCTCTATCTAGCTCTACCTGATCCCATCGTTGTTTATATTAGAAATGGGAAACATTCTCCATAATCTGCACTAGATTTAAGACGCCACCAACATTCAGTAACAAACACACGACATAAACACGTTCAAGACGCAACAACGCAAAGAGAGCTATGCGCTGAGTAAAATTAAAAGAATTATTTATAAAATATCAAGTTTCTTGGTTTAGTTACTTGGGTTATTAGTTATTAATGATGCCTATCACATGTACTACCAGTCACTTAGACTGGGACTGATGTGTCAGTGTACATATACAAGGAAAGATATTCAACTCTCGCAGCGCCGGACTGAAACAACACCAGTCGAGAATCTGTAATGAGTTTATATAGTAAAAATATATTTTAATATAATAGATTAACCGTGTACGGGTCTAACTTAAAATTTCACCCATTATATATATATATATATATATATATATATATATATATATATATTATATATATATATAATATATATATATATATATATTACTTATTCGCCAGTATTCTCCCAGCCCGGGTCTTTTCCAAGTAGTGGTGACCCGGCCTTGGTTTAAAATATATTTTTACTATATAAACTCATTACAGATTCTCGACTGGTGTTGTTTCAGTCCGGCGCTGCGAGTTTACCTGGAGTTTACCTGGAGAGAGTTCTGGGGGTCAACGCCCCCGCGGCCAGGTCTGTGACCAGGTCTCCTGGTGGATCAGAGCCTGATCAACCAGGCTGTTACTGCTGGCTGCACGCAAACCAACGTACGAGCCACAGCCCGGCTGGTCAGGAACCGACTTTAGGTGCTTGTCCAGTGCCAGCTTGAAGACTGCCAGGGGTCTATTGGTAATCCCCCTTATGTATGCTGGGAGGCAGTTGAACAGTCTCGGGCCCCTGACACTTATTGTATGGTCTCTTAACGTGCTAGTGACAACCCTGCTTTTCATTGGGGGGATGTTGCATCGTCTGCCAAGTCTTTTGCTTTCGTAGTGAGAGATTTTCGTGTGCAAGTTCGGAACTAGTCCCTCTAGGATTTTGCAGGTGTATATATTCATGTATCTCTCCCGCCTGCGTTCCAGGGAATACAGGTTTAGGAACCTCAAGCACTCCCAGTAATTGAGGTGTTTTATCTCCGTTATGCGCGCCGTGAAGGTTCTCTGTACATTTTCTAGGTCAGCAATTTCACCTGCCTTGAAAGGTGCTGTTAGTGTGCAGCAATATTCCAGCCTAGATAGAACAAGTGACCTGAAGAGCGTCATCAGCTGCGAGAGTTGAATATCTTCCCTTGTATACGTACACTGACACTTCAGTCCCAGTCTAAATATATATAATATATATATATATATATATATATATATATATATAATATATATATATAATATTATATATAATATATATATATTTCAACAAGTCGGCCGTCTCCCACCGAGGCAGGGTGACCCAAAAAAGAAAGAAAATCCCCAAAAAGAAAATACTTTCATCATCATTCAACACTTTCACCACACTCGTACATTATCACTGTTTTTGCAGAGGTGCTCAGAATACAACAGTTTAGAAGCATTCTCATATAAAGATACACAACATATCCCACCAAACTGCCAATATCCCAAACCCCTCCTTTAAAGTGCAGGCATTGTACTTCCCATTTCCAGGACTCAAGTCCGACTACATGAAAATAACCGGTTTCCCTGAATCCCTTCACTAAATATTACCCTGCTCACACTCCAACAGATCGTCAGGTCCCAAGTATCATTCGTCTCTATTCACTCCTATCTAACACGCTCACGCACGCTTGCTGGAAGTCCAAGCCCCTTGCCCACAAAACCTCCTTTACCCCCTCTCTCCAACCCTTTCGAGGACGACCCCCACCCCGCCTTCCTTCCCCTATAGATTTATATGCTTTCCATGTCATTCTACTTTGATCCATTCTCTCTAAATGACCAAACCACCTCAACAACCCCTCTTTGCCCTCTGACTAATGCTTTTATTAACTCCACACCTTCTCCTAATTTCCACACTCCGAATTTTCTGCATAATATTTACACCACACATTGCCCTTAAACAGGACATCTCCACTGCCTCCAACCGTCTCCTCGCTGCTGCATTTACCACCCAAGCTTCACACCCATATAAGAGTGTTGGTACTACTATACTTTCATACATTCCCTTCTTTGCCTCCATAGATAACGTTTTTTGACTCCACATATACCTCAACGCACCACTCACCTTTTTTCCCTCATCATTTCTATGATTAACCTCATCCTTCATAATCCATCCGCCGACACGTCAACTCCCAGTATCTGAAAACATTCACTTCTTCCATACTCCTCCTCCCCAATTTGATATCCAATTTTTCTTTATCTAAATCATTTGATACCCTCATCACCTTACTCTTTTCTATGTTCACTTTCAACTTTCTACCTTTACAACACATTCCCAAACTCATCCACTAACCTTTGCAATTTTTCTTTAGAATCTCCCATAAGCACAGTATCATCAGCAAAAAGTAACTGTGTCAATTCCCATTTTGAATTTGATTCCCCATAATTTAATCCACCCCTCTCCCGAACACCCTAGTATTTACTTCCTTTACAACCCCATCTATAAATATATTAAACAACCATGGTGACATTACACATCCTGTCTAAGACCTACTTTTACCGGGAAGTAGTCTCCCTCTCTTCTACACACCCTAACCTGAGCCTCACTATCCTCATAAAAACTCTTTACAGCATTTAATAACTTACCACCTATTCCATATACTTGCAACATCTGCCACATTGCTCCTCTATCCACTCTATCATATGCCTTTTCTAAATCCATAAATGCAATAAAAACTTCCCTACCTTTATCTAAATACTGTTCACATATATGCTTCAATGTAAACACTTGATCTACACATCCCCTACCCACTCTGAAACCCCCTTGCTCATCCGCAATCCAATATTCTGTCTTACCTCTAATTCTTTCAATTATAACCCTACCATACACTTTTCCTGGTATACTCAGCAAACTTATTCCTCTATAATTTTTACAGTCTCATTTGTCCCCTTTCCCTTTATATAAAGGGACTATACATGCTCTCTGCCAATCCCTAGGTACCTTCCCCTCTTTCATACATTTATTAAACAAAAGTACCAACCACTCCAACACTATATCCCCCCCTGCTTTTAACATTTCTGTCATGATCCCATCAGTTCCAGCTGCTTTACCCCCTTTCATTTTACGTAATGCCTCACGTACCTTCCCCACACTTACAATCTGCTCTTCTTCAGTCCTAAAAGATGGTATACCTCCCTGACCAGTGCATGAAATTACTGCCTCTGTTTCTTCCTTAACATTTAAAAGTTCCTCAAAATATTCTCGCCATTTACCTAATACCTCCATCTCCCCATCTACTAACTCCCCTACTCTGTTTTTAACTGACAAATCCATACTTTCCCTAGGCTTTCTTAACTTGTTTAACTTACTCCCAAAATTTTTTCTTATTTTCATTAAAATTTCTTGACAGTGCCCTCCCACTCTATCATCTCCTCCTTTTGCACTCTCTCACCACTCTCTTTACCTTTCTTTTACTCTCCATATACTCTGCTCTTCTTTTAACACTTCTGCTTTGTAAAAACCTCTCATAAGCTTCCTTTTTCTCTTTATCACACCCTTTATTTCCCATCATTCCACCAATCACTCCTCTTTCCTCCTTCCCCCACCCTCCTATAACCACAAACTTGTGCCCACATTCTAATACTGCATTTTTAAAACTATTCCAACCCTCTTCAACGCCCCCACTACTCATCTTTGCACTAGCCCACCTTTCTGCCAATAGTTGCTTATATCTCACCCGAACTTCCTCCTCCCTTAGTTTATACACTTTCACCTCCCTCTCACTTGTTGTTGCCACCTTCCTCTTTTCCCATCTACCTTTTACTCTAACTGTAGCTACAACTAAATAATGATCCGATATATCAGTTGCCCCTCTATAAACATGTACATCCTGGAGCCTACCCGTCAACCTTTTATCCACCAATACATAATCTAATAAACTACTTTCATTACGTGCTACATCATACCTTGTATATTTATTTATCCTATTTTTCATAAAATATGTATTACTTATTACCAAATCTCTTTCTACACATAGCTCAATTAAAGGCTCCCCATTTACATTTACCCCTGGCACCCCAAATTTACCTACTACTCCCTCCATAACATTTTTACCCACTTTAGCATTGAAATCCCCAACTACCATTACTCTCACACTTGATTCAAAACTCCCCACGCATTCACTCAACATTTCCCAAAATCTCTCTCTCTCGTCTACACTTCTCTCTTCTCCAGGTGCATACACGCTTATTATAACCCACTTTTCACATCCAATCTTTATTGCACTCCACATAATCCTTGAATTAATACATTTATAGTCCCTCTTTTTCTGCCATAGCTTATCCTTCAACATTATTGCTACTCCTTCTTTAGCTCTAACTCTATTTGAAACCCCTGACCTAATCCCATTCATTCCTCTCCACTGAAACTCTCCCACCCCCTTCAGCTTTGTTTCACTTAAAGCCAGGACATCCAGCTTCTTCTCATTCATAACATCCACAATCATCTCTTTCTTATCATCTGCACAACATCCACGCACATTCAGACTTCCCACTTTGACAATTTTCTTCTTCTTATTCTTTTTAGTAATCTTTACAGGAAAAGGGGTTACTAGCCCATTGTTCCCGGCATTTTAGTTGACTTTTACAACACGCATGGCTTACGGAGGAAAGATTCTTATTCCACTTCCCCATGGATATAAAAGGAAAAGTAATAAGACCAAGAACTATTAAGATAAAATCAAAGAAAACTCAAATGAGTGTGTATAAATAAATGTGTACATGTATGTGTAGTGTAACCTAAGTGTAAGTAGAAGTAGCAAGACGTACCTGTAATCTTGCATATTTATGAGACAGACAAAAGACATCAGCAATCCTACCATCATGTAAAACAATGGCTTTCGTTTTACACTCACTTGGCAGGACGGTAGTACCTCCCTGGGTGGTTGCTGTCTACCAACCTACTACCTACAGTATATATATATATATATATATATATATATATATATATATATATATATATATATATATATATATATATATATATATATATATATATATATAAATATATATATATAATATATATATATATATATATATATATATATATATATATATATATATATATATATATAATACAATTAATATATATATATATATATATATTATATATATATATATATATATATATATATATATACATATATAAAATATATATATATATATATATATATATATATATATATATATATATATATATATATATATATATATATATATATTATTTATTACTTTTATAATTATCACATTGGCAGTTTCCCACCAAGGCAGGGTGGCCCGTAAAAGAAAAACTTTCACCATCATTCACTCCATCACTGTCTTGCCAGAGGCGCGCTTACACTACAGTTATAAAACTGCAACATTAACACCTCTCCTTCAGAGTGCAGACACTGTACTTCCCATCTCCAGGACTCAAGTCTTGCCTGCCGGTTTCCCTGAATCCTTTCATAAATATTACCCTGCTCGCACTCCAACAGCAGATTGAGTTCTAAAAGCCAATTTTTTCCATTCACTCCTATCTAACACGCTCACGTATGCTTGGTGGAAGTCCAAGCCCCTCGCACACAAAACCTCCTTTACCCGTCCCTCCAACCTTTCCTAGGCCGACCTCTACCCCGCCTTCCCTCCACTACAGATTTATACACTCTTGAAGTCGTTCTATTTTGTTCCATCCTCTGTACACCTTGAACCACCTCAACAACCCCTCCTCAGCCCTCTGGATAATAGTTTTGGTAATCCTACGCCTTCTCCTAATATCCAAACTACGAATTCTCTGCATTATATTTACACCACACATTGCCCTCAGACACATCTCCACTGCCTCCCGCCTTCTCCTTGTTGCAATATTCACCGCCCATGCTTCACACCCATATAACAGCGTTGGTATAACCATACTCTTTACAATCCCTTCCTGCTTCCATGGACAGAGTTCTTTGTCTCCACAGACTCCCCAGTGCACCATTCATCTTTTTCCCCCTCTTCATTTCTATGATTCACCTCAAATTATATTGACCTATCTGCTGACACAGTTACTCCTAAATATCTGAATATATTCACCTTCTCCATACTTTCTCCCTCAAACCTGATATCCAATCTTTCGTTACCTATATTTTTTGTTATGCTCATCACCTTACCCTTTCCTACATTCGCTTTCAATTTTATTCTTTTACATATCCTACCAAACTCATCCACCAACCTCTGCAACTTCTCTTCACAATCTCCCAAAAGCACAGTGTCATCAGCAAAGAACAACTGTGACAACTCCCACTTTGTATTAGATTCTTTATCTTTTAAACCCAGATCTCTTGCCAACACCCAAGTATTCACTTCTCTTACAATCCTGTCTATACATATTTTGAACAACCACGGTGACATCACACATCCTCGTCTAAGGCCTACTATTGCTGGGAAATAATCTCCCTCTCTCCTACATACTCTAACCTGAGCCTCACTATCCTCGTAAAAACTTTTCACTGTTTTCAGTAACCTACCTCCTACTCCATACATTTGCAACATCTGCCACATTGCCTTCCTATCCACTCTGTCATATGCCTTTTCCAAATCCATAAGTGTCACAAAAACCTCTTTACCCTTATCTAAATACTGTTTATTTACATGTTTCACTGTAAACACGTGGTCTACACACCCTGTCCCCTTCCTAAAGCCTCCTTGTTCATCTACTGTTCATAACTCTGGCATATACTTTACCAGGTATACTCAACAGATTTATTCCCCTATAATTTTTGCATTCTCTTTTGTCCCCTTTGCCTTTATACAATGGAACTATGCATGCTCTCTGCCAGTCCCTTGGTACCTTATCCTCTTCCATTCATTTATTAAATAAAAGCACCAACCACTCCGAAACTATATCCCCACCTGATTTTAACATTTCTATCTCCATCCCATCAATCCCAGCTGCTTTACCCCTTTTCATTCTACCCACTGCTCCACGCACTTCCCTCACACTCACAACTGGTTCTTCCACACTCCTATTAGGTGTTATTCCTCCTTGCCCTATACACGAAATCACAACTTCCCTATCTTCATCAACATTTAACAATTCCTCAAAATATTCTCTCCATCTTCCCGATACTTCTAACTCCATTTAATAACTTTCCTATCCAATCTCACTCCAAAACTTTTTCTTATTTTCAACAAAATTTGTTGATAATATCTCACCCACTCTCTCATTTGCTCTCTTTTTACATTGCTTCACCACTCTCTTAACCTCTCTTTTTCTCTCCATATACTCTTCCCTCCTTCGATCACTTCTACTTTGTAAAAACCTCTCATATGCTAACTTTTTCTCCCTTACTACTTTCTTTACATCATTATTCCATCAATCGCTCTTCTTCCCTCCCGCACCCACTTTCCTGTAAACACAAACTTCTGCTGAACATTTTAGCACTGCGCTATTAAACCTACCCCATACATTTTCAACCTCACTACCTGTGCTCTCACTAGCCCATCTGTCCTTCAAAAGTTGTTTATATCTTACTCTAACTGCCTCCTCCTTTAGCTTACAAACGTTCACCTCTCTCTTACCTGTTGCTTCCATTTTCTTTGTATCCCATCTACCTTTTACTCTCACTGCAGTTACAACTAAAAAAGTGATCTGATATATCTGTGGCCCCTCTATAAACATGTACATCTTGAGGTCTACCCAAGAGTCTTTTATCTACCAATACGTAGTTCAACAAACTACTGTCATTACACTTTGCATCATATCTTGCATACGTATACTTATTTATTCTTAAAATATGTATTACCTCTAACCAACATCCTTTCTATACCAAGTTCAGTCAAACGGCCCCCATTATCATTTACACCTGGCACCCCAAACTTACCTACCACACTCTCTCTAAATGCTTCTCCTACTTTAGCATTTAGGTCACCTACCACAATTACTCTCTCACTTGGTTCAAAAGTTCCTACACACTCGCTTAACATCACCCAAAATATCTCTCTCTCTCCTCTACACACCTCTCTTCTCCAGGTGCATACATACTTATTATGACCCACTTTTCGCATCAAACCATTATTTTAATCCACATAATACTTGAATTTATACATTTATATTCCCCTCTTCTTCCATAACTGATCCTTCAACATAGTTGCTATCCCTTCCTTAGCTCTAACTCTCTCAGAGTGAACAATATAATGGTATAAAATACCAACAGGTTGTTAGGTAAGACACATATGCAACAGTTAGGTATCTTTATTTCGAAACGTTTCGCCTACACAGTAGGCTTCATCAGTCGAGTACAGAAAAGTTGATAGAATCAGAAGAGACTTGACGATGTAATCAGTCCATCACCCTTGAAGTTTTGAGGTGGTCAGTCCCTCAGTCTGGAGAAGAGTATTGTTCCATAGTCTGAAACAATATGGAGATGAAGGGACCTGACCTCTCAACGTCTATATTCTTACCTCTACTAGTGACCTACGTCTCACCTCCTGGCGCTATATAAGGCTCCATCCTGTCACTTCAACTCCATATTGTTTCAGACTATGGAACAATACTCTTCTCCAGACTGAGGGACTGACCACCTCAAAACTTCAAGGGTGATGGACTGATTACATAGTCTTCAAGTCTCTTCTGCTTCTATCAACTTTTCTGTACTCGACTGAAGATGCCTACTGTGTAGGCGAAACGTTTCGAAATAAAGATACCTAACTGTTGCATATGTGTCTTACCTAACAACTCTCTCAGAGTTAGAGCTAAGGAAGGGGTAGCAATAATGTTGCTGAAACTCACCTACCACCTTCTTCATACACACACACACACACACACACACACACACACACACACACACACACACACACACACACACACACACACACACGCACACCTTTTTTTTCCAAGGGTTCTTAAAGGAGTGTTAAATGGAACTTTGTGAACCATTAACTTGCCTTGTTTAATACATCTCTGCATACAGGTAAAGCGTCTGATATGTGGAAGTTGGTTAATGTAATTCCTATTTTAAAACAGGATATAAGTCATTACCCTCAAATTACCCCCACATCACCACCCGTGAGTCACCCACTTGTGAGTTACTCAGTCACTACACCACTCACCATGAGTCAATCACTTGTGAGTTACTCAGTCACTACACCACTCACCATGAGTCAACCACTTGTGGGTTACTCAGTCACTACACCACTCACCATGAGTCAACCACTTGTGGGTTACTCAGTCACTACACCACTCACCATGAGTCAATCACTTGTGAGTTACTCAGTCACTACACCACTCACCATGAGTCAATCACTTGTGAGTTACTCAGTCACTACACCACTCACCATGAGTCAATCACTTGTGAGTTACTCAGTCACTACACCACTCACCATGAGTCAACCACTTGTGGGTTACTCAGTCACTGGTCACTACACCACTCACTGTGAGTCACCAGCTGTGGGTTCCTCACAATAAATTAGCTGTACTAGCAATAATATTTAGTGGTTTAGAGGTTTCAATTGACCTCATGACTGCATTTAAAAAAAAATACCACCAATGAATTTTAAAAACTTGTGTGAATGAAACGCCTAAAAATTATGTTTATATAAGCACGAAGAATTTTTTAGCGCGTGTGTTTTTCTATTCTATTCACTGTACAAATTTTTATGACGATTATGTAAAGAACTTCACTTTGACACAGTTACCATACTTTTTTTTGAGAATTTTCAATGTTTATAAACTCCAGAGAGAAATGTTAACTATGAGCAAGACTAAAGTCTGGGTGAAAGTATTTACAGGATTAGTGGCTCTACCACGAGTACTTAAGAAAATGTATCCTGTACCTCTGCACTCTGAACCCTTGCATTATGAACCTCTACACTCTGAACCCTTGCATTATGAGCCTCTGCACCCTGAACCCTTGCATTATGAACCTCTGCACCCTGAACCCTTGCATTATGAGCCTCTGCACCCTGAACCCTTGCATTATGAACCTCTGCACCCTGAACCCTTGCATTATATACCGCTGCACCCTGAACCCTTGCATTATGTACCCCTGCATCCTACACCACTGCATCCTGTACCTCTGCGTCCTACAATACTGCAACATGTACCCCTGCATCCTGTAACCTTGAATCCTGTATCCCAGCATCCTGTACCCCAGCATCATTCATCACTGCATCCTGCACCCCCTCATATTACATCCTACATCCTGCACCCCTACATCCTATACCCTACATCCAGCCCCTCTACATCCTGCCCCCTACATCCTGCACCCTTACATCCTGCATCCTTGCATTCTGTGAGTTAAGTGTAGTTATGCCTACGACGAACGAAAAGTTATTATCACCATATATTAATTAATTTTCAGTGTGACATATTATAACTATCCCACGATTGTATATAATCCATTTACTGCTCGATATAATTCAATATAATTTAAAAACTAAGACTACATTCATTTTTAGCTCCAGTACATCCCATGCTGAGTGGAACTGCAGTCAGAGGATCGTCAAGTAGCAGTCGACCAGTCAGGAGTTACAGTCACTCACCTGTGTGTGAGTTACAGTCACTCACCTGTGTGTGAGTTACAGTCACTCACCTGTGTGTGAGTTACAGTCACTCACCTGTGTGTGAGTTACAGTCACTCACCTGTGTGTGAGTTACAGTCACTCACCTGTGTGTGAGTTACAGTCACTCACCTGTGTGTGAGTTACTCATAGTCACTCACTTGTGTGTGTTACTCACAGTCACTCACCTGTGTGTGAGTTGCTTACCTGTGGGTTACTCACAGTCATCAAACACTAAACATTACTCAACAATGACAAGTGTCACTCCATCACTCGCCACTCACCGGAGCGAGGCCGGGACACTCGTAGACAGTGTACTCGTTCTCCTCGCCTTCCTCCTCAGAGTCCACATCCGAGGTCGACCCGTGACGCTCTCCACCAGACGGCCTGCAATGTCAACACTTGCAGTGCACCAGTCACGTATATGGCAACACACGTTAATGGGTAAAGGGAGGGCAATAAAAATGGTATACTAAGACAACGTTAATGGGTAGAAGTGTGAATGACAGCAGATTATTGAAGCAAAGTTAATGAGTAGAAATTTCCAAACCACTGGCTAAGTCAAGGTTAATTATGATACTGAATTAAAAATGTGTCAGATAGGAAATGCTTAGTGGGGAAACGATATCTTAAAGGAAGGTGTCAACAGCTAATGGGTTAGTGAGAAGAGCTTAATGGGGGTGAAGGGAACACTAGAACATACTGTGAATTAAGAACACCGTGCCAAGGGACAGTACAGTGAACAATCAGGTAAGATATTACAAATCACCAGTTACATATTTAAGAATATTTAATTAATGAATAAACTCCGAATTAACCAGAGCGTATTTATTAAGTTTATCGTCAACCAAACAGGAACGAGCAAGTAATGTTACGTGATGCATTCACTGTATGGTTGACTCTGTACATGACCAGATGAAGACATATTTAGTAATTGGGTATCTGAGGACCTACTCTGTAGATGGGCATCTGAGGACCTACTCTGTACATGGGTATATGAGGACCTCTGTAGATGGGTACATGTGGACTTGCTCTGTAGACGCGTATATGAGGACCTACTCTGTAGATGGGTATATGAGGACCCACTATGTAGAGGAGTATTTGTGGACCTACTCTGTAGATCGGTATATGAGGACCTTCTCTGTAGATGGGTATATGAGGATCCATTCTGTAGATGGTATATGAGGATCCATTCTGTAGATGGGTATATGAGGACTTACATCTGTAGATGGGTATATGAGGACCTACTCTGTAGATGGGTGTATGAGGGCCTTCTGTGTAGATGGGTATATGAGGATCCACTCTGTAGAGGAGTATATGTGGACCTACTCTGTAGATCGGTATATGAGGACCTTCTCTGTAGATGGGCATATGAGGATCCATTCTGTAGATAGGTATATGAGGATCCATTCTGTAGATGGGTATATGAGGACTTACACTGTAGATGGGTATATGAGGACCTACTCTGTAGATGGGTGTATGAGGGCCTTCTGTGTAGATGGGTATATGAGGATCCACTCTGTAGATGGGTATATGAGGATAAAATTCTGTAGATGGGTATATGAGGACCTACTCTGTAGATGGGTATATGAGGATTCACTCTGTAAATGGGTATATGAGGATCCACTCTGTAGATAGGTATTTGAGGATCCACTCTATAGTTGGATATATGTGGACCTACTCTGTAGATGGGTATATGAAGACCTTCTCTGTAGATGGGTACATGAGAATCCACTCTGTAGATGGATATATGAGGATTCATTCTGTAGATGGGTACATGAGAATCCACTCTGTAGATGGATATATGAGGATCCACTCTGTAGATGTGGACCTACTCTGTAGATAGGTATATGAGGATCCACTGTGTAGATGGGTATATGAGGATCCACTCTGTAGATGGGTATATGAGGATGCACTCTGTAGATGGGTATATTAGGATCCACCTTGTAGATGGGTATATTAGGATGTACTCTATAGATGGGTATATGAGGATCCACTCTGTAGATGTGGACTTACTCTGTAGATAGGTATATAAGGATCCACTCTGTAGATAGGTATATGAGGATCCACTCTGTAGATGGGTATATGAGGATGCACTCTGTAGATGGGTATATTAGGATCCACCTTGTAGATGGGTATATTAGGATGTACTCTATAGATGGGTATATGAGGATCCACTCTGTAGATGGGTATATGAGGATCCACTCTGTAGATGTGGACCTACTCTGTAGATAGGTATATGAAGATCCACTTTGTACATGGGTATATGAGGATCCACTTTGTAGATGGGTATATGAGGATGTACTCTGTAGATGGGTATATGAGGATGTACTCTGTAGATGGGTATATGAGGATCCACTCTGTAGATGGGTATATGAGGATCCACTTTGTAGATGGGTATATTAGGATGTACTCTATAGATGAGTATATGAGGATCCACTCTGTAGATGTGGACCTACTCTGTAGATAGGTATATAAGGATCCACTGTGTAGATAGGTATATGAGGATCCACTCTGTAGATGTGGACCTACTCTGTAGATAGGTATATAAGGATCCACTGTGTAGATAGGTACATGAGGATCCACTCTGTAGATGGATATATGAGGACCTACTCTACAAATGAGTATATGAGTGTCTGTGATTTTTAACTGATATACAAGACAGAAATATGTTAATTGTCTCTCCTCCACTGAAAGAAATCCAGGAAGCGTTTAAAGATATTTCTGCTTGTAACATCAAAACAAACATACACATCTACAAGCTTTGTCTCAAGATATTAAAACATTTTCCACACGCAGACGAGAACTTTAATATCAGACCGTTTATCTTCCTTTCATATTGCGTGGGGAGAGAGAGAGAGAGAGAGAGAGAGAGAGAGAGAGAGAGAGAGAGAGAGAGAGAGAGAGAGAGAGAGAGGGAAGGACTATGTTTCAAACGTCCTTCACTTTGCAATTTGAGAATTTATAATTGCTTCCGGATTTTTAATAAATAATTTTTCTCCCTGATAATGATGTCAGAACTTTTTTTAGAGTATTTATAAACGATGGTTATGCATCGTCATTATCATCTCAGGTTGGCATTATATTGTGTCATGTAACTGAGGGCAGCAAATAACACACGGAAAAATAAATAACAAGTCAAAAATATTCTGAACTTTCAGTCACCGTAAAAAAAAAAAAAAGAAAAACGTCGTTGGGATTTAAATATGCTCTTGACGTGGAAATTATGGGGACGAATATCCGGATGAACGATCTACTACCTTGATGTAAAATACAAAGTGCAAAGTCGCTAGTTTGGTCCTTAACACTACGTGAATATTGTTGCCATATTATCTTCACTGTGTGCTGAGACACTCATTTTACTGGAGTATCTTGATCACAACATATGACTAATATCTTGATCACAACATATGACTAATATCTTGATCACAACATATGACTAATATCTTGATCACAACATATGACTAATATCTTGATCACAACATATGACTAATATCTTGATCACAACATATGACTAATATCTTGATCACAACATATGACTATATCTTGCATCATCAACATATGACTTATATCTTGATCACAACATATGACTAATTATCATGATCACAACTATGACTAATTCCTTGATCAGCAACATACTGACTAATATCTTGAATCACAACATATGACTATATCTTGATCACAACATATACTTATATCTTGATCACAAATAGACTAATCATCTCTTATCACAACATATGACATAAATATCCTGTATCACAACATATCACTAAATCTCTGATCTCACACATATGAACATACTATATCTCCATGATCACAACATACCTCGACTAATATCAATCACAACATATGCTATATATCTTTATCACAACATATGATCCCTACATCACAATATACCTCGTATCCCAAACATATCACTAATATCTTGATCACAACATATGACAAATATCTGATCCACATACATATGACTAATATCCTTGTATCCCAACATATACAAATATCTATCATCACAAACATACTCTAATATCTCATCATTCACAACATATGACTAATATCTTATCACAACATATACTAATATCTTCCAAATCACAACATATGACTATATCTTGATCACAACATATGACTATACTCGATCAATCAACAAATGACTATTCTGATCACAACATATGACTAATATCTTGATCACAACATATGACTAATATCTTGATCACAACATATGACTAATATCTTGATCACAACATATACTATTCCATCATGATCACAACATACTGTACTCCATCACTTGATCACAACATACTGCATCTAATATCTTGATCACAACATAGACCTTATCTCCATCATATACACATACTTTATCTCCATCATACACAACATACTTCGTATCTCATCACATCACAACATACTCATCTCCATCATATCACAACATACCTCGTATCTCCATCATATCACAACATACCTCGTATCTCCATCACATCACAACATACCTCGCATCTCCATCATATCACAACATACCTCGTATCTCCATCACATCACAACATACCTCGTATCTCCATCATATCACAACATACCTCGTATCTCCATCACATCACAACATACCTCGTATCTCCATCACATCACAACATACCTCGTATCTCCATCATATCACAACATACCTCGTATCTCCATCACATCACAACATACCTCGCATCTCCATACACATCCCACAAACATCCCTCGTATCTCCATCATATCACAACATACCTGTTCTCCATCCATCACAACTCCCCTCGATCCCTACACAAACATACCTCGTATCTCCATCATATACAATATATTCATATCTCCATCATATCACATGCCTCGTGGCTTTATTTATGTTCTTTATTGATTCTTGGCTATCTCAATGTAATCATTTTAAAAGCCTAAATACACCTCGTCTACATGTTAAATTTTTGCATTTCACTTTTTAACTCTTCTGCATGTATCATTTTAACTTTTCTGCATGCCCATGAAAACATTTCTCATGTCCACTGTTAATCTTCTGCATGTCTCTATTTTTCCCCCTTTTAAACTCTTCTGCATGTCTTACATTTTTCCCCTGTTAACCTTCTACAGTATCAGTTAACCCTTGTATAGTGTCACTTTTAAAAACTCTTGTACAGTATCACTGTTAATTTGTCATGTTCACTTTTAAACCTCACATGCTCCTCGACAAATTGCTTCGTTGTAAGAATGGTTATGAACCATTCGTTAAGGTTAGGGTGTTTTACCAATTTTCCACTTTCTCCAGTACTTAATTTCTGCATTGATTTGAAAAAAAAAATCAGAGTTGGCGAAAACGTTTCGTAATTAAGAGCCGAGGCAGCACATGTTCTTTGATCATCTTGCGGTATTCAACTATTACTGAATAATCCCTATCCATAGTTTTATATTTCCTCAATCTCTTATTTTTAAGATACAATTTTGAAAAAAAGCCAAAGAAAAGTCTAATCACGTTAAATTCCTTTTTTCGGGGATGATCCATGGTGTTTATGACGCCATCAAAAAGGGAAATTTAAATACTAGAAAAATGAGTTTCGATAACGCGTTTAAAAAGCCATTGAACGTGCTGCTTATTTACAGCGGTTTATACTTGTCCATGGTGTGATCAAAGTTTTACTTTTGTTTAGGGGGGCTTTGACTTGTTCTTGGTATGGTCCGGTTTTATACTTATTCTCATTATAATAATCTATCTTTTTTTTCTACAAATACATTACAAGGTATACAGGGCCCAGCTGACATCAATAAAAATAATAATAATAATAAAAATATGATGATAATAATAATAAAAAAATAAAAAATATAATAATAAAAATAATAATAAAAATTTTAAAAATAATACTTTTTTTTCTCAATAAAAAGTACAGGTATACAGGCCCAGCTGAATCAAAAAATAAAAAAATAATAATAAAATAATAATAAATTTAAAAATTAAAAAAAAATAATCATTAATAATAATAAAAAAAATAATAAATAATAATAATAATAATAATTAATAAATAATAATAATAATGTAATAATAATAATAAAAATAAAAATAATAAAATAATAATTAATAAAAATTAATAATAATTAAAAGGTAGTAGGTTGGTGACGCAACCACCCAGGGAGGTATACCCCCGTGGGGTAGGTTGGAGAAGAACCACCAGGGAGGGACTACCGGGCCTGCCAATTTAGTGTTTAAAAAGAAAGCCCGTGGGTTTTTTTACATGATGGGGAGGTTGCTGATGTTTTTTGTCTGTCTATAAATATGCAAGATTACAGGCATGTCTTGCTACTTATTACATTAGGTCACACTCACATACAGTACACATTTTTTTTATCACAACCATCTGAGTTTTCTTTGATTTTATCTTAATAGTTCTTGGTCTTATTAAATTTTTCCTTTTATATCCAGGGGAAGGGGAATAAGAATCTTTCCTCCGTAAGCCGCTGTTGTAAAAGTCAACTAAAACCCGGGGAACAATGGGCTATAACCCCTTTTCCCCTGAAAAGTTTACTAAAAAAAATAAGAAGAAGAAAATTGTCAAAGGGGGGAAGTCTAAATGTGCGGGGATTTTGCAATGATAAAAAAGAGACGATTGGGATGTTTAAATGGAAGAACGGGATGTCCGGTTTTAAGTGAAACAAACTGAAGGGGGTGGGAGAGTTTCAGTGGAGGGGAAAAAAGGGGTTTAGGTCAGGGGTTTAATGAGTTAGACTAAAGAAGGGAGTACAATAATTTAAGGATAACAAGGGCGGGAAAAAAGAGGGATATAAATGTTTAATTCAAGGATTATTGGAGTAAAAAAAAGATTGGAGTGAAAAAGGGGGTTATTATAGGTGATGCACCGGGAGAAGAGAGAAGTGTAGGGGAGAGAGAGAGTTTTTTGGGAAATGGAGTAAAATGCGGGGGGATTTTTGAAAAAGTGTGAGAGTAATGGGGGTTGGGGGATTTCAATGCAAAAGGGGAAAAAAATTTTATGGGGGGAGTAGTGGTAAATTTGGGGGCCAGGGGTAAATTAAAAGGGGGAGCCTTTAATTACATTGTAGAAAAAAATTTTTGGTAAAAATAATACATATTTTATGAAAAAGAGGATAAAAAAATATAAAAGGGTAAAGTAGCACGTAATGAAAGTTTTTATTAGATTATGTATTAGGGGAAAAAAGGGTTGAGGGTAGGCCCAGGATGTAATGTTTTTTAGAGGGGCAACTGATTATCGGATCATTTTTTCAGTTGAAAGCACGTTAGAGTAAGAGGTAAGGGGAAAAGAGGAAGGTGCAACAACAGTAAGGGGGAGGTAAAGTTATAAACAAGGGGAGGAGGAAGTTGGGGCGGATATAAGCGACTATTGGCAAAAAGGGGGGATAGTGCAAAGAAGTAAGGGGGGTTAAAAGGGTTGGAATGTTTTTAAAAATGAAGTTTTGAATGTGGGGCAAATTTTTGGGTTATGGGAGGGTGGGTGCAGGGGAAAAGAGGAGTGATTGGTGAATAGAAGAAAAGGTGTGTAAAAAAAAAAAGGTACTTATAAGGTTTTTAAAAACGAATGTATAAGAAAGCAAAAATATATGGAGAGTAAAAAAAAGGTAAAGAGAGTGGGGAGAGAGTGCAAAAAGGGGAAAAGAGATAGAGTGGGAGAGGCACGTCAAGAAATTTTTAAAGAAAATAAGAAAAAATTTTGGGGTGAGTTAAAAAAGTTTAAGAAAGCCAAGGGAAAATATGGATTGTCAGTTAAAAACAGAGTAGGGGGGGTTATAAGGGGAGTGGAGGTATTGGTAGATGGGGAGAAAATTTTTAGGAACTTTTTAAAAGTTAAGGAAGAAACAACATAATTTCATGCACTGGTCAGGGGGGTATACCATCTTTTAAGTGAAGAAGAGCAAATGTAAATGTGGGGAAAGGGACGTGAGGCTTTTTGAAAAATGAAAGGGGGTAAAGCAGCGGGAAATGATGGGGCATGACGAAATGTTTTAAAAACAGGGGGGGAAAGTGTGGGTGGTTGGTCTTTTGTTCAATAAATGAGAAAGAGGGGGAAAGGACCAGGATTGGCGGAGGATGTAAGTCCCTTTTTTAAAGGGAAAGGGGACAAAAGAGACTTAAAAATTTTGAGGGAAAAAGCTTACTGATATACCGAAAAGGCGGGAGGGTTATAATTGAAAGAATTAGAGGGAAACAGAATGTAGGATTGCGGATGAGCAAGGAGGTTTTTAGAGTGGGGAGGGGATGTGTAATCAAGTGTTTAAATTGAAGCATATATGGAACAGTATTTTGATAAAGGAGGGAAGTTTTTTTTGCTTTATGATTTAGAAAAGGTTGAAGAGTGGATAGAGGAGCAATGTGGCAGAGTTTCAAGATATGGAAAAGGTGGTAGTTTTTTAAATGCGTAAAGAGTTTTTATGAGGTATGAGGTCAGGTTAGGGGTGTAAAGAGAGGGGGACTATTTCCCGGTAAAAGAGGTCTTAGCAGGGATGTGTTGTCACCATGGTTGTTAATATATTTAGATGGGGTTGAAAGGGAATAAATGCAGGGTGTTCGGGGGAGGGGGGGGATTTAAAATTTTGGGGAATCAAATTCAAAATGGGAATTGACACAGTTACTTTTTGCTGATGATACTGTGCTTATGGGAATTCTAAAAAAAAATTGCAAAGGTTAGTGGATGAGTTTGGAATGTGTGTAAAGGTAGAAAGCTGAAAGTGAACATAGAAAAGAGTAAGGTGATGAGGTGTCAAATGTTTTAAAGATAAAGAAAAATTGGATATCAAATTGGGGAGGAGGAGTATGGAAAGAAGTGAATGTTTTCAGATACTTGGATGACGTGTCGGCGGATGGATTTATGAAGGATGAGGTTAATCATAAAATTTGATGAGGGAAAAAAGGTGAGTGGTGCGTTGAGGTATATGTGGAGTCAAAAAACGTTATCTATGAGGCAAAGAAGGGAATGTATGAAAGTATAGTAGTACCAACACTTTTATATGGGTGCGAAGCTTGGTGGAAAAATGCAGCAGCGAGGAGAGGGTTTGGGAGGCAGGGGAGATGTCATGTTTAAGGGCAATGTGTGGTTAAATTTTAATGCAGAAAATTCGGAGTGTGGAAATTAGGAGAAGGTGTGGAGTTAATAAAAGTATTGTCAGGGGGCAGAAAAAGGGGTTGTTGAGGTGGTTTGGTCATTTAGAGAGAATGGATCAAATTTAGAATGACATGGAAAGCATATAAATCTATAGGGGAAGGAAGGCGGGGTAGGGGTCGTCCTCAAAAGGGTTTGGAGAGAGGATGTAAAGGAGGTTTTGTGGGCGAGGCTTGGGACTTCCAGCAAGCGTGCGTGAGCGGGTTAGAAAGGAGTGAATGGAGACGAATGGTACTTGGGACCTGACGATCTGTTGGAGTGTGAGCAGGGTAATATTTAGTGAAGGGATTCAGGGAAAAACCGGTTATTTTCATTAGTCGGGAAATTGAGTCCTGGAAAAAGGGAAGTACAAATGCCTGCACTTTAAAGGAGGGGTTTGGGGTATTGGCAGTTTGGAGGGATATGTTTTTTTTTATCTTTATATGTGTATACTTCTAGACTGTTGTATTCTGAGCACCTCTGCAAAAACAGTGATAATGTGTGAGTGTGGTGAAAGTGTTGAATGATGATGAAAGTATTTTCTTTTTGGGGATTTTCTTTCTTTTTTGGGTCACCCTGCCTCGGTGGGAGACGGGCCCAAATTGTTGAAAAAAAAAAAAAAAAAAAAAAATAATAATAATAATAATAATAATAATACCTTTATTTACTACAAGTACATGTACAAGGTATACAGGCCTAGTTGACATCAATGACATACTACTATATAGAAAGCCGCTTGTTATGCTGAGCATTTCGGGCAAATTACGTCAGTTTTGTCCCAGGATGCGACCCACACCAGTCGACTAACACCCAGGTACTCATTTAAACTGATGGATGAACAGGGTCAGGGACAGGTGTCTTATGGAAACACGTCCCTAATGTTTTCCAGCCGTTCCGGAGGAAATTCGAACCCCGGACCTCAGTGTGTGAGCTGCGTGCACCAGCGATCGAACTACAGGACACCATGATGTACTACTGTTACGGAATACTCTAAAAAAAATATTTATATAAGAAATAACGCTCCATATGTCATTTTCCGGGTTTGCATTGAAAGCGAACCGTATTATTCCCGGGCAGTTAGAGTGACCAGGAGACAGCAGCAGATGACGGGTGGTGAGCGTCAGTCAGTGGAGCACAACACTTGAAATAAGATGTACTAATTGTAATAAAGTTGGTAGAATTACCGACAATATGTAAAGTAAAAGGACACAAGTGCAACTAATGTGACATTTTATTGTGGCAACGTTTCGCTCTCCAGGAGCTTTATCAAGCCATTACAGACAATACATGGACACAGAGGGTATATATAGGCTCAGAGTGAGGTGCAATACTAGTGGTAGTGGTAGGTATAGTAGTAGTGACAAAAGTTGTAGTAGTAGTAGTAATAATACAATATGGTAGAGCAATTAATTCGTACATGAGTAAAAGGATATAAAAGCTATTACTTGGGTAACATAAAAATAGGTTGGACAAATATAGACTGGATAGAGGCAGCCTGTGTTCACTCTCTGTAATGTGCTTTGTGTTGTTAGGTAAGACACATATGCAACAGTTAGGTATCTTTATTTCGAAACGTTTCGCCTACACAGTAGGCTTCTTCAGTCGAGTACAGAAAAGTTGATAGAAGCAGAAGATACTTGAAAACGATGTAATCAGTCCATCACCCTTGAAGTCGTAGAATTTGAGGTTGTCAGTCCCTCGGCCTGGAGAAGTTCAGTTCCATAGTCAGGAACTATCTGAAGATCAAGCTTGATCTTCAGATAGTTCCTGACTATGGAACTGAACTTCTCCAGGCCGAGGGACTGACAACCTCAAATTCTACGACTTCAAGGGTGATGGACTGATTACATCGTCTTCACATCTCTACTGTTCCTGCCTACTTTCTGTATTCGACTGAAGAAGCCTACTGTGTAGGCGAAACGTTTCGGAATAAAGTTGCCTAACTGTTGCCTATGTGTCTTACCTACCAACCTGTCGGTATTGTATACCATTTTGATGTTCAATTATAACTTTGTTGGGAGTGGTGTTGGTGCGTGGAGAATTAAGGATCTGAAGAGCTCTTTTCTTGCAGTCTTTGATGAAAAAGGAAGGAAAATGTAACTCAGTGAATGTTTGGTGAATGTATGTACATTCCTCGTCAAGAAACTCAGGACTACAAATTCGGTATGCTCTTAGGAAAAACCCGATGATGATGCCTCTTATGGTCTTGGTATCTTGACTGGAATAGAAGCGTGTGAGATCATTTTTATTGGTAGGTTTCCGATAAACTTGAAATCTTAGGTTGTTGTCTACTTTGTGAATGAGGACGTCGGGGAAAGGTAGTTTGTCATTGGACTCTTCTTCTAGTGTAAACTGGATCCCCGGGTTCAACTGCGTGACCTTCCCTGAAGATTCCGCACATAAAAAAACGTTTGGGAGTTATTACGAGGACGTCGTCCACGTAACGTAACCAAGTGACGCTTGAAGGGATGATTTTGGGCCCCACGTTTTCGGACTCTAGTGTTCCATGTTAAGTTGGCTAGGACGGCACTGATGGGGGACCCCTTTAACCATGCCGTAGGTTTGTTTGTAGAGCTTGTTATTGAAAGAAAAACAGTTGAAATTAACACAGAGTTCAATCAAGTCAACAAAATCTCCGGGAGGTAGAGGAAGATTAAGGTCCTGATTGACTTTACGTCGTAGAACCTCGATTTGGGTTTTGGGGGTAGGTACTTTTGTGAAGAGGGGAATGGCTTGATAAAGCTCCTGGAGAGCGAAACGTTGCCAAAATAAAATGTCACATTAGTTGCACTTGTGTCCTTTTACTTTACATATTGTCGGTAATTCTACCAACTTTATTACAATCTGTAGGACAAACCCCAACATAATGGACATTTCATGCAGACGTTATTTTGGGCACCCTTCTTCGGCTCACAGCTATCGCAACAGACACAACTTCCTACAAGATTGCCTGGCAGAGAAGGCGATCCCTAAGTCTACTCCTGCACAACTCTCCAACTCCAAGCACCCCTTCTCTCCAGCTACCCAAGCTTACTTAACTGAATGTGCAGAAGAACTTTCTAACATCGCTAAGGAAGCCTTTGAAACTGCAAGGAATATGAGGGCCAGTCTTCAGATTGACCAACACACTGCTGAGCATATTCTCAGCACAGTCACCACAGCTAACCTCCAACAGATCAAACTCAATCGCAAACTTCAGTGCCTCTGCACTAACAGTCGATGGAAGGAAATGGGACGCGAATCCCTGATAAACAACTTATCGTCACGCACCTTAACTGACTACGAGAAACAAGCACTGAGTCTGGGACTCAGATTTACCACCAACATACGCAAACCTAACTATCAACTCAATCTAGTTACCAGGAACCATAGACACAGTGACAGCAACTTCCAGAAGGGTTATATACAGGGCCTTCTCACTGCAGCTTTATGTGAACCTTCTTCTAATCTTCCTAGACGATACATCACTGCCCTTAAGGACCTCGCCAACGACCCCAACATTATCGTCACCACCGCCGACAAAGGAGGTGGAGTCGTCATACTCAACATCAGTGACTACAACACTAAAATGATGGACCTTTTGAATGATCAATCTACATACGAACCCATCAGCACTCAACAGTGGGAGACGCTCACCAAAGATTTTCTATACAAAACCAGACAAATACTCAAACGCACTAGAGAAGGGAAGAAGAGTCCAATGACAAACTGCCTTTCCTCGACGTCCTCATTCACAAAGTAGACAACAACCTAAGATTTCAAGTTTATCGGAAACCCACCAATAAAAATGATCTCACACACTTCTATTCCAGTCAAGATACCAAGACCAAAAGAGGCATCATCATCGGGTTTTTCCTAAGAGCATACCGAATTTGTAGTCCTGAGTTTCTTGACGAGGAATGTACATACATTCACCAAACATTCACTGAGTTACATTTTCCTTCTTTTTTCATCAAAGACTGCAAGAAAAGAGCTCTTCAGATCCTTAATTCTCCACGCACCAACACCACTCCCAACAAAGTTATAATTGTGCAAGAAAGGTATAAAATACCGACAATATGAAAGTTAAGACACATGTGCAACATCTGGATATCTTTATTGTAGACGTTTCGCCATCCAGTGGCTTTATCAATACAGATTCTAGAACATATTAGGAAGACAGTAGAACTATATACAAAAGATGAGGTAATCAGTCCCTCGGCCTTGGAGTTAGTGTTCACAGCATCGTGGTGGAGGAGAATCTGGAGCAAAGGCAAGAAGACTGGCGGTTATATAGGCGTCAGTGGATAGGGACGTGCAGCAGACGAGGGCATAGTCACTGGTAGGCGGGATTCCCCAGTGGAAGTAGGTCCTTCCCAAAGAGATGGGTTAGTTGCAGCAGCCGTGAAGAAGGTCTTGTAGATGTCCTCTGAACCAAGATTCCATGATGTTGCAGTGTCTGACAAGTTGTGCAAGAAAGGTATAAAATACCGACAATATGAAAGTTATGACACATGTGCAACATCTGGATATCTTTATTGTAGACGTTTCGCCATCCATCTCATGAAATTCAGGGACTGTAATAAAGTTGGTAGAATTACCGACAATATGTAAAGTAAAAGGACACAAGTGCAACTAATGTGACATTTATTGTGGCAACGTTTCGCTCTCCAGGAGCTTTATCAAGCCATTACAAACAATACATGGACACAGAAGGTATATAAAGGCTCTGAGTGAGGTGCAATACTAGTGAGGTACCATTTCGATGTTCACTAGTGGTAGTAGTAGTAGTAGTAGTAGTAGTAGTAGTAGTAGTAGTGGTAGTAGTAGTAGTAGTAGTAGTAGTAACAAAAATAATACAATATGGAAGAGCAAATAATTCGTACATGAGTAAAAGGATATAAAAGCTATTACTGTTACCCAAGTAATAGCTTTTATATCCTTTTACTCATGTACGAATTATTTGCTCTTCCATATTGTATTATTTTTGTTACTACTACTACTACTACTACTACTACCACTAGTGAACATCGAAATGGTATCTCACTAGTATTGCACCTCACTCAGAGCCTTTATATACCCTCTGTGTCCATGTATTGTTTGTAATGGCTTGATAAAGCTCCTGGAGAGCGAAACGTTGCCACAATAAATGTCACATTAGTTGCACTTGTGTCCTTTTACTTTACAAATTCAGGGACGCCCAATTAGTGATCAAAGAAACTAATTTCCGCAGACGCAAGTGCCTCGAATCAGCACTGATCGCTGTTTCGAATACAATTAAACAAAACAACGGCAGCTTCACCATCTCCGAAGTCTTAGCAAGAATCCTCCTGAAAACAGTAAACCCTGCCATCACATAGTCTCTCCTGTTACACTACTCAAAGCACATTACAGAGAGTGAACATAGGCTGCCTCTATCCAGTCTATATTTGTCCAACCTATTTTTATGTTACCCAAGTAATAGCTTTTATATCCTTTTACTCATGTACGAATTAATTGCTCTACCATATTATATTACTACTACTACTACTACTACAACTTTTGTCACTACTACTACTACTACCACTACCACTAGTATTGCACCTCACTCAGAGCCTTTATATACCCTCTGTGTCCATGTATTGTCTGTAATGGCTTGATAAAGCTCCTGGAGAGCGAAACGTTGCCACAATTAAATGTCACATTAGTTGCACTTGTGTCCTTTTACTTTACAAGATGTACTAATACATCACGGTATGTGTTTAGTAGGGATGGTGTTTTTTGTAAGTTTATACCATATGTTGTTTTATTGCTCTCATGTTTATTTGTAAAGCTCTAGTATGTAGGGGCCTGTGTTCTGGAGAGTATTTAACGTTTCCACTGTAGGCTATGTAGCCTGCAGAAAGTGGGGGGGGGGGTTGTCATGGAGCCTCCCTGCTCATAAATGTTCATTTATTTTCTTTAATTCATTAGTAGCAGTGTGCTAGTGAGTTAATGTGACTTGGAGTGTGATGGGCTTTTTTTTTTTTTTTGGAGTAGATTGTAAATTGTACATAAGTTACCTGAAGAGAGTTCCGGGGGTTCCTTCCTTCCTAATAATAATTAATATTGTTTAATACACGAGTACATGCTGGCCCAAGGTTAGCTGTGTTTTAAAAGTAATTTTATAACCTCTAGACAGCAGCGTGAGCAGCCTTTAGGAGCCAGGAACATTCTATTTAAGTTACGACATCAAAGTCGAAACAATTACTATATAGAAAGCCCTATGTTGTGCAGAGTATTTCGGGCATATTATGTCAATTTTGTCCCAGGACGTGACTCACACCAGTCGATTAACACCCAGATATCCATTTTATCGAAGGATAGAAACACGTCCTAATGTTTTCCAGTCGTACCGGATCTCAGTGTGAGAACTGAGTGCGCTAGCGATCGAGCTACGGCTTTATACAGAGACCCACCAGAGTCAGGTCACGTCACATCTACTTAAGGAAGGAGCACAACATCAAACCTATTAGCACAAGGTAGTCAGGTCCAACTCACACCCACCCACACCCATTCATATATTTATCCAACCTATTTTTAAAACTACACGTCTTAGCCTCTATGACGGTACTCGGGAGTTTGTTCCACTCATCCACAACTCTATTACCAAACTAGTGCTTTCCTATATCCTTCCTGAATTTGAATTTCTCCATCTTAAAACCATTGCTTCGAGTCTTGTCTTGGCTAGATATTTCTAGCACGCTATTTTCTTTCCCTTTATTTATTCATGCTCCTATTTATACTTTAATCATATCCCTCAAAATTTTATGCCTTTCTAGAGAGTGCAGATTCAGTGTCCTCAGTCTATCCTCATAGGGAAGATTTCTAATACATGGGATCAACTTTGTCATCCTCCTTTGTACGTTTTCCAGTGCATTTATATCCATTCTGTAATATGGTGACCAGAACTGTGCAGCATAATCTAAATGAGGCCTAACCAAAGATATATAGAGTTGAAGAACAATCTGAGGACTCCTATTATTTATGCTCTTTGATATGAAGCCAAGATTCTGTTAGCTTTATCGCGAACACTTATGCACTATTGTCTTGGCTTTAGATTACTGCTAACCAGAACCTCTAAATCCTTATCGCAATCAGTAATATTAAGATCAATATTATTTAGTTTATATGTGGCATGGTTATTCTATTGTTCATATTAAACTACATCTGCTACTTCTCTGACCACTGCATCAATCTATTTAAATCTTCCTGAAGTGCTCTGCTGTCTTCAATAGAATGAATTAGGCGAGCTATTTTGGTATCATCAGCCAACTTGCTTAAGTTTCTATTTATCTTCTCATCATTTCTTGTTTATATAAATTGTGAACAACAAAGGGCCCAACACTGACCCCTGCAGAAGACCTCCGCTCTGATTTCTCCCCATTGATGCAAACTCTCTGCTGCCTATCTGTCAACCATGCCTCTACCCAGGAAAATTTTTTTCCTCCTATTCCATGTGCCTTAATTTTCCTCGATAGCCTCTGATGTGGAGCTTCACTGAAGTCCATATATACAATATCGTATTCATTACCATAATCTACCTCCTCAAACGCCTTGGTGAAAAAAGTTAGTAAATTCATAAGGCAGGAACACCCCAATTTATGCCTGTCAAGATGGCTACGAATTGCCTTGGCAATTATTGATTCCATAAATTTTCGCTCTGTGGAGGTCTATAGTTCGAAGCTAGGGACCTGTCTCCTGCTTTGTAAATAGGTATTGCATTTGTAATTTTCCACTTGTCAGGCACTATGCCAGTTTGTAGTGATATGTTGAAAAGATTAGCCAAAGGTTTTGCTAAGCTACTCTTTACATTCCTTTAAAACCCTTGCAAACAGTTCATCAGGGCCTGGGGATTTGTCCAGTTTTAATTTATTTATTTGTCTGAGGACCATGTTACTAGTTACCCTAATCGTGCATAGTTTATTATCATTCCTGTTCTACATAATTTATTATTTCTGGAATTTCACTAGTATCTTCTTGTGTAAAAGCTGAGAGGAAATAAGGGTTAAAAATTTCACACATTTCCTTATCACTGTCAGTGATCTGACCTGAGCTACTTTTGAGTGGGTCTATCTTGTCCCTAATCTTACTTCTATATACCTGAAAGAAACCTTTTGGGTTAGTCTTCGAATCCCTTGCCACTCTAGCCTCATAATCTCTTTTAGCTTTTCTTATTCCTTTTTTTATTTCTCTTTAAGTGAATATATTAATTTCTTAACTGCCCATCCCCTCTTATGATACGCCTATGTATGCCTCTCTTTTGACCAATGAGATGTTTTAATCTATTGTTTATCCATTTGGAATCATTTTTGGTTAATCTAATTCCCCTGTTTGGAACATAAGTCGTCTGGGCAGCTAGAACTATGCTCTGAAAAACAGTCATATTGGCAACCAACACCACCTACATGACCCATAGTCAGATCGTTCCAATTTAGCCACCCAGGTAATTTCTCAGTCCTTTGAAATCGGCCAAGTGGAAATCTGGGTCAGAGACTTGATTGCAGCTATTTGGGCAATTTCATGATATACTGAAACTAAGTGATTTGTGATTGTTTACCCTAAGCTCATCATTAACCTCAAGATTATTAACTAGTGATCCTTGTTGGCAAGAACCAAGTCAAGTAGATTGTTTCCTCTAATTGGTTCTGTCACAAACTGTTTTAAAAAGCAATCCTGAATCGTATCAAGAAAGTCTCATAGCCCGATCGCTAGCGCACTCAGCTCACACACTGAGGTCCGGAGTTTGAATCCCTGGTTTATAGATGAATGGTTCAGAGAACCGACACGTTGATAAATTAGACACATGTGCAACTCTTGGGTATCTTTATTGAGGATTACCTCATTCTCCTCCTGTTCTTCAAGTTTCTCCTTTGTATGGACTGATGAAGCCACTGTGTGGCGAAACGTTTCCTCAGTAAAGATACCCAAGAGTTGCACATGTGTCTAATTTATCAACGTGTCGGTTCTCTGAACCATTCATCTACAATCCTGTCAGACACTGCAATTTCTTGGGATCTTAATACTTGGGAATTCTTCGCTTGCCTTGGGCACGACCTACTTCCACATTGGACAAATGTGACACCACCTACGACTGCTGCACCTCTCCTGCCTACGGTTTATAAGCTGCTTCCCCGCTCATATGCCGTATTCTATTCAAGAATGATGGACTAACCACATCGACTCAAGGTTGAGGGACTGATTACCTCATTATCCTCCTGTTCTTCAAGTTTCTCCTTTGTATGGACTGATGAAGCCACTGTGTGGCAAAACGTTTCCTCAGTAAAGATACCCAAGAGTTGCACATATGTCTAATTTATCCCTGCTTTAGCTGGAAAACACTAGGAACGTGTTTCCATAAGACACCTGCTGTCCATGTTCACCCATCAGTATAAAATGGGTACCTGGGTGTTAGTCGACTGTTGTGGGTCGCATCCTGGGACAAAACTGACCTAATTTGCCCAAAATGCTCTGTATAACAAGCAGCTTTCTATATAGTAGTAAGTTATTGATGTCAGCTAGTCCCATATACCTTGTACATGTACTTGTAGAAATAAAGATATTATTATTATTTTATTAATATTTCCTGTCATATTGTTCCAATCAATTTGTCTAAAGTTAAAATCTCCCATTAACATGCCATTTTCATGTCTAGACGCCTTATGAATTTTCGTCCCAAAGCAGCTTACTGTACTCCCTATCAAGATTTGAGGGCCTATAAATCACACCCAAAATCAATTTGTCACTTCTACCCCTCGACAAACTGTAGCCTAACAGATTCTGTGTCTGATGCTTCTAATCTTGTCTAACACAACAATTTAAATTAGCTCTGACATACAATGCCACTCAACCAACCTTCCTGTTGACCCTATCAGTGTGGAATAGTTTATAGCCTTGTATGTGGCATTCAGAAGGCATTTCTCTATCCTTCAAGTTGAACCAGGTCTTAGTTATAGCAATAATATCTATATTACCTGCACATGCAAGTAATCTTAGCTCATCTATCTTATTTCTTAGACTCCTACTATTAGTGCAGTAAACCTTAAAAGAGCTAGCTACTCTCTGCCCTCTACTGTCACTTTTTGTTGATTAATTGCTTTGCCTTTACAAACAACTTTATTTTGAATATTGTCTATGAAACATATCCCTGAGGTATCCTGGTAATATCTGCTGTTTTCAACCCTTGTACTGCAGCTTGTTTGTTTCCCACACACACCCATACATTTATAATCTATCAGTGTAAATCCCTAGGCAAGTCAGAAATGGCCCCCTCAATCGAGTTGGCTAATGCAACCACTCTGGCCCCTGAGACATGTACCCCATCCCTTGCATACATATCACGTTTGCCATAAAATCTGTCCCAGTTATCAATGAATGGGATTGCAAATTCCTTGCAGCATCTGTCTATCCAGCAATTTACACCAACTGACCTAGACATCCATGCAATGCCCACTTCCCTTCTAGGAAAGATGCTACATATGATTGGGACCCCTCCCCTAGACATAAATATATCTGTGGCTGACTTGTACTTATCCAGCAGCTCTTGTCTCCTGCCCTTCCCAATATAATTTCCACCAGCGCTAAGACAGATGATGGGTTTGTTCCCATTACCTGACAAAATATTATCCAACCTGTTGACAACGTCATCAACACCAGCTCCTGGGAAGCATACTGTCTAACGTTCTTATCTCTGTTACCGAAAGCATTGTCCATATGTCTTACCTGTGAGTCACCCACAACCAGAATGTTCTTACCTTGATTAACAGGGGAGTTAGTAGTACCTTTAACCTCGCTAACCACTGAAGTACACTCATTCTGGAGAACAGAGAATCGAATTGCTACCTTCATATCTTCTCTATTACCTTTAGTAGAGACTACATTCCACCTGAAGCGGTTGCCACCCTTCAACTCCCTGTTGGTAACCTCTTCCTCCACTCCGGCTCCACCCTTCACAAACTCACTCCCTCCCAAATCCATCTAGGCGAATTTTCAGCCTCCTATTTTCCTCTTGGAGAAGCAGAACCTACTCCTCCAACACTTTAACCCGAGATTCCAAAACATTACTGTTACAAAAAACGCGATTCTAAATGCTTAGAGATCTCCTGTGAATACTAGAAAGGACTGCCCTTCTAGCATCCAGCCTGTTACTGGGTTTTCGTAACAATTAGTCAGTATCCTTGTCCAATTATCCATTAGAATTCAGTATGAATTATTAGTGCTTTAGGATTACAACTGGTAGGTTACTAACTAGAGAAAATAAAATTTAATAAATTTATTGAGCATCGTCTAGAGGTATATTATCAAGGTAAATTAAATTAATAATAATCAAAATAATAATAATCACTTCTCTCGTATACAATAGTATTGTGCTGAAAGCACATATCACATTTATAATTCTTAAGTACCGTCTGGTACATTAACATTTAATAAGATATTACAAATATGTACAAGTAAGTTTGTGTATGTGTGTAAGTGCTCTAAGTAGTTCGCTATGTCTCAAGACTCGACTAGACTTAAACAAGTGACTGACAAAGTTCTCAAATAAACTAACTTCTTGACCGACTGGCAACCAGAATAGTCTGCTTGAACATAAAAGAATGCTAAGCCCAATAGCAATACAACAAGCAACTGCGACACAATCAGGACAAGGAGATAATATAACGACTCTAAGTAGGGACCCTCAGCAGATCCTCCACAAAAGTCACAAAACTCCCATACTACTGAATCTAAGTTCAGCATAAGAAAATCCCCGACTGTGACAATACACAGATACCAATACAAGTTAGGTCAGAAGCTACAGCTCAGGACCTGAGTTGCTCAGAGTGTCTAAGCGACACACAACCTCAGTACAACGTCGAAAATCACTAAGTCTATACAATGTTCTGTGAACAGAGTTCTACAGAACTAACAAGAATGAGACAGACAAACTGTCCAACCACTAAGCGAGTCTAGACCAGACTGAATACTTCAGGCGAGGTGAGGACACCCCCCCTCGATCACGTGATAGCTCCGTGGAGAGCTGCAGCTCAGAAACAGAAGCCGGCAGTCTAACGCGCCACAAGCGATAATTACAGTAGTTAGACAATCAAGACTTGAACTGAGCACATAATATGTTACATCCTACCTAACCAAAGGAAGCTAAGTCAAATAACAATATAAAGCAATACATTTACGATTTAGCTATTATCGCAAATATAAGCAATATAAAATTATATGAAAAGGTAATAATTACATATATACATAATCATTGCAACCCATTCAGGGGTTGCAACAATTACAGCAAGCCATGGTGCCATATAATGCTCCACACTAATCTCCCAGACAGCTAGGACAGGATGATCTTTCATGACCACTGACCTCAGCATACTGGTGTGGGTCAAGGCTCTGTACTTTTACACCCCTCAAGAGAGGTTCCTTGATGCTGGTGAGGGACTCTTGATCTAGGGAATTGGATCTGTGCTCCAGTTCCCTGAATTGAGCCTGGATGCCTTCCATCCCTCCCCCCACATGAACTGTACAATCCTAGGGGTTTAGCGCTTCCCCATGATTATAATAATAATGTACTTTTACACAGTGTTATACTGGTTCCCCGAACATGGGCTGAGCCCAAGCCGTCCTAATGTCTACCAATACATGTGTCAAATAGGGATAGTATACTTATCATGCCGCACAACTTAAGCTGAACTGACAAGAACAGTGAGCGGCCTTACTTCTCGAGAGCAATCATCTGCTGCTTTTGGTGCTGGTAATGGTACATGTGTGCGGACTGGGCCAGTTTACGGTCTTCTGAGGGGGAAAGGTCCTTGTTAGGTCCCGTCACTCCGTAGGCCGGGTACTCTGCATCCTGGGCTGCTCGGTGACTCTTGTTCAACCTGAAACATAACACAAGTATTTTAAATCTGCTAAACACTTACATTACCACTTTCATTTCTCCCTATATTGAGTTCCAAGTAGGATTATATATATATATATATTATATATATATATATATATATATATATATATATATATATATATATATATATATATATATATATATTTTATATATATATATGCAATAAGATCACAGTAAACAGGTGATTTTAAAATATGCAAAACAACCACTGTGAAAGAGTAGTGAAATTCCAAGTTCCTTAACAATGTGAGTAGTCACGAAAGCGCTTGGAATTTCACTACTCTTTCACAGTGTTGTTTTGCATATATAATATATAATATATATATATATATATATATATATATATATATTATATATATATATATAATATATATATATATAATATATATATATGTGTGTGTATATATATATATATATATGTATATATATATTATATATATATAATATATATATATATATATATATATTATATATATATATATACACACATATATATATATATATATTATATATATATATATATATAATATATATATATATATATATATATATATATATACATATATATATATATATATAAAATATATATATATATATATATATATATATATATATATATATATGTACATTTTATTACATAATTATGGTACAAAAGGTTTAAGAGATACATCTTTGATAGAAAGATGGCATACATGAGATGTGAGAGACACATGTCTAGTACATACTGTTACATGTTTGTCACTGATTATAATGCGAAAATCTCATCCAGAAGGGTGGCCCGTAAAAGAAAAACTTTCACCATCATTCACTCCATCACTGTCTTTCCAGAAGGGTGCTTTACACTACAGTTATAAAACTGTAACATTAACACCTCGCCTTCAGAGTGTAGACACTGTACTTCCCATCTCCAGGACTCAAGTCCGGCCTGCCGGTTTCCCTGAATCACTTCATAAATGTTACTTTGCTCACACTCCAACAATACGTCAAGTATTAAAAACCATTTGTCTCCATTCACTCTTATCAAATAAGCTCACGCATGCTTGCTGGAAGTCCAAGCCCCTCGCACACAAAACCTCCTTTACCCCCTCCCTCTAACCATTCCTAGGTCGACCCCTACCCCCCTTCCCTCCACTACAGATTTATTCACTCTCGAAGTCATTCTGTTTTGTTCCATTCTCTCCACATGTCCTAACCACCTCAACAACCCCTCCTCAGCCCTCCAGATAATAGTTTTGATAATCCCACACCTACTCCTAATTTCCAAACTACATATTCTCTGCATTATATTCACACCACACACTGCCCTTAAACATGTCATATCCACTGCCTCCAGCCTCCTCCTCGTTGCAACATTCATCACCCATGCTTCACACCCATACAAGTGTGTTGGTACAACTATGCTCTCATACATTCCCCTCTTAGCTTTCACGGACAAAGTTCTTTGTCTCCACAGACTCCTCAGTGCACAACTCACCCTTTTCCCCTCATCAGTTCTATGATTTACCTCATCCTTCATAGTTCCATCTGCTGACACGTCCACTACTAAATATCTGAATACATTCACCTCCTTCATACTCTCTCTCTCCAATCTGATATCCAGTCTTTCGTCACCTAATCTTTTTGTTATCTTCATCACCTTACTCTGTCCTATATTCAATTTTAATTTTCTCCTTTTACATACCCTACCAAATTCATCCGCCAACCTCTGCAACAACAGTGCGACTAGCCAAGCACTCGAACCCATGCTGCTTTGGCCTGTCTCATGGTGGGCGAAAACTAATGACGCCTTAAATAGCAAGGCTCATCTTGTCATATAAGACAAGCGAAAATTTGTGTATGCAATAATTTCGCAAAAATCATTCTAAACCTAACGCAAAAAATATATTTCATTGTGTTTGTTTAGCATTAAATTATTGTAAATGTATCTAAAATATATTTAGTTGGATAAGGCTAAAATAAATTTTGCTTGCTATAATAAAGTTAGGTAAGTTTTCTAAGATTCTTTTGGTGCAAAATTATAAACTTTTACATTAACATTAATGAAAAATAATTTTTTTTGGAACATAAAAGAGAAAATTTTAGAAAGGACTTAATTTTAAATGAGTTCTTGCTAATTGACTAGTTTTACCTATTAGGCACGATATATATATATATATAAATTATATATATATATATATATACTATATATATATATATATATATATATATATAAATATATATATATATATATATATATATATATATATATATAAAGCAAAAAGGGATTATGAGGCTAAGGTCGCAATGGATTCAAAGACTAACCCAAAAGGGTTCTTTCAGGTATACAGAAGTAAAATTAGGGACAAGATTGGCCCACTTAAGAGTAACTCTGGTCAGATCACTGACAATGATAAGGATATGTGTGAAATTCTAAATAACTACTTCCTCTCAGTTTTCACCCAGGAAAATACTAGCGATATTCCTGAAATAATAGATTACGTAGAACAGTATGATAATAAACTATGTACGATTGCGGTAACTAGTGACATGGTCCTCAGACAAATAGAGAAACTAAAATCTAACAAATCCCCAGGTCCTGATGAGCTGTTTGCAAGGGTGTTAAAGGAATGTAAAGAGGAACTTAGCATACCTTTGGCTAATAATCTTTTTAACATATCACTACAAACTGGCATAGTGCCTGATAAGTGGAAAATGGCAAATGTAATACCTATTTACAAGGCAGGTGACAGGTCCTTGGCTTCGAACTATAGACCAATAAGCCTTACCTCCATAGTGGGAAAATTTATGGAATCAATAATTGCCGAAACAATTCGTAGCCATCTTGACAGGCACAGATTGATTAATGATTCTCAACACGGTTTTACAAAGGGGCGTTCCTATCTTACGAATTTACTAACTTTTTTCACTAAGGTGTTTGAGGAGGTAGATCATGGTAATGAATATGATATTGTGTATATGGACTTCAGTAAGGCTTTCGATAGAGTTCCACACCAGAGGCTTTTGAGGAAATTTAAGGGCACCCCGGAATAGGAGGAAAAATTTTTTTTTCCGGGGTTTAGGGGCAGGCTGACAAATAGAAACAGAGATTTTGGGCATAAATGGGGAGAAATCAAAATTTGAGGCAGTCAAAGCGGTGTCCGGGGGAAGTTTTTGGGCCCGTTTTTTGTTCACATTTACAAAAAACGACATAGTTTGGGGGAAATAAATAGCGACATAAGAAAATTTTGGGCTGATGAAAAACCAAAATAGGCCCCCAAATTTCATTCAAAATGAGGAAAATTAGAGCACTCCAGGATGTTTTTTGAATAGCCCGGGACGCAAAGGTGGGAGAAGGGGCCCCGATGCAGTTTAATTTTGACAAATGAAAATTTTTTAAAAATTTGGGAACATTTAAAAAAACCCATGCCACATATAAACTAAAAAAATGTAGTCTTAATACTCCCCGATTGTAAAGGAAAAAAGGATTTAGGGGGGTTTTGGCTATGCAGTAATCAAAAACCCAAAGGGACAAAAAGTGAAAATTTAGTGTTCAAAATTTAAAAAAAACAAAATTTTTGGTTTTATATCTAGAAAAAAAAATAATAAAAGGGTCCTCAGGTTGTTCCCTTCAACTCTTTTATACCCTTTTGGGTTAGGGGGGGGGGTCTTTTTTAGCCTATGCTGCCCATTTCCCTGGTCACCGTTTTACAAAAAATGGATGTAAATGTTTCGGGAAAAAACTTTTAAAAAGGGAGGTTTGACAAAGAAGATCCCATGTATCAGAAACCCTTTCCCTATGGGGAAATTAGACTGGGGCCCGGGAATCGGGGCACCCCTCTCAAAAAAGGGTTTGTAAAATTTAGGGGGGATATAAATCGGGGTGAAATAAAGGGGAAAACAAGGAATAAATAAAGGGGATTTTTTAAACATTTGGTGCTGAAAATTTCCACCAAGACAGGGACTCGAAAGCAAAATGGTTTCAATTTGGGGAAAAATTCAGATTCGGGAAAAAAGGGAAAAAAATAGGAAAGCACTGGTTTTGGTAATAGATTTGTGGTTTGAAATGGAACAACTCCCGGTTTACATTTAAATTGAGGCAAAACATTGTGTAGTTTTAAAAATAGGCTAGAAAATACATGAGGGGGTGTGGGGTGGGTGGGGGGGTTTTTTGGGACCTGACTAGTTTTTTTGCTGCTGGGTCTGAACAGTGCCCCAATCCTTGAGTGGGGATGAGAGACTGGGTGGGTTTTAAATTGGCCCAAATTCCAGGGTGTCACCCATGGGTTCCCGACCCCCCTTATATGGGGTTGAAAAGCGTATCATATTTTCCATCCAGTGCAAAAAATATAGAAAAATCCCTTTTTTGGGCCCGGGAGTGACTGTTTGTGTGCTTTAAAGGTTGGCATGTGTAGGGTTGTACCCCCTGCCCCCCCTCTCAGTGGGGGGGGGTAAAAGGGGGGGGGGGGCCGGGGCGGGGCTTGGGGACCCTTTTCTCCCCTTTTAAAAACATTTTCTACAATTATGGGTTTTACCCCCCAACAAATTTATTTAAATTAAATTTTTCCCTTTTAAAACCCCTACGCTTGGGGGTTACACCCGGTTGGGTTGGTTTTTCTTTAAAATTTTGATAATTTCCCGCCGAGTATGGAAAATTTCTTTCAAACCAAAAAAGCCCCGGCCATTTCGGGGTCCCCAGTGGGGGGCCCAACCCCCTACCCAAAGGGCCCGTTTACTCTCTTAACTTTTTTCCCAGCCATTAAAATTATTAAAGGTCTCCTTTTTGTATTAGTGTTTATTTGCTTTTTTTGCATCATTTCCCGGGGGGGTTAGACCCGATTTTTCCCAAAGTAAGCCAGCAAACCCAGTCTGGGGTTGGGGGAAACAGAAAAACCCAGCCCAGTCCAGCCCTAGCCTATTTCCCCCCCAGCTTTTGCTTCCCCAAGCCAGCTTTCCACCCCTTTTCGGGCCCATCTTGAGAAGTTATCAAGCTATTTTGTGTGAAGGGTTAAGATAATCCAACCCAAACCCAGAAACCCTAACCCATTTTTTCTTACCCAGTCCCCTCAAGCAAGCCATTTGGTTACAGTCTTCATCGCTTGTATTAAAGGGCTCCAACCCCATTCTGATTGCGGGCTTAAATTTTCTTCGCCCCAAAGTGGGGGTTTTGCCCCCCAAAGGGGAGGCTTAGGGCCCGTTCCCCCCAAAAGGCCCACCCAATCACCACGGGCGTCCCCCACTGCCCCCCCTAAAGAGGGCCCTCACTCAGCCATTCCCCCACTCCCCCCCCCAACCTCTACCACTTTTTTGGGTTTTACACTACTACGGTTTTTCCAGCACCATATTTTAAAAAAGGGGGGCCAAAACAATTAGGTTTTTTTTAAGAGTTAGAGGTGTTTTAAGTGCCACCATTGAAAGCCCCCTGGAAAAAATTCAAATCGTCGTTTGGTAAGCGCAATTCTTAAACACTTTGGGGGACAGACCCAGCCAGGGAAGGACACATCAACCACCTCCACCACCCCTTCCCCTCTTTCTCTCATGGCGTTTAAAAAGCTCTATTTTTTTTTTCACAAAGACTTTTGGCGATGTTTTAAAGAAATTTTTTTGTGTTCCAGTGATTTTTTTAGTGCATTAAAGTGACCCTTGATTGGGGACCCAGTTTTTATTTATACTTTTTGGGGCAAAAATTTTTTTTTTTTTCCCTTTTTAAAATTATTTGTTAATTTCCATCATTAAACATGTCTGTTGTTTTTGGTTTCTTTTTTTTATAAAATTTAAAATAAAGAAACCTAGTTTTTTTTTCCTTTGGGGTTGGTGAAACCCCAAAATAAGCAGTAAAAAAAATTGTGTTACACTTCACAACCCAATTTGTGTTCATAGTTTTTGGCAGTGAAGAAATTTTCGAAAATTTTTTAATTGTATTCTGAAATCCAACTCAGTTTTTGCCCTGTTTATTTTTTCCCTCCCATTTATTTGGGGTTATTTTTTTTTTGTTTTCTCTTGGGGTGTTGAAAAATTTTTTTTTTTAAAAATTCCTTTTTTTTATAGTGTCTAATTTGTCTTTTTTCCCACAGACAATAGTGCCTTTTGCTTTGTGAAAGCAAAAAAAAATTAAATTTTATTTTTCAAAGTTTTTACACTCTTTTTCATAGCAAGAAAATTCTAGTATTGTGTTTATGTTGATTTTTTTGTGTTCTGAAATCACTGTAATTTGTTCAAGCTTTTTTTGTTTTTGTTTTTTTAGCACCTATTTTTTTTTCATGTTTCATAAACCCAAATTCACTTTTTAGTGAAATTTTTTAATTTGTTTCATTTAAAGAAAATTGTTCCCTTTACTTTTTAAAGTTTTTGCTTAAGTTGCAGTTAAAAATTTTAAATTTGTTCCCTCAGTTCTTTTTCCTTGATAATAAATTGTTTTTCCCTTTGTAAACAGTTTTTTTTGTGTGTGTAATTTTTTTTATTATTGAACTTTAAAAATCATTTTGCAATAATCCTTGTGCAACTTTGGGTGTTGTCAGAAAAATTTTTTTTCCTTCCCAAAAATTTTTTGTTTTTTGTTTCCAATACCTTGTTTCAAAATTTGTTATTTGCAATATTGCTACAGTTTATTTCAGGTTTTTTTAAATTATCCCTCTTTTCTGTGCATAATTTTTTAATTCTTTCTGTGCTTTTAAATTTTGATTTCAGTGAGTTCCCCCGTTTGTTTTATTTTGCACAAACTTTAATGAGTCCCCTTTTAAACCCTTTTTGGGTTGATTATCCAAATTTATTGTTGTATTTTCCCCATTGCTTTTAGAGTTTAAAAACAACTCACTGTGCCATTCATTCAATTTTAAAATTTAAAAAATTGAGGGAAAATTTAGGGGGTTTGTAAAGTACAAGTTTCTTTTGATTTTTCAAAAATGTTGTTTTTTCATTTTAGTTTTTAAAAATTTTTTTGGGCTTTTGGTTTCCTTTTCTTGAATTTTGACCTTGGGCAATTTTTTTTTACTTATTTTCAGAATAGTTAAGCATTTTCTTTCCCATTTAAACTTTTTTGTGTCATTCTTTCTAATTTTTTTTTTTTTTTTTTCCCCCTTTTGTCCTTTAGTAAGTTTTACTGGGGAACTTTTCCCATTTACTTTTGAATGTTCACATAGTGTATCATGCCAGTCAAAGGGCAATTTTGAACAGTCTACATACCAATATTCCCTTTTCCTGAAAAGAAAGGCAAAAACCTAGCCCCCTTTGGGAATTTTGTTTGTTTTTTCACAGCTGGTTAAATGAGTCTGTTTTAAAGGGCCCCGCGAAATGTTTAAGTTTTAGATTAAGTTTTTTTATAGATCCGTGAATTTAAATTATTAACGTAGCCCCGGAAACGGGGTCAGGCACTAGGGAACTCTGTACCCCATCTGTGTTCCCCCTACCAAAACCCTTTGACTTGCAGGGTTTTGTGTTTCCCCCGCCTCAAGGTCCGGGGGCACTCGGAAATGCTTTGAGTGCACTGCCCCATCCCTGCAAGGGCTGCAGTTTTAAGTATATTTTTTCCACAGGGGATCCTTGTCAGAAAAAGATTACTTGCAAATAGTAATTCCTTTCTTGTTGATGTCACATGCCGTTTTGCGAAAGACGTCTCTGTTTTCGGGAGTGCTCTCACTAGAGTTTTGTTGTTGTTCCTTTTTTTCCAGATGGTGATCCCCTCCTTTGGGGAAAAAAATCGTGCAATGTAAGAAGTTTAATTTTTCGAGTAACTTTTACATGTTGTTTTAAAGTTTTAAGTGAAGTTTTTCATAGCGGGTACCTCGTGTCACTGGGGGTGCGATCAGATTGAATATCAGTAAATTGGGTTACCGTGTTCATTTCCTTTCCCCGTGCTTTTCGTGAGAGATTTGTAGATTTTGTTTCCCCCTTCCATATTGCGTGTTATAGCGTTATTTTTTCAAAACCGGGGGGAAATCATCCACTCCACCCATTTTATTCATTTCCTCCAGTAAAAAGAAACCCCATCCCCTTTTGGGTTTTGGGATTCGATTCCCGCTTTCCCGGGGAAAGGGCTTATTCTGACTGTGAAGCCACCAGCACCCATTAGTGACTTTGTAATGATCCAAGAATTACTGTTCGAACGCCGAAATTGGGTACTCCAAGCAGAAAGTTTTTCCATTTGTAATTTAAAAATCAAATAGTGAAAATAGCTCTACAGCTATTTTATGTTCACCAGGTGTTGCACACCCTGGATGGTTGTTCTGTGAAACAAGCCAGAATGAAATACTTTTTTGGGCCCCGTTTTGGCAAAATGACATTTTCAGAGTATGTTTAAGAATTTTAGTGTTTGTATGCCCAAAAGGAAATGTCAATGGTCCCCAAACCAATCCGGTGTACCAACTACTACCCAAAACCCTGGGAAAGATTTTTCCCCCGATTGTTAACCAATTTTTTAAAAGTTCCCTCCCCAAGGCAAACCAAAAAATTTTCTGTGTTTGGTAGAACCAAATTTTACCAGTATTATGATTTTTGTTCCAAATTTCAAAAGACTGCAGAAAACAAATAGCTAAAAACGTTTTTTAAAAAAAAGCCCTTATCTGCAGGCTACCACCCCTAAGTCCCTTTTGTAAAAAGATAATGGGGGGTGAATTTTGTAATGAGATTCCTTTAAAAAATTTTTGTAATTTGTACAAATCTCTTTAAAACCAAACCCTTGTTCCTCATCCAATCCTGCCAGCAATGGGGTTTGCTTTAAAAAACCCAAAAAGAAAGTACATTATGTCCCGAAGCCACTATCAACCCCCAAAAGTGAAACTTGGGATGAAGTTTTTTCCCGTGTCCAATGTGCCATAAATTTTGCCCTTTCAAGCTTCCATAGGTGAAAACCCCCACATTTTGAAAAGTATGGTTTTGACAAAACTTTACCCCCATGAGTTGTTTTATTCCACTCCAAAACCCAATTTTCAACCCTGATGATTTTCCCTAGAAAATCGTACCAAACATGGCTCAAAGTGTTTTTAGAAGAATCCGTGAAAAATTCATAAATCAGCAGCAGAATTTAAATAGAATAATAAAACCCGGTTGCTAAGCCATCAAAAGTTAAAAAAAGGTTCAAGGGGTTAAAAAGGGTGGGGCCCCAAAATTTTAACAAAAAAAATCCGAAAAGTCTAAGCTCGATCAAAAGTTTTTTCGGACCTTTTCGAATTGTACAACATATCTCTGGCAAAAAGTATAAGGTTAGAGAAATTAGTACGGTAAAAATTTTTGTCATATGGGGAAAATTTGTATGCGAGTTGATGAAATTGCTACCCGGGGCTAAATGTGACAGATGCTGAAAAACCCCCCTTTACTCTGTACCCTCCACCTTTAGTACTCAGTCAAAAATCAACCTAAAATCGTTACTCTTTGCGTTTCCCGACAATAATGAGAAACCCACAAAATAAACTTTTGTAGATACCCGTTCAGATCTCCCCCCAGTTAAGGTTTTGTTTTACCTTGCAGAGGAATTCGATCCCCCCAGAGATGATAACCAATTTTGCCCTATGTAAAACCCCAAACCCCCGCAGAATTTGGGTTTTAAAGTACATACCTGTATAACTAGATGGCCCAGATGAAGGGAAAATTTTCCAAATGTTTGTTTTTTAAAATGATCTTTTTTTCAGAATTTTTTTTTTTCGTGTTCACGTTCCCTTCATATTCTGAGAATTTGACAGTAATGATCTGAGTGCGCACCAGATGTCTTTGCTGTTAATTTCACCTTGAATATGTATATATTTATTCTTCCTCAGAATCCGTAGAGTGCATGAATACAGATCGATCGATCAATTCCATCCATATTGTACAATGAATTGTTCTTATAGGTCGTAATGCATTACGTTAAAAGTGATTACATTAAAACCCATTACGTAAAACTCATTATGTTAACATCCATTATGATACCATCCATTAGTTCTAAGTTATATGTCTTTGTTATTGTATAGAATCAGCCCAGAACCACCTGCCTGTTCAGCCTATAGAAATGAAAATGTAGTCGAGACGAAAATATGTAACATGACCGAGCTGTCAGAAATAGTTGCTGATCCCCCTTATATGTGTTGTATAGCGTATCATAGCACCATCCATGTGCTTTATATAGAAGATCCCTTTTAGGCCGAGTGACTGTTTGTCACGGGATGCGCATGTATACGTTCGTACCTCTGCCTCCCTCTCAGTCGGCGTGTAGACATAGGCAGGACAAGGCAGGCTGGGCTCCATCTCCCATTACCACAGTCTGACAATATAGCGTTACCATCCAACAAGTGTGTCTACCTTCAACCCTCAAATCTCCTTTAAGAGCCCCTACGACAGGGGGACAACATGGACCTGCTCCGCGTGGGTCAGTAGGCCTGTTGCAGTGTTCCTTTTATCTTATGTTCTTATGTTCTTATGTGAAAAATTCTAACTAAAAATCAGTCAAGTGAGTTAGTCAGTAAATCAGTCCAGTCAGTCAGTCAGTAAATCAGTCCAGTCAGTCAGTAAATCAATCAAGTCAGAGAGTCAGTAAATCAGTCAGTAAACCAGTCCAATCAGTCAGTAAATCAGTCAAGTCAGTCAGTCAGTTATTCATCACAAACTCATTTATTTACCTCATTCTTTTTAATTGCAGAGTGATGTTTCATTAGGCCACAGATTATCTCTTGTCTTATATCTCTATTTTCCTCGTTAACTCTAAGAATTAAACGCTTATATCTTTTCTTGCCACTTTCAGCAACACTGGTATGCCTACTGGGTGCCATGATTGCTTGACAGATACAAGATATGATAATTAAAAGATCAAAACACAATTCACAAACACAGCTAGCTCCTAAGACAGAATGGAACTGAACAGTATTCATGAAGGCTGGAATGTTTGTGGCGGGAGTGTTAGGATGGCAGGAGGTCTCTCCCACTGACCCACAACAAGGCGGCAGCTTGAGCTGGCAAAATTTTTTCCGTGCCGCAAATGGAACCATGTCAAGTTAATTTTACGAAGTGTTGTATAAAACTGTCCTGCAAATTTTCAATAGTGTAATAACCAAAACGTGGCAAATAAATCCGAGTAATATAACGGTCTACTGTATATCATTAACAGAACTGCGGCTTCGTCAGGACTCAATCCTGTGTTTCCATGCCCAGCCCTGAGTGAACTGAACAAAGAACGCATCACTCTATCCACTGGACCACCATCCTTAAACACCAGGCGAACAGCAGTACTGACCGTGTTATCCTGATGCAAGGACATTCGTAGTCTTGGAGCCTCAGATACTAATTTCAACCTCATCCTGTTTGGTGTACCAGCCTTCATGAGCAGTCTATATATCAATGAAATCACGAATAGGTAAAACTGGTCAGTTAACAAGAACTCATTTAAAATTAAACCCTTTCTAAAAAAAATTCTTATACATTTAAAGACATATTTTTTTCATATAAGTTAATGTAAAAATTAATAATTTTGTACCAAAAGAACCTAAGAAAACTTACCTAACCTTATTATAACAAGCACAATTTAACTTAATGCAACTAAATATATTTAAGATAAGTTTACAGCAATTTAATAATAAACAAACAGTGAAATATATTTTTTGTCGTTAGGTTCAGAATGATTTCTGCGAAATTGTTGCATACACAAATTTTTGCTTGCCTTATTCAGCAAGAAGAGTATTGGTATATAAGCCAGAATTGAAAGTTTTACCTATTAAGCACGACATAATATATATATATATATATATATATATAAATATATATATATATATATATATATATATATATATATAATATATATATATAAGCATTGTCTCTACGTCCACAGCAGACTCGAACCTGCAAATTTGTATCAAATCCACAGTACTTTACCACGGAGCCAGATCCCATATGTAATTCGCGCCTGTTTGCTAATTGGTACACACACAAAACACACACACACACAATATATATATATATAATATATATATATAATATTATATAATATAATTTATATATACATATATATATATATATATATAATATATAAAATATAAAATTATATTTTATATATATAATATATATATAATAAAAATTTTTATATATGCAATAAGATCACAGTAAACAGGTGATTTTAAATTATGCAAAACAACCACTGTGAAGAGTAGTTGAAAATTTCCAAAACGCATTCGTGACTACTCACATTGTCAAGGAACTAGGGAAAATAATACATCCCAAAAGGGAAAGGGAATTAAAGAGCTTAGACTACACCTCACAGTCAACCCCCACAACAAACACCTAACACCCCGACAATACCGGACTCATAAGGAAAAAAGGAAACACTGCAGTAGGTCCGCTGGTCCAACTAGACAGGTCCTCACGACATCCCCACTAACAAAATATTCTACCCAAGAAATAAGGTTTTATTATTTGTCCAATGTATTATTAAACTCTAAACAAATTTTATTAATTATAAATGAATCTAATTCATACAAACCTAAGGAAATATTCATATTATTTTTAAAACTGCTTTTTATGAAACAAAATTCAATTATATTCCTGTCAACCATGGACTTGCTTGATACAACTTTCTCAACTTTTTGAAAGTCAATTGGATGGTTAAAATCTCTCACATGAATAAATAGAGCATTGGAATCTTGTCCAGTTCTAATGCTATATTTATGTTGTTGTAATCTAAGTTCGAGACTTTTACCAGTTTGACCGTAATAAACTTTATCGCAAATTTTACAAGGAATCTTATAGACACATCCGTCAGCATTATATATATATATATATATATATATATATATATATATATATATATATATATATATATATAATTTATATATATATATATATATAAAAAACAACCACTGTGAAAGAATAGAGAAATTCCAAGCGCTTTCGTGGCTACTCACATTATCAAGGTACTATGTAGTTCCTTGATAATGTGAGTAGTCACGAAAGCGCTTGGAATTTCTCTATTCTTTCACAGTGGTTGTTTTGCATATTCTGAAATCACCTGTTTACTGTGATCTTATTGCATATATATATATATATATATATATATATATATATATATATATATATATATATATTATATATACATATATATATATATATATATATATATATATATATATATATATATATATGTATATATATATATATATATATATATATATATATATATATATATATATATATTAATATATATATATATATATATATATATATATATATATATATTATATATATATATATATATATATATATATATATATATATATATATATATGTATGTATGTAATCACACACACACAAGGTTGCAAACCTCATTTAAGGAAGATGATCTTGGGGTAAGCATGATACCGAGCATGTCCCCTGAGGCGCACATCAACCAAGTAACGACTGCAGCATATGGGCGCCTGACAAAAATGAGAATAGCATTTCGACATCTAAGTAAGGGGTCATTCAAGGCACTATACACCGTGTATGTTAGACCCATATTTTAGTAGGTATGCAGCACCAGTCTGGAAGCCACACCTGGTCAAACATGTCAGGAAATTGGAGAAATGCAAAAGTTTGTAACAAGACTAATCTTGGAGCTTAGGGGTATGCCTTATGAGAATAGGTTAAGGGAACTCAATTTGATGACACTAATGGATAGAAGGAATAGAGGGGGAGGGACATGATAGTGACACATAAAATTCTGAGAGGAATTGACAAGATGAACAGGTCTAGAATGTTTCAGAGATGAGACATAGGAGCAAGGGGACACAAAGGCAAGTTGTGTCCCCTTGATTAGTAATAGGGATCTTAGAAAATATTTCTTTAGCCTTAGAGTTGTCAGGAAGTGGAAAAATCTGTAGAGTGATGTAGTGGAGGCAGGATACGTACATAGCTTGAAGAAGAGGTATGATAAAGCTCTTTGAACATAGGAGAGAGTGACCTAGTAGTGACTAGCGAAGAGGAGGGGCCAGGAGCTGTGAGTCGTCCCCTGCAAGCACGTAAGGTAAGTACAAACACACACACACTCTACAACTCGAGCCGTGGTCCATGCATATAGACAGTCCAGAAACGTGCGTACAACTGAGTCACAGAGTTTACAAACATTATGAGTGAACAACCAGTAGCAGTCCAGTGACATGGTCGCATCAGTCGCCATCAACTGTAACGGTGACCAGTGGCCTGGTGGCAAAAGCTCTCGCTTTACACGGTGAGGGGTCCGGGTTCGATTCCCGGTTAGGGTTGAAAGACTGGACGTGTTTCCTTACACCGGCTGCCCATGTTCACACATCAGTAAAATGAGTACCTGGGTGTTAGTCGACGGTGTAGGTTGTATCCTGGACCCAACTGTCCTAATTATGCCCGAAAGGGGTATAGCATAAAGGGCTTGTAGGATAGTACTAGTGCATTAGATGTCACTAGGCCTGTATACTTACATGTGATTTTTTGAAATAAAGATATATAGTGTTACCCTCTATATCCCGGTGTTTACAACAATTCAACCCTCTGCAATCTTCACAGACCATCCTACCCAAGTCTTGACATCTCTACCTCTACCGTTCCTAACAATCAACAGCCTTACATCAACCCCTTTTTCCGTCAAGTTTGAGCCATCCGAGGACCTTTTTCAGGAGGTATTAACATATTGTACTATTCTCTCCAGGAAAGTTGCAGCCTCACTAGCAAAATAAAATGGGTAATAATTTAAGTTATTGACAGTTTTTTCCTGTCTAGATTAGAACGGGCCGACAACGACACTGTTGATCACAGATGAATCAATGGTGTGTTCAATTTTGTCATTTGTAAATATTGTTTGTAGCGTAAATTTGACTTGGAGTTGGGAGTCAGCAGTGATACAAGTGGACCTATTTTCCGTTTATGAGACCTGTCTGTGATCATACGTTCAATGTTTACTATCCAGAAATGACTAGGGGTACCTTGTCTCTAAGAATATTTACGTACATTTAAAATAATATTCGTAAAACACTCGGCTTGCCTATTCTAAATGAGGTTGAGATAATATTTTAAATGGCAAGTAGGCATGAGGTAGAATTAAATCGAGTTTGAGGGGGTTAAGGGATATTTGCTCGAGAACGTTATTAACTCTGTTGAAAATCTCAATAAACTCTGTATGAGCGAATAAGTTTTGACCTGTAAGAAGCGGTTATGATTATTATAAGTGTTATATATTTATACTTAGTAAACTTATTATATATAGGTGTAAGTATTTAAATTATACTTTATTATATCGTCTTCTTCCAATAAGGGGAAGCAAAAGTTTGTGAATAAATAATTTTCCAAAGTATTGACCGTAACGGAAAAAAAATTTAGGTTCAGTTCTTTTGTTCATTATTAAATTATTGTAAGTTTATCTAAATGGATAATTTATTAGTTGGATTATTGGCAAGAAAAAGGTCTGTTTAGGATATTAATTAGATATGCTTCTAAGGTACTTTTGGTACAAATATTAATTTTATAAATTTAAAAATGAAAAAAATATATCTTTAAACGTTTAAGAAAATTTTTTTTAGAAAGGACTTAATTTTAAATGAGTTCTTGCTAATTGACTAATTTTACCTATTCTTCATGACATATGTATATTCATTTCACCTATTTTCAAAGCCCGAAAAATAATATGCCCAAGAATACGGTAGAATTTTGTGCTAGACCCTTTTTATTTATCATGTGAGCGAGCCTGGCAGTACACCATGCACAGTACGTCTCCACGGCTGTCAAACTTAGTATCAGTTCACTGCTCATGAGAGCTGCGTCCTGTCAGGTACGTCACCTCATCACCACTATCAGGTTCAACCGGCATCAAATGACGTGTGTCTATTGAATTCCAGCTTCAACATATTACCTGCGGCCGAGGATAGCATCACCGCTAAGGAAAAACTTATTAACTTGAAGGATACTCTCCCTGTAGTGACACAGTAACCTGTGAGAGGTTGTCAGTACTCCAGTAGAGTTGGGACACTGTAGCAACAACCGATCACCAGTGATAAAATGACTGAAGAAAACATAAGAACTTTTATTACTAGAGGTACACAACGTTTCGTCTACATGTAATAAACTTTCTCAAGTGGACGAAACGTTGTATACGTCTAATAATAAAGGGTCTTTTGTTTTCTTGAGCCATTTTATAATTACAACAAGAGAGGTCAGTGTGTGGGTGCTAGTGTCTCATGGTACTCAAACTTAAGGTTACGTGAGAATTGATGCCCTATACAGTATCTGACTGGATAATTGATCTTATTATTTTATTGTGTATTGCTCTGGATGTCGAATATTTTATTTTCATTTAGAGAATGTTCATACTATTCACTTTTGGACTCAGTGTTTGACATTTAACAGTCATACAAGGACCTGCATGGAGCTGCTATTTTTTTGTTATTAATACGTATCCTCAAGGGAATATCTATAGTGGGTGTCGAGTTATTTAATCTTGTTCTGTTTCATTTTTTTTTTGTTTCCGAGTCATAGTCTGAGAAAGGTATTTCTGATCGGCATCAAGTGTGTATTATATTTACAGGAAAATTCGGATTTTAGTTACGTTGCCTAAGTGCCTCTTAATTTTCTACAACCAACTGTGATATTGGTTTCCATACGATAACTAGAGAATGATTCTTCTGATCGGTTTTATACTTTCATTGCCAATGTATCGTGCCTAGAGGAATATTGTGATTATTAATGGACAGTGTATGTGCAATTTTGCTAATTTTAATAAAAAAAAAATACGTAGTGTATATTTTGGATTGTTGGGTCAAAGGGTTATAAGGAGTAGCGGGATACCATCCAGTGTTGACGAAGCTACCACAACACTGCGGGTTCTTACCTCTGTCTCTGGCTGGCCAAAGTGTGTGAAGTTCGTACGAAAGTCAGTGTTTTGAGTGCACCACATTTTCTTCTTTAGGAAAAACGAGTAAGACTGTGATGACAATCATAATGATGAGAGCTTGTGTGATGACAGTCATAATGATGACAACTTAAAAATCTGACTACAAGCTTGTGCAAAATCAGTTATCAATGTTCGTTACAGATCTAATACAAATATGTGTCAGTCTCTCCACATATAAATGTGTTAATAACTTACTTCATGTATCAACTGGTATAACTACGTCTGTATGTTTACCTCTGTGTTTATTATATTTCTAACTTATATATTTCTTGTCAAAGTTATTTATGTGTAATAAAACTCATCCCTCTCTCCCTCCGTCCGTCCCTCTGTGCGTCCCTCTGTCCATCCGTCCCTCAGTCCGTCCCACCGTCCCTCCCTCCCTCCCTCCCTCCCTCCCTCCAATGTTTATAATCAAAGATATTTAAATTTGAAGAAAATAAAACTTCTGTTAAATTACTCGAGTTTTCTTCACTAAACTATAACACGATTAAGCTGTTATGAAACTATTTTTAAATTTTTCCTGAAGAGATTCTTTCCTTGTAACGAGTGACTCTGTAGTGTTGGCAGTAGTGGAGGTCAGGAGGAGACTACACTGTAGTGTTGGCAGCAGTGGAGATCAGGAGGAGACTACACTGTAGTGTTGGCAGCAGTGGAGGTCAGGAGGAGACTACACTGTAGTGTTGGCAGCAGTGGTGGCCAGGAGGAGACTACACTGTAGTGTTGGCAGCAGTGGGGGCCCCAGGAGGAACTACACTGTTGTGTTGGCAGCAGCGGAGGTCAGGAGGAGACTACACTAGTGTTGGCAGCAGCGGAGGCCAGGAGGAGACTACACTGTAGTGTTGGCAGCAGTGGAGGTCAGGAGGAGACTACACTGTAGTGTTGGCAGCAGCAGAGGTCAGGAGGAGACTACACTGTAGTGTTGGCAGCAGCGGAGGCCAGGAGGAGACTACACTGTAGTGTTGGCAGCAGCGGAGGTCAGGAGGAGACTACACTGTAGTGTTGGCAGCAGCGGAGGTCAGGAGGAGACTACACTGTAGTATTGGCAGCAGTGGAGGCCAGGAGGAGACTACACTGTAGTGTTGGCAGCAGCGGAGGCCAGGAGGAGACTACACTGTAGTGTTGGCAGCAGCAGAGGTCAGGAGGAGACTACACTGTAGTGTTGGCAGCAGCGGAGGTCAGGAGGAGACTACACTGTAGTGTTGGCAGCAGCGGAGGTCAGGAGGAGACTACACTGTAGTGTTGGCAGCAGCGGAGGCCAGGAGGAGACTACACTGTAGTGTTGGCAGCAGCGGAGGTCAGGAGGAGACTACACTGTAGTGTTGGCAGCAGCGGAGGTCAGGAGGAGACTACACTGTAGTGTTGGCAGCAGTGGAGGCCAGGAGGAGACTACACTGTAGTGTTGGCAGCAGCGGAGGTCAGGAGGAGACTACACTGTAGTGTTGGCAGCAGCAGAGTTCAGGAGGAGACTACACTGTAGTGTTGGCAGCAGCGGAGGTCAGGAGGAGACTACACTGTAGTGTTGGCAGCAGCGGAGGTCAGGAGGAGACTACACTGTAGTGTTGGCAGCAGCAGAGTTCAGGAGGAGACTACACTGTAGTGTTGGCAGCAGTGGAGGTCAGGAGGAGACTACACTGTACTGTTGGCAGCAGCGGAGGTCAGGAGGAGACTACACTGTAGTGTTGGCAGCAGCGGAGGTCAGGAGGAGACTACACTGTAGTGTTTGCAGCAGCGGAGGTCAGGAGGAGACTACACTGTAGTGTTGGCAGCAGCGGAGGTCAGGAGGAGACTACACTGTAGTGTTGGCAGCAGCGGAGGTCAGGAGGAGACTACACTGTAGTGTTGGCAGCAGCGGAGGTCAGGAGGAGATACACTGTAGTGTTGGCAGCAGTGGAGGCCGGGAGGAGGGACTACTCTGTAGTGTTGGCAGCAGCGGAGGCCAGGAGGAGACTACACTGTAGTGTTGGCAGCAGCGGAGGTCAGGAGGAGACTACACTGTAGTGTTGGCAGCAGCGGAGGTCAGGAGGAGGACTACACTGTAGTGTTGGCAGCAGCGGAGGTCAGGAGGAGACTACACTGTAGTGTTGGCAGCAGCGGAGGTCAGGAGGAGACTACACTGTAGTGCTGGCAGCAGCGGAGGTCAGGAGGAGACTACACTGTAGTGTTGGCAGCAGCGGAGGTCAGGAGGAGACTACACTGTAGTGTTGGCAGCAGCGGAGGTCAGGAGGAGACTACACTGTAGTGTTGGCAGCAGCGGAGGTCAGGAGGAGACTACACCTGCGGACCTACACAAAAACTCTCATATCAGGAGGGAGAGATACATGATTATATACACCTGGAAAATCCTAGAGGGACTAGTACCGAACTTGCACACGAAAATCACTCACTACGAAAGCAAAAGACTTGGCAGACGATGCACCATCCCCCCAATGAAAAGCAGGGGTGTCACTAGCACGTTAAGAGACCATACAATAAGTGTCAGGGGCCCGAGACTGTTCAACTGCCTCCCAGCACACATAAGGGGGATTACCAACAGACCCCTGGCAGTCTTCAAGCTGGCACTGGACAAGCACCTAAAGTCAGTTCCTGATCAGCCGGGCTGTGGCTCGTACGTTGGTTTGCGTGCAGCCAGCAGCAACAGCCTGGTTGATCAGGGGCTGATCCACCAGGAGGCCTGGTCACAGACCGGGCCGCGGGGGCGTTGACCCCCGAAACTCTCTCCAGGTAAACTCCAGGTATCCGTCATTGATGTGGTCAGGATACAAGAGTGGGTGTGCGGGCAGTCTTTCTTACTCTCAGCTTGCAACAAGCCTTTAGTCTTACTTATACAGTAAGAGTAACTAGTAATCTTTTCAACTGGGAGTGTCTGAAAACGATTTAAAACAATATATATATATATATATATATATTATATATATTATATATATATATATATATATATAAATATATATATATATATATATATATATATATATATTTATATATAAATGACAGTGGCGGCGCCAAGCGTAATTTGTGGGGAGAATTTGAGTGCATATAATTGTGTCAGCCCTCCACATTAAAAGTAATAATAACACAGTTTCCAACCAAAGCTTCCTTCCCTCCCCCGTATAACAGGTCTGGTGTCACCATGTATACTGACCAACATTCTCACCACTCAGTCGCTGAACTGACAGTAGGATGATATTTAGGGTGGGTCAGATATCGGTGTATAAAACTGAGCAGGTCACCTGCACTTGTCAACCGATCCATAAACCTTCACTTACTAATAGTTGATCTGCGGTTGTAAACAAAAGTTTTTTTAAGAAGTTACAGCAGTATAAAATAAGAACTCTGTCTCTTAGTATGTCAGTTCAGACACTATTTAAGAGCTCAATAATCTCGTGAAAATTAAAAACTCTGTAAGAACACGAGCTTTCAATGGGTTTTATTTTTTTCATTTTTATTCTATTAAATTTCTCCACAATCCTCTAAGATTTTTTTATATTGTATTTTTTTAAATTCCAAATTGATAAAGCAATTAATTCTATTTAACTGAAAAACTGGCACATATAGCGACCAAATTCAATATAAAATATTTCTAATTAAGATACACCAGCGCGTTTTAAGCCGACCTGAAGAGACATTCTCTAGTTAGTACATATAAACCAGTGGATGTAATAAAAGTGGCAGTTTAAAATATACACAACTCACAGTAAAACCCAGAGTTTCTTTCACTAAACCCATTAACGCTAAAAGTCTGAAGCCTATCAAAAAAAAAAAAACATTTTCTAGCAATTGCCGTGAATCCAAAAATTCCAATTTTTTTTTAACTATTAATATTTCGAATTTGCACCTAAACAGTCTAAACATATGGGGCGTCAAACTTCTCACATAATACATCAACGTCAATATTTTGAAGCCGTTAACATAAGATATTCTTTAATTAGTGAATGGAAATTAATATCCCCGACACTGCTGGAAACACTGGGTGTGTTTCCTTGTACCTGTTTACCTAGCAGTAAGTAGGTACCTGGGTGTTAGTCGACTGGTGTGGGTCGTATCCTGGGGGACAAAATTAATCCAAGTTGCCCGAAATGCTTTGCATAACCAGGGGCTTCTATGTAGTATGTCATTGAAGTCAGCTAGGTCTGTATAAGTTGTATCATGTATTCGTAGAAACAAAGATTATTATTATTATTATTATTATTATTATTATTATCATTATTATTATTATTATTATTTATTGAATACAATTCAGAAATCGGGACACATGGAGTCCAATTACAAAGCGAATCTTTCTCTCTGGAAAACACACCAGGCTGAAGACTTAAAGCTGATCATAAAAGTCATTCTCTAGTTATCGCATAGATTCCTATGATTCTTAATAGATGAAAAAAAAAAACTTATTGAATACTATCTTGGCTGTAAGATGCATCAGCTATGAAAAAGTTAAGTCATTCAGCAGAGGAAAACTTAAATATATTTAACGTGATTAAAAGGGTATCAGAATTTCACACTATTTTACACATAAGACTGACAGTTGTGCATGTATACACTTGAAGTGTACTCTCCGTTGTCGCCGAATTAGGAGGCAACTTTTTTGCACTTTTGAAGCTACGCCACTTAGGCTTTTGAAAGTTATCGGTGTCCTTCGAGACCGCTGGGAATGGGTTCAACAGCACTGGTCATAAAGCTTCTGCACATGCCAACTGATCATAGAATCTTGGCCAGATTACTGTACACTGAAAACAGTGAAGCCGAGTGGATGAAGACTTCTCGTGTTATGAGCGAAACAAAAGCCAAAACTTAGATGAAGGAAAAAAAATAGAAAAAAATTCAGGCAACCACTTGGAGGGAATACTTAACAACAGTCTGTCTCCAGTTACTACGAGCTGTTCCAGTTAATAATAGCCTGTCTCCACGTACGAAGAGCTTGTGAAGTAAATAATGGCTGTTGCCAGACCTTGTGAATTTAATAATAACCTGTCTCTGGTTAAGACCTTGTGAAATTAATAATAGTCTGTCTTTCATTATTAAGACCTTGTGAAGTTAATAACAGCCCGTCTTTGGTTACTAAGACCTGGTTAAGTCAACAGTAACCAGTCTCTGATTACTAAGACCTGGTGAAGCTAACAGTAACCTGTCTCTGGTTACTAAGACCTGGCCAGGCCGGATTTACTCTTAAAGCAACAAGAATGTCAGGGAAAATATGATTTTAGTTATCGCCAAAAATAAAGTCTATCATCGCAATTATGTTGCTGTAATTCAATAAGGAAACACTTCCTGAAAATTTTGAGACGTTCCTTTTCTTATAGGCTCGGGTAGACTGGGTTAAGCTATGTTGCAGAGGCTTATAAAAGAGGCATACTAAACCACAGACAAAAGTGAGAAAAAAAACTCAGTATGTCTAGCAATAAGCTTCCAAATCTCAATTTTTATCATTCACTTTAACCCGTCTGTCTAGCGGTACGTAAACGGAGGATCGAATTTCCACCACTCCTTGAGCTGAGTTACCCACATGGTTATAGCGCTTCGTAGTAATTAAACATCGGTTTCTCTTAATGAAGTACCTGCTTGCCTTTAATAAAGTACCTGCTTGCTCATAATAAAGTACCTGCTTGCCTTTAATAAAGTACCTGCTTGCTCTTAATAAAGTACCTGCTTGCTCGTAATAAAGTACCTGCTTGCTCTTAATAAATAAATAAAGTACCTGCTTGCTCGTAATAAAGTACCTGCTTGCCTTTAATAAAGTACCTGGTTGCTCTTAATAAAGTACCTGCTTGCTCTTAATAAAGTACATGCTTGCTCGTAATAAAGTGCCTGCTTGCCTTTAATAAAGTACCTGCTTGCTCTTAATAAAGTACCTGCTTGCTCGTAATAAAGTACCTGCTTGCCTTTAATAAAGTACCTGCTTGCTCTTAATAAAGTACCTGCTTGCTCGTAATAAAGTACCTGCTTGCTCGTAATAAAGTACCTTCTTGCCTTTAATAAAGTACCTGTTTCCTCTTAATAGAGTACCTGCTTTCTCTTAATAAAGTACCTGCTAGCTCGTAATAAAGTACCTGGTTGCTCTTAATAAAGTACCTGGTTGCTCTTATTAAAGAACCTGCTTGCCTTTAATAAAGTACCTGCTTGCTCTTAATAAAGTACCTGCTTGCCTTTAATAAAGTACCTGCTTGCTCTTAATAAAGTACCTGCTTGCTCTTAATAAAGTACCTGCTTGCTCTTAATAAAGTACCTGTTTGCTCTTAATAAAGTACCTGCTTGCCTTTAATAAAGTATCTGCTTGATCTTAAAAAAGTACCTGCTTGATCTTAATAAAGTACCTGCTTGCTCTTAATAAAGTACCTGCTTGCTCTTAATAGAGTACCTGCTTGCCTTTAATAAAATACCTGCTTGCCCTTAATAAAGTACCTGGTTGCCTTTAATAAAGTACCTGCTTGCTCTTAATAAAGTACCTGCTTGCTCGTAATAAAGTACCTGCTTGCCTTTAATAAAGTACCTGCTTGCTCTTAATAAAGTACCTGCTTGCTCTTAGTAAAGTACCTGCTTGCCTTTAATAAAGTACCTGGTTGCCTTTAATAAAATACCTGCTTGCTCTTAATAAAGTACCTGCTTGCTCTTAATAAAGTACCTGGTTGCTCGTAATAAAGTACCTGCTTGCCTTTAATAAAGTACCTGCTTGCTCTTGATAAAGTACCTGCTTGCTTTTAATAAAGTACATGCTTGTTCTTAATAAAGTACCTGCTAGCTCGTAATAAAGTACCTGGTTGCTCTTAATAAAGTCCCTGGTTGCTCTTATTAAAGAACCTGCTTGTCTTTAATAAAGTACCTGCTTGCTCTTAATAAAGTACCTGCTTGCCTTTAATAAAGTACCTGCTTGCTCTTAATAAAGTACCTGCTTGATCTTAATAAAGTACCTGCTTGCTCTTAATAAAGTACCTGCTTGCTCTTAATAAAGTACCTGCTTGCCTTTAATAAAGTACCTGCTTGATCTTAATAAAGTACCTGCTTGATCTTAATAAAGTACCTGCTTGCTCTTAGTAAAGTACCTGCTTGCTCTTAATAAAGTACCTGCTTGCTCTTAATAAAGTACCTGCTTGCCTTTAATAAAGTACCTGCTTGATCTTAATAAAGTACCTACTTGCTCTTAATAAAGTACCTGCTTACTCTTAATAAAGTACCTGCTTGCTCTTAATAAAGTACCTGCTTGCCTTTAATAAAGTACCTGCTTGATCTTAATAAAGTACCTGCTTGCTCTTAATAAAGTACCTGCTTGCTCTTAATAAAGTACCTGCTTGCTCTTAATAAAGTACCTGCTTGCCTTTAATAAAGTACCTGCTTGATCTTAATAAAGTACCTGCTTGCTCTTAATAAAGTACCTGCTTGCTCTTAACCCTTTGCTTGCTCTTAATAAAGTACCTGCTTGCTCTTAATAAAGTACCTGCTTGCTCTTAATAAAGTACCTGCTTGCTCTTAATAAAGTACCTGCTTGCTCTTAATAAAGTACCTGCTTGCTCTTAATAAAGTACCTGCTTGCTCTTAATAAAGTACATGCTTGCTCTTAATAAAGTACCTGCTTGCTCTTAATAAAGTACCTGCTTGCTCTTAATAAAGTACCTGCTTGCTCTTAATAAAGTACCTGCTTGCTCTTAATAAAGTACCTGCTTGCTCTTAATAAAGTACCTGCTTGCTCTTAATAAAGTACCTCTTGCTCTTAATAAAGTACCTGCTTGCTCTTAATAAAGTACCTGCTTGCTCTTAATAAAGTACCTGCTTGCTCTTAATAAAGTACCTGCTTGCTCTTAATAAAGTACCTGCTTGCTCTTAATAAAGTACCTGCTTGCTTTTAAATAAAGTACCTGCTTGCTCTTAATAAAGTCCCTGCTTGGGGTATAAAGTCTGTTAGAGGTAATAAAATTGTTTTCTAAGTTTACTTTGGGAAATTTGGGAAATAAATCCGACAAGTTGGGTTTAAAGACACATGTATCATTTTTAGTAAACTGTTTGCCATTAAAGAGCGGCAAAAAGCCTGCGTTTTAATAAGACGTTCCCAAAAAGACCGGCGTTTTTAAAACGTTGCCAAAAAACGCCCCAACCCGCCCCAAAAAGAGGCCCCTTTAAAAAGCGGAAAAAGCCGCCCCAAAAAGAGCCCCAATGCCGGGCCCAAAAGCCGTTTGCAAAAAGAAAGCGCAAAAAGTACCTCCCAAAAGCCGCTTTTTTAAAAAGGGGCCCCAAAAAGACGTTGCCAAAAAGACCTGGCCAAAAGCCGTTGAAAAAGTTTTCCCCCAAAAAGCCGCCGGGCAAAAAGCGCGGCTTAAAAAGAGCCCCAATAAAGACCGCCCCAAAAAAGCGGCCAAAAAGACGTTTGCATAAAGACCCGGCCAAAAAGAAAGCGGCAAAAAGCTGAGCAGGTAAAAAACCTTTTTCAAGGAGGGAAGGTAAAACCGCAGTTGGGAAAGGCCAGGCACAGGTTCAGAGAAAGGGGACCGAGGCAGAAAAACGAGAAAAAAAAAGAGAGGTGCAGCCTCGCCACGGGTTTGGGGATTTAAATTTTTTACACCAAAAAGGCCCTCGTTTTTGAGAGAAGCTGACCCGGGGTTTGGGTTGGGGGGCGGGGGCCCGGGCCCCGGAGGAAAACTTTTAAATTAAAGCACTGGCATGGCTTAACCCCAAATGAACAAAAAGGCGGAAAAAAAAAGCCCCAAAAGAAAGGCAAATTTTTCACCAAACTGGAAGATAAAGGCACAAAAAACAGGGTGAAGGCCCCAGGCAGGCAGGTGCAGGCGGGGCAGGCAGGAAGGCGGCGGGCAGGCAGGAGGCAGGCAGGCGGCAGGCGGGGCAGGCAGGCAGGCTGGCAGGCAGGCAGGCAGGAGGCGGAGGAGGGGGCAGGGGCGGAGGGGCGGCAGGCAGGCGGCAGGCAGGCAGGTGGCGGGCAGGGGCGGCAGGCAGGAGGCAGGCGGGAAGGGAGGCAGGCAGGCGGGGCAGGAAGCAGGCGGAGGCGGCAGGCAGGAGGCGGCAGGCGGGGCAGGCAGGCAGGCAGGCAGGCGGCAGGGGGTGGGGCAGGCAGGCAGGCTTGGTGGCAGGGGGCTGCGGGGCAGGCAGGCAAGGCGGCGGAGGGGCAGGAAGGGGCGGCAGGCAGGGGCAGGCAGGAGGCAGGGGCGGGAGGAGGCGGCAGGCAGGCAGGCAGGTAAGCAGGCAGGGGGGGTGGCAGGCAGGAGGTCAGGAGGAGGCAGGAAAGGCGGGGCGGGGCGGGTAAGGGGCAGGCGGGGCAGGCGGCAGGAGGAGGCAGGCGGCGGGCCCAGGCGGGGCAGGCAGGCGGGGGAAAAGCAGGCAGGCAGGCAGGGGCGGGCGGGGTGGGGGCAGGCAGGCAGGCTGGGGCAGGAGGCAGGCGGGGGGCGGGAGGGGAGGCAGGTGCAGGCAGGGGGGGCAGGCAGGGGGGGCGGCAGGCAGGCGGTAAGCAGGCAGGCAGGCAGGCGGCAGGAGGCGGGGGCAGGCAGGCGGGCAGGCTGGCAGGAAAGGGGGGGAGGAGCAGGCAGGGGCGGCGGCGGGGAAAAGGCAGGGCGGGGCAGGCGGGCAGGCGGAAGGCGGGCAGGCAGGCAGGAAGGCAGGCAGGCGGGCGGCTGGAGGCGGCAGGGGGGCGGCAGGTGGCAGGCAGGCGGGCAGGCAGGGGCAGGCAGGGGCGGCAGGGGCAGGGGAAGCAGGGGGCAGGCAGGTGGCGGGCGGGAGGCAGGCAGGCAGGAGGCGGGGGCAGGTAAGCGGAGGAGGCAGGAGGCGGGGCAGGGGGAAGGCTGGCAGGCAGGCAGGCAGGAGGCAGGTGAGGAGGGGGCAGGGGGCAGGAGGAAGCAGGCAGCCAGGTGCAGGCAGGGGCGGCAGGAGGAGGGGAAGGCTGGCAGGCGGGAGGTGGCAGGGGCCCCAGGAGGTGCAGGGGCGGGGGTGGCAGGAGGCAGGCAGGCAGGCGGCAGGCGGGGGCAGGCAGGCAGGCAGCGGGGGCAGGCAGGCGGGGAAAAGGCGGGCAGGGGGGTGGCAGGCGGGCAGGGGGGCAGCAGGCAGGCAGGTAAGGCAGGCAGGAGGTGGAAAGGGGCAGGCAGGCGGCAGGCGGCAGGAGGTAAGCAGGCAGGGGGGCAGGGGCGGCGGAGGCGGGCAGGCAGGCGGCGGCAGGAGGGGCAGGCGGAGGCAGGCAGGGGCAGGCAGGCAGGAGGAGGTAAGCGGCGGGCGGGGGCTGGCGGGCGGGGCGGCAGGCAGGGCCCAGGCGGGGCAGGCAGGCCAGGCAGGGGAGGGCAGGCGGCAGGCAGGCGGCAGGCGGCAGGCAGGCAGGCAGGCAGGAGGAAGGCTGGAGGCAGGAAGGCAGGCGGAGGGGGCTGGCGGGCGGAGGAGGCGGGCGGGGGGTGGGGGCAGGCAGGGGGGGAGCGGAGGGGCGGCTGGCGGCGGGCAGGCGGGAAGGAGGCGGGGGCGGGGGAGGGCAGGGGCAGGCTGGCAGGCAGGCGGAAAACAGGCAGGGGGCGGCTGGCAGGCGGGGCAGGCAGGCAGGCGGCAGGCGGCAGGAACGGCAGGCAGGGGCGGCGGGGAGGTGGCAGGCAGGCGGGCAGGAGGCAGGCAGGTAAGCAGGCGGCAGGGGCAGGGGGGCAGGCAGGAAGGGCAGGTGGCAGGGGCAGGAGGTAAGCAGGCGGCAGGCAGGGGCGGAGGGGGCGGCAGGCGGGCAGGCAGGCGGAGGCAGGAAGGCAGGAGGCGGCAGGCGGGCGGCAGGCAGGCAGGTTAGCAGGCGGGGGCAGGCGGCAGGCGGGGGCGGAGGCAGGCAGGCAGGAAAACAGGCGGGGCAGGGGGCAGGCAGGGGAGGAGGCAGGCGGAGGCAGGCAGGAGGGGGAGGCGGGCTGGCGGAGGCAGGGAGGGGAAGGCAGGACAGGCAGGTGGCAGGCGGAAAGGCAGGCAGGCAGGAAGGGCAGCAGGCAGGAGAGGCAGGCAGGCGGGAGGCAGGCAGGCACAGGCAGGCAGGGGGCGGAGGCAGGCAGGCAGGGGAGGCGGGGGCAGGCAGGAGGCTGGCAGGCGGGGGGCAGGCAGGCGGCAGGCAGGAAGCAGGCAGGAGGGGGGGCAGGAGGAGGTAGCAGGAGGCAGGCAGGGGCAGGCTGCAGGCAGGCCAGGCGGCAGGCAGGCAGGCGGGCCCCAGGCAGGAGGCGGGGGCAGGCGGGGGCAGGCTGGCAGGCGGGAGGGGCAGGAGGAGGCGGGGCGGCAGGCAGGAAGGCGGCGGGCAGGCAGGTGGCAAGGCGGGGGTAAGCAGCAGGGGGAGGGGAGGCAAGGGGCGGGGTGGGGGCAGGGGGCAGGCAGGCAGGAGGCAGGCAGGCAGGCGGGGCAGGCGGGGGAAAGGGAGGCAGGCAGGCAGGCAGGCGGAAGGAGGGGCAGGCAGGCAGGCAGGGGGTGGCAGGGGCAGGCAGGGGCGGGCAGGAGGGGGCAGGCAGGTAAGCAGGCGGAGGCGGCGGCAGGAAGGTGGCAGGAGGCAGGGGCGGGGCAGGCAGGCGGCGGGGGCGGCCAGGCAGGAGGGGCAGGTGGGCAGGCGGCAGGGGCGGCAGGCGGAAGGGGAAGGGCAGGAGGAAAAAGGCAGGGGAGGCGGGGCAGGGGCAGGCGGAGGAGGGGCAGGAGGAGGAGGCAGGCGGCAGGCGGGGCAGGCGGAAGGGGGCAGGCAGGGGCAGGCAGGGGGCAGGCAGGCAGGAGGCAGGAAAGCAGGCGGCAGGGGCGGGAGGGGGCGGGAGGAAAGAGGCGGAGGCAGGCTGGCAGGCGGGGCAGGCGGGAGGGGCAGGGGCAGGAGGTAAGCAGGGGGCAGGGGGGGGGGCACCCCGGCAGGGGCAGGCGGGGGAGGCGGGTGGCGGAGGCAGGCGGGTGCAGGCAGGAAAGGGGGCAAGGCGGGGCAGGAGGAGGCGGCGGCGGGGGCTGGAGGGGCAGGCTGGCAGGCAGGAGGCAGGAGGGAGGCAGGGGAGGTACAGGCAGGCGGGCAGGTGGCAGGCGGCGGCAGGCGGCAGGCAGGGGGGGAGGAAGGAAAAAGGCAGGCGGCAGGGGCAGGGGCAGGCGCAGGAGGCAGGCAGGCGGCGGCAGGAAGGGGGGCCTGGCGGGGGAAAAGCAGGCGGCGGCAGGAGGCAGGAGGTAAGAGGCAGGCAGGGGGGGGCAGGAGGCGGCGGGGCAGGAGCAGGAGGAGCAGGCGGCAGGCAGGAGGCGGCAGGCGGGTAGGAAAGGGGGAAGGGGGGAGGCAGGAAAGCAGGCGGCAGGAGGCTGGCAGGCGGGAAAAGGGGCGGGGGAAGGGGGCAGGGGTGGTAAGCAGGCGGCAGGAGGCGGCAGGCGGGAGGCAGGGGCAGGCAGGGGGCAGGCGGGCAGGCAGGCATGCGGGGGAAAGCGGGCAGGCGGAGGGGCGGCAGGCAGGAGGCAGGCACGGCAGGCAGGCGGCTCCGGAGAGGCGGGGAAAAGCAGGCGGCAGGCAGGGGCGGCGGCAGGCAGGCAGGCAGGCAGGCAGGGGGGGCGGCAGGTGGCAGGCGGGGGCGGGAAAAGGGGGGGAGGCGGCAGGCAGGAAGGGCAGGCAGGCGGCAGGCGGGCAGGGCAGGAGGGCAGGAGGCAGGCTGCAGGCAGGAGGCAGGAGGCGGCAGGAAAGGCAGGCAGGTAAGCAGGCAGGCGGCTGGGGGCGGGGCAGGAAGGCGGGAAAAGGGCAGGAGGCTGGGGCGGGGCCCGGGGGGGCCAGGCGGGGGTAAGCGGGCAGGCAGGCAGGGGGAGGCGGGGCAGGCAGGAGGAAAGGGCAGGCAGGCAGGCAGGTGGCGGCAGGAAGCAGGCAGGCGGCAGGGCGGCGGAGGCGGGCGGGGGAAGGCAGGCAGGCAGGCAGGAAGGCAGGCGGGGGCTGGAAAAAGGCAGGAGGAGGCTGGCAGGCGGGGGAAGGGGGCGGGCCCCGGGGAAGGCAGGCAGGCGGGGGAGGCAGGGGGCAGGTGGGGGCAGGGGAGGTAGGCAGGAAAGAGGCAGGTAAGCAGGCAGGCAGGCAGGCGGCAGGCAGGAAAGCAGGCAGGCGGCAGGCGGCAGGAGGCAGGGGTAAGCAGGCAGGCAGGAGGCGGGAGGCGGGAGGAGGAGGCGGGGGAAAAGGGTGGCAGGAGGGAAGCAGGGGGCAGGCAGGGCAGGCGGCGGGGGGCGGTAAAGCAGGAAGGCGGGGGTTGGCAGGCAGGAAGGGGTGCAGGCAGGCGGGCAGGCGGCGGCAGGGGCAGGAAAGCGGGCAGGCAGGAGGCGGCAGGCAGAGGGGGCGGGCGGCGGGCAGGGGGGGGCGGCGGCAGGCAGGCGGGTGGCAGGCGGCAGGCAGGAGGCAGGCAGGAGGCGGGCAGGCAGGCAGGCAGGCAGGTGGCAGGCAGGCGGCAGGCAGGCAGGAGGCAGGCAGGCGGGCCCGGAGGCGGGCCCGGGGCAGGCGGCAGGCGGCAGGCAGGCTGGCAGGCAGGAAAGCAGGAGGTAAGAGGCAGGCAGGCAGGAGGAGGCAGGTAAGCAGGAGGGGCAGGGGAGGAGGCAGCAGGACAGGGGGGGGCGGCAGGCAGGCAGGAGGAGGCAGGGGGGCAGGAGGCAGGACGGCAGGCGGGGCAGGTGGCAGGGCAGGGGCAGGGGCACAGGAGGCAGGAGGCAGGAGGAGGCAGGGGCAGGCAGGCAGGGGGTGGCAGGAGGTGCAGGCGGGGCGGCAGCGGTAGGCAGGCAGGGGGTAAGCAGGCGGAGGCAGGGGCAGGCAGGCAGGAGGCGGGGCGGGAGGCGGGAGGAAAGAGGAGGCAGGAGGCAGGCAGGCGGGGAGGAACAGGCAGGAGGCAGGACAGGCGGGGCAGGAGGGGCTGGAGGGCAGGCAAAAGGGCTGGCGGGGCGGCAGGGGGGTAAGCACGGAGGCGGCGGCAGGCGGAAGAGGCGGGCAGGGGCAGGCAGGGGCAGGGGGAGGCAGGAGGCAGGCGGCAGGCAGGAAAGCAGGGGGCAGGCCGGGCCAGGGGCGGCAGGCAGGCAGGGGGCGGGCAGGCAGGCAGGAGGCGGCAGGCAGGCAGGCAGGTGGCAGGCAGGCAGGCAGGCGGGGGAGGCAGGCAGGAAAGGGCGGCAGGCAGGGGCTGGCAGGCAGGGGCAGGCAGGAAGGTGGGCAGGAGGAGGTGGGCGGGGAGGAGGCAGGGGCAGGTGCAGGCAGGAGGCGGACGGCGGGGGTGGCAGGCGGGCGGAGGCAGGCAGGCAGGAAACAGGAGGAGGCAGGCTGGGCAGGAAGGCGGGAGGGGGCCCGGGGGCAGGCCGGGAGGCGGGCAGGCAGGCAGCAGGCAGGAGGCGGCGGCGGGGCAGGCGGCAGGGGAATGGTGGAGGCGGGCCCAGGCAGGCAGGCAGGGGAGCAGGAGGCAGGCGGCCCGCAGGAGGCAGGGGTAAGCAGGCAGGCAGGCAGGCTGGCAGGCAGGCAGGCGGCAGGCAGGAGGAGGGGGGGGGAAGGGGAGGGGGTGGAAAGGGGGCAGGAAGCAGCGGGGCGGCCCCGGTGGGGCCGGCCGGGGCGGCAGGGCGGGGCGGCGGCCCGGGGGGGCCCGGGCGGCAGGCGGCGGCGCGGCGGCCCCAGAGGCGGGGCAGGGGTGGCGGGGGGGGCGGCGGCGGCGGCAGGCAGGGGGAGGGCAGGGCAGGCGGGAGGGGGGAAGGGGAAGGGGGGAGGGGGAGGGGGGGGGGGGGAGGGGGGGGAGGGGAGGGGGGGGGGAGGGGCGGGGGGGAACAGGGGCAGGGGGGGGGGGGGGGGAGGAGGGGGAGGAGGGGGCGGGAGGACGGGGCGGGCGGGCGGCTCAGGGGCCGGGGCAAAGGAGGCGGCGGAGGGGCGGAGGGCAGGCACCGGGCCTCCCGGGGTGGGCAGGCGGGGCAGGGGGCAGGGGGTGGGGGGAGGGGGGCCCCGGGGCAGGTAAAAAGGGGGCAGGCAAGGCAGGGGAGGCGGGCAGGAGGAGGCAGGAGGAGGAAGGGTGGCGGAGGTGGAGGCAGGGGCAGGCGGCAGGCAGGTAGGCAGGTGAAGGCAGGTAAGCAGGCAGGCGGAGGGCGGGGAAGGTGGCAGGCAGGGGCTGGCAGGCAGGCGGCGGTAAGCGGGGAGGGGCGGGCAGGTGGAGGCAGGCAGGCGGGCAGGCTGGCAGGCAGGCAGGCGGGCAGGAGGCAGGCAGGCAGGCAGGGGGGCAAAGGGGGCAGGCGGTGGAGGAGGCAGGCAGGCAGGGGGCAGGAAGGCAGGGGGCTGGGGGCGGGTAAGCAGGAGGCGGCAGGCGGAGGAGGTAGCAGGAGGAGGCAGAGGTGGCGGGCAGGAGGTGGAGGCAGGCGGGCGGGAGGCAGGCAGGCAGGCAGGAGGCAGGCGGGCAGGTGGCAGGAGGTAGGCAGGCAGGCAGGCGGGGCAGGCGGGCAGGCGGTAAGCAGGCAGGCAGGCAGGCTGGCAGGCAGGAAAGCAGGCAGGCAGGAGGCAGGAGGCAGGAAAGAGGCAGGCAGGCGGCAGGCGGGAGGCAGGCAGGCAGGAGGAGGCAGGCAGGAGGCGGAGGTGGCGGGCAGGTAAGCGGCAGGCAGGCGGCTGGTGGCGGAGGCAGGGGGCAGGAGGCAGGCAGGCAGGCAGGAAACAGGCAGGCAGGAGGGGGAGGAGGTAGCAGGCAGGCAGGCAGGCAGGCGGGCAGGCAAGGCAGGTAAGCGGGAGGAGGCTGGCAGGGCAGGCAGGAAAAGCAGGCGGGTGGGCAGGCTGGCGGCAGGTAAGAGGCAGGCGGGGCAGGCAGGCGGGCAGGCGGCGGGGCAGGCAGGCAGGGGGCAGGTAAGCAGGCAGGCAGGAGGCAGGGGCAGGGGCGGGCGGTTAAGCAGGCAGGCAGGTGGCAGGCGGGCAGGCAGGTAAAGGCAGGTAGGCAGGCTGGAGGCAGGAAAAGCAGGCAGGCAGGCGGAGGCAGGCAGGAAGAGGGGCGGGCGGCAGGCAGGCGGCAGGCAGGCAGGCAGGCAGGCAGGCAGGCAGGGTGGCAGGCGGTAAGCGGAGGCGGCAGGCAGGTGGCTGGGGGAGGCAGGCAGGGGCAGGCAGGCAGGCGGGCGGGAAAGGGAGGCAGGCAGGCAGGTAAACAGGAGGCGGCGGTGGCAGGCAGGCAGGCAGGCGGAGGCGGCAGGAGGCAGGCAGGCAGGCAGGCAGGCAGGCGGGCAGGCTGGAGGCGGCAGGGGCTGGCAGGCAGGAAAAGCAGGCAGGTAAGCAGGCGGGGGCGGCAGGAGGCAGGCAGGTAGCGGGGCAGGCGGTGGCAGGAGGCAGTGGGTAAGCGGGGCAGGCAGGGGCTGGAGGCAGGCAGGCAGGCAGGAGGTAGGCAAGCAGGCTGGCAGGCAGGTAAGCAAGAGGCGGGGCGGGGAGGCAGGGGGGCAGGCAGGTAAGCAGGTGGTAAGAAAGGCAGGCGGGTGGTGGCAGGCGGAAAGAGGCAGGAGGGGCAGGCAGGCAGGGGCAGGGGAGGAAAGCAGGCGGGAGGCAGGCAGGCGGCAGGCAGGGGGCGGTGGCAGGCAGGCGGGAGGAAAGAGGCGGGGCAGGCAGGCTGGAGGCAGGAGGCAGGCGGGCGGCGGGCGGCAGGTAGGCGGGCAGGAGGGGGCAGGCTGGCGGGCGGGAGGCGGCAGGCAGGCGGCAGGCAGGAGGCAGGCAGGCGGGGGCAGGCAGGTGGGCAGGGGCAGGCAGGGGCAGGTGGCAGGAGGTAAGAGGCAGGTAGCAGGCGGCAGGCGGCGGCAGGCGGGGAAGGGCAGGCAGGCGGCTGGCAGGCAGGCAGTCGGTAAGCAGGCAGGCGGCAGGCGGGCAGGCAGGCGGCGGGAGGCAGGCAGGAAAGGCGGCAGGGGCGGCGGCAGGCAGGAGGTGGCAGGCAGGAGGAGGCGGGCACTCAGGAGGCAGCAGGCGGGGCAGGCGGCAGGCGGGCAGGTGGCAGGCAGGCGGCGGTGGCGGGCAGGTAAGCGGCAGGTAAGAGGAGGCAGGCGGCAGGCAGGCAGGCGGTAAGCAGGAGGAGGCAGGTGGCAGGCAGGCAGTCGGTAAGCAGGCGGCAGGCAGGTGGCGGCAGGCGGAGGCGGGCAGGCGGTGGCAAGCAGGTGGCAGGAGTAAGAAGCAGGCAGGCAGGCGGGCGGAAAGAGGTGGTAGCGGGCAGGCGGTAGGGGGGAGGGGGTAAGCAGGCAGGCAGGCAGGCAGGCAGGCAGGGGGGGGCAGGTGGCGCCGGGCAGGCAGGCAGGGCAGGTGGCAGGCATGCGGCTGGCAGCAGGCAGGCAGGCAGGCAGGGGCGGCAGGGGCAGGCAGGAGGGGAGGAGGAGGAGGCAGGAGGCGTATCTCACTCTTCTGTACTTCAATGAAGTGACAGATTTTACTTGATGTATCAACTTTCAGTCATTTTTTAATACTTTTTTCTAAAACATGTACTAGTAAAAAAAAAAAAAAATCTGAATAAAACCAAGGTAAACAGCAGGTTGGTGCTTTCATTAAGTTTGCTCTAATACGCCCTGACCAAATTTGTTACTTATTTTTGGCGTATAAAACAACCGGGAAAATATTTATTGCGTAGGGGGCTCGCTTGTGCCTTGGGTTGGGAGGGGAAAAGTATAGCGGGCCCAATGTTGACTATTGTGGGGGGTGGGGTTTGTTCTGGTTTTATTTTTGATTTATGCGGTATAAAAAGTTTAGAGACCCCCAATCCCCTCCAATCCCGTCACTGAAAAATCCCAAAAATCCCACAGGAGAGGGAAAAAGCTAATGTGACTTCTGGTCGGGAATTGGACCATTCACAAGTCGGTCCAAATCGGACCGAGTTGGGGTTTTTTGTTATGAAAAGTTTATTTTTCATGTTCCATTTTCATGGCAGTAACAGGACCTTTGTTCCAGCGGTGTGTTGAGGGTGGCTTGGGAGGAGGTAACTGGCAAAAATTTCAGTAGAGACACCCAGCACGCTCCGCTCTGTTACTAAAAATAGGTAATCAAGACATCGTGGGCAGCAAGGTCGTGGGTATCTCGTATTATTTTTTTTTTTTTCTTTCAGGATTAATATTAAACTTGAAAAGTAATTGAAAATTAAATTTTAAATAAGTGTACAAAAAAATATACACTTTTCAGGACAATTATTGAGGTAACTTGTATACAACATGTACATGTTCTTTATTCCGTACTGCCGGTTTTTATATACAAAAACCTCCGGGGCCGTAAATAGAGTGGTTGGTAGGAAATAGTTGGAGCAAAAATAAATAGTACATTTTAAAAAATTTTCGGAAATTTTTTGGATATAAGGAAGTAGGTTGATGTGGCGGAGAAGTCTGTGAGGCGTGAACTTTAAAAGTGGGAGGGAGGAAAAAGTGTAAACTTTATAGCAAAGTTAAAGTTGGTGGGGTCCCCACAGCGAAATTTGGATGTTAAATCACCGATTTTAGTGAAGTTAAATGGAAAAAAAAACAGAAATCAGTTAAAAAAAATTATACAAATAAGGAATATACATTTTCACTAAATAATTTGGGAAGAGGAAAACCATCGGGGCCAGGGTAGCGGGCAAAAACATGCCGTACAGCCCAGGTCTCTAATGACTGTTTTAAGCAGAACGGTATGGACTGGTTTGAAGAAACTCTACAAAGGCTAAAACTTGTTACAAAAAATCTTGTTCTGTACTATCCTCTTTTTCGTCGAATTTTTATAGGTACCCTGACTTGTTCTTTGAGATTCCTAGTTTATTTCAGTCAGTAATGGCCCCTGTTTATGTGCCCTCGGTGAAATGTTTTTTGTGTGCTAATTTCCAGGTTTTTTTTAATTTGTTGTATAGCTTTTTTTCTCTCCCGAAACCCCTAGACAGGGGTCCTCCTCTCTTCCCTGGTCCTCTGGCTTTTCAAGTTTGTACGAATTAGTACCCTTTTGTTAAAAACTATTTTTTTTTGCATGTCTAGGACTCGGCAGTGGGTTTCTGGCTTTACAGGTTATGTTTGTCTTCTTTATATCCCTCTTATTAAATCCAGATTATTATTAAACATGGATTCACAGTGTGTGATCCAACTGGGAATGCTCATTTTTCCCGTCTATCGAGGATTACTTGATCTGTTTCGGTACTTATCTTTTTGCTCTTGTTTTTCTAAGTGTGTTAATTAGTAACTGGAAGGGTACGAAATAAACAAATGCTTCTCGAAATCCAGAAAATAAAGTAGTCAATTCAGAATCACCGTTTTTGTCTTTCCTGTGTAACTCTGTCAATGAACGCCATAAGAGTGGTTAGGCCTCCAGCAGCAACAGCCTGGTTGTTCAGGCAAGCACCGGACGAGCCTGGCCCATCGCCGGGCTCCGAGAGTAGTTAAACTCTCGAAACTCTTCGAAGGTATATCAAAGGTAGGCTTTCTCTCTCCTAAAACAGTGTTGCTTATCTCTGATCAATCCTTCTCTCTCACTTGCACCATTTACCTGCTCCTCGATTATGTCTTATACATGTCAGAGGCACATTTCTTGAATTCACAGATTTCTCTCTGACTTCTTTCTCGAACGTCAGGACAGAAAATAATCTTTTCTAGATTTTTCTGCAGTTGCTTCGTCTCAGTGACCTGTTGAAGACCCTCGTTAAAGGAACAAAAATTATTCTTTTTCTTATCTTCCGTCAACCCTTTCCTCCTCACTCCTCATTATCTCTTGTCCTTCTCCTCTTCCTTTTCCCTTTCTTTTCTACATTCCTCTTCCATACCTTCTATTTTTTCCCCCAGTATCCCCGTACTTACGGTCCTCTCTTCTCTTACTTTAATTACTTTTTATCTATTCCTTCCCATACTGACCTCCCGCTGCCTGATTCTCGTCGTTTCATCTCTTCACTACCAAGGAATATAATTATACGTTCAGATGTTGGTGGTATTTTACATCGATTCGATAGAGCTCATTCTTAGGAAAAAAAATATTTTTAACTAAGGGCCTTTTGTCATCACATTTTTTTTTATCCACAACAGGTTTACCGCCACACTGCTAGCAATAGATAGGCTGAATCACAACAACTTTGCAAATATGATACGCAAAGTTAATTATGATATTCTTTAGAATATCACAGACTAGATTATTGATATACATCAAAGGCTCCATTAAATTAATGCTGATGAAGCTGCAGATCTGAAGAGTGTACAGAGAACATTCACCGCTCACATGTATTTCGTAAAACAAATAAAATTCTGCAAACGCCTAAAATAGGACAAAGATATATCCAAATTTACACACATAACTTACTACACGGATTGGTTCTAAAGCTGTAAGCTGAAATTACTTTTTACGATAATCACTGGCATAGCTGATAATGCAAAATATCCCTTAATATACTGGAAATATACTAATGGTTATAATTATAACCATAATTCTTAAAGAGGTGGACTGGTAAGCCAATGGAAGGCCTCGATCAGATGAAAAAAATCTCCAACTGTGGGTGATCACATAATTAAGACCCGCATCAGGCAATACTTATCCTGTTTCCTGACAACCCTTATCTAAACCAACCTAATCCCTTAATAAACAGCAGCGACGCAGTAGGTGGACCTGACAAACTAGTCAATATAAATAACGAGTGCAAGGCTTGTGCACTACATGGCAATCAAATATAAGGGAAATAATCAACTGATCGGTGTCTTCACGTCGTGAGTTAAGAGGCGGCACGACCTCATTTCTCTCCGTCTCTAATTGGTAATGACCTACACACTGCATACGCTTGTGTACACCGGTGACCGGCTAATGATTCAAGGAATTGCACTTGCCATCTGTCATAAAGACGTATGATAATACAGAGATCAGTATGTGTAGTGTATAGACTAACGACAGTGCCCAGTTAATCATTATTATTATTGACATTAGTATTATTATTATTGACATTAGTTTTCTGTGATGTAACTGAATGCTAAGTGTCTCTCTAGAGTAAACTCAGCAGGAATCAAGGCACTCAAGTGCTGAGGCTTGCATGGTTCCCACGACCTCTGGCTCTGGTGACCTTTTTTCTTTACTACCTTTTTCTCCTATGAATCGCATAGTTATTATGAAGGGTTATATGTGTACTTTCTATACAGATAAGGTAAAGCAAGTTGCCTTTCATATGTGGTGTAGAGCAGCTCAAACTGATTTCTATGATTGCTTGTTTCAGTTAATTTCGAAGGATGAATTTTAAAATTGTCTTCCTCCATCAGTTCAGGAATAAATGACAGACATATTTTGCTTCGATGTCTTGACAATGGCTTTCATTAATGATACATATGAAGAATCACACAAGATGTTATAACCTGAGACTCAGCCAGACAAAGGTACTCATAAAGGCAATGGTAAATTTGGCGGTTCAGGTTCTAACACAGCTTCTCAGAAATAGTTTCCGAAATTCCTCCACACATAATTGAGCCCAGCCAGCTTTTTTCGCAAACTGCCGAAGATTCTAAGAAGTCCAGACTCGTTTCTGAACAGAGAACTGGAAACGGTAAAGAAAAGAAAAATCTTTACTGTTTGTATTGGAAGAAGAAAGGTCACAGCAGAGACCGTTGCTTCACTCCAGGAGAGCAAATATATATGAAGGGATTTAGGGAAAGCCAGTTAGTAGAATTTGAGTCCTAGAGGTAGGAAAGGTAGAGATGTTACAGCCTGGAGGTTTATCCGAAATGTGACGTGGGCATCCTTCTGGCAAGACAGTGATTGAATGAATGACAGTGAAGTGTTTCCTTCTTTGTCGGGTCATCCTTTCTCATTGGGACATGAAAATTATGGCCTATAAAGAAGGACTGGCTGCATAAGCAAACTCCTTACTACAGTGTATTGTAGAGAATATTGTATAAAAATACGCTCCATATATAATGTCAGTTTCCTTGTTTTGTTCTGAAACCGGACGCGTATTATTCCTGGTCAGTCAGATTGGCCAGGAGAGGAGCAGGAGAGGTGTGTGTTAGTACGTGGAGCGCAGCAGCTGCAGCAAGATGTTTGTAGGGATGGTGTTTTTTTTAGTTTATTCCATAGGTTATTTTATTGTTTTAAGTGATCTCATGTTTACCTGTAAGGCCCTAGTGTGCAGAGGAGGCCTGTTTAAGTTTTGGGAGAGTACTGGTACAGCCTGCAGAACGGTGGGGGTGTCATGGAGCTTCTCGGTTTATAAATATTTATGTTTTTTACTCACTAGTAGCAGTGTGCTGGTGAGCTAATGTGAGTGAAGATGTAATGATGTGTGATTTTGTGTACAGAGAAGGTTGTATGCTGTATATGTTAATTTACTATTAACAAATATTTGTATAGGCGAGTTTTTGTATCCTTCCTTGTAATAAATTTAATATTGTCTCCACATTTTATGTGAAGGTACAAGCTGGCGCTAGAGTGGCTTTTTAGCCATAATAAAAAAATATAAATGCCCTTAGACAAGGCAGGTCCTTTACCCTTAGGACCCAGGACGTTTATTTACGTTACACAGTCAAAAGCATAACATTCCTTTAGTCAGAACTACTGCTTTGATGCAGTAACAGCTTAGGACTGCTTGTGAGCTAGCAGCTAAAAAATTAGTAAGTTCTTACAAGAAAATAGAGAAACATTATGACAATACTGTTGTTCCTAGATGCCTCAGGGCAAGAGACTATGCAATGGCATAAAAGTTTGTACCAGAACATGTCTTGCAAGCAAGGTTTGTTGGCTCACCAGTAGTTAAAAGAGTAACTGATGTGAACTTAGTCTGTACTATTGGCAAGAGAAGATGAGAATGAATGTATCATATAAATTAACTTAAAGTTTATGAAAGTGATGCCTTTCTGTCAGTTCTTTCTTCAATAAACTGAAGATCAGGAGGAACTTGCTGATGTAACTAGAGGAGTAGAGATACGTCAGTGTCTAGACAAATTTCTAGAAAACCTGCCAGCTCATAATCCTGACAGATTTTCTAGAAACCTGTCTGTGATGTTCCTCAGCATTGTATTGCAGGCAAGAATGATGTTAATGTTCCCGATGCCGTCTCTATCAAGCAATCCTCATACATAATAAGTCCAGCTAAACAAAAGGCTCTTCAAGGCATGTACAATTGTGCACAAACTTGAAGTTACTTTTAGGATATGCACTGATTACAGTAAGGTAAATGCTGTTACCTTGCCAGATGGTTATCCTCTACCTTGGATAGACGATATGATCAACGAAGTCTCAGGAACCCCTTGTGTTGCTCACCTGGACCTGCTCTGTGGATATTACCAGGTGCTCCATATACCCTAAGCACGAGATGTGTCTGCATTCATTGTGCATTATTAATAGCCTCTACAGTTTTGTGACCCTCTTTGGATTAAGGAATGCACCTGCCTCATTCCAGTGCCTTATGCATCAGCTGATACTTAGGTGTAGACGCTTACCTCAACAGTTTGGTAGTTTACTGTGATGACTGAAAACAGCAGTTAATTATTCTGCATGCCCTGTTTAGTAAATTGGCCAAAAATAATTTTACAGTAAACCTGGCCAAATGTTATTTTACTCAAACTATAATTAGCTAGGGTTTGTAATAGGCCAGGGTCAGGTAACGTCTATAGATGCTAAGATACATGTCATAGTTAAGTCTCCACTTCCTAGGGTAAGAAAGATTATTATCGATAATTCTGTCCTAATTTTTCTAAGTTTGCTGCTCATCTCACGCAACTTACTAGTAGTAAGGTAGACTTAATCTGGTCAGACGCCTGTGAAATTAAGTTCCTGTGTTTCAAATGGTTGCTCACCTTAGGTTCCTGTACTAATTCCTCCCTTCCGTTTTCCTTGCAGTGATGCATGTGAATATGCCATTAGAGCTGCCCTCTTACAGAAGACAGACGGTGACACACTCCATCTAATTTACTTCTTCAGTTCAAAGCTTAAACTAAGTCACCATTGTAGAGTAGGCACGAGATCTGGTTGTAGGTGTGGAGCAATTTGAGATAGGCCTGGGCACCTCATGTTATTAATATAATCAGTCATCGTTATTAATATAATCAGTCATCGTAGTCTACTTACTTTTATTAATACCATGAAGTGAAGACTACTAAAAATGAGGTGAGCTTTATTTATCCAACATTTCAATATTAGCATATCTCACATCATGGGTCCTGTGAGTATGGTTTCTGACACTTCTTCTTTCTTTTGCACTGTGTAGACCCATAGTTCTGGTAGATGTGTGAATATCCTGTGGCTTCGCCTGGGTATCATCCATCACTGACAGCTTCCGTAGAGAGACTTCTCTGCTGTCATCTCCACTGTGGTCATGAGACACGGAAGTATATCAGAACAAGGCATGCCAGCCAATAGAACAAGGTATGGCAGCCAATAGAACAAGGTATGCCAGCCAATAGAATAAGGTATGCCAGCCAATAGAACAAGGCATGGCAGCCAATAGAACAAGGTATGGTAGTCACACGTACAAGGTAACGGCAGTCATTAGAACTAGGTATGGCAGTCATAAGAAAAAGGTATGGCAGACACTAGAACAAGGTAGGGCGGTCACAAGATACAAGATATGGCAGCCGCAAAATTCAAAGCAAGGGAACAACGGGAATAAGGCATGGCAGTCAATAGAACAATCCGTAGAACTAGGTATGGTAGCCACTAGGGCAATGTTTGGTAGCCACAAGATACAAGGCATGGTTTTACCTGGAGTTTACATGGAAAGGGTTTCAGGGGTCAATGCCCCAGCGGCTCGGTCTGAGACCAGGCATTGTGGTGGATCAGGGTCTGATCAACCAGGCTGTTACTGCTGGCCGCACGCAAATTGACATACGAACCACAGCTCGGTTGGTCAGGTACTGACTTTAAGCTCCTGTCCAGTGCCTTCTTGAAGACAGCCAGGGGTCTATTGGTAATCCCCCTTATGTATGCTGGGAGGTAGTTGAACAGTCTTGGGCTCCCTGACACTTATTGTGTTGTCTCTCAGTGTATTTGTGGCGCCCCTTCCTTTATTGGGGAAATGTTGCATCTCCTGCCGAGTCTTTTGCTGTCATAGGGAGTGATTTTCGTGTGCTGGTTTGGTACTAATCCCTCGAGGACTCTCCAAGTGTACGTTATCATGTATCTCTCGCCTGCGCTCCAGGGAATACAGATCAAGGGCCTTCAACCGTCCCAATAATTTAGGTGCCTTATCGTGGCCTGGTGGCTAAAGCTCACGCTTCACACGACGAGGGTCAGGGTTCGATTCCCAGCTAGGGTAGAAACATTGGGCGTGTTTCTTTATACCGGTTGTCTATGTTCACCCATCAGTAAAATGAGTACCTGGGTGTTAATCGACTGGTGTGGGTCGCAGCCTGGGGCAAAACTGACCTAATTTGCCCGAAATGCTCTGCATGACAATCTTCTTTATATACAGTAGTATGTCAGTGATGTCAGCTAGGACTGTATACCTTGTATATGTACTTGTAGTAAATAAAAATCTTATGTGTGCCGTGAAAGTTCTTTGTACACTCTCAAGGTCAGCAATTTCGCTTGCCTTGAAGGGGGTCGTTAGTGTACAGCAGTATTCCAGCCTAGAGAGCACAAGCGATTTGAAGAGAATCATCATGGGCTTGGCGACCCTAGTTTTGAAGGGTCTCATTATCCATCCTATCAGTTTCCTAGCAGATGCGGTAGATACATTGTTGTAGTCATTGAAAGCGAGATCCTCCGACATTATCACTCCCAGGTCCTTCACATTATTTTTTCACTCTGTTGTATGATTACAATTTGTCGAGTATCCTGATACAGTTTTAATTTCCTCAAGCTTTCCATATTTGAGTAGATGAAATTTTTCTTCATTGAACTTCATATTGTTTTGAGTGGCCCATTTGAAGATTTGGTTTATGTCCGCCTGGAGTCTTGCGGTATCTTCGATGGAGGACACTGTCGTGGCAATTCGGGTGTCATCTGCAAAGGAAGACACGGAACTATGGCTTTCATCTCTGTCTTTCATCTCTTGGGTCTCGTTCATAAAAAAATCATTCAGATTGTCGACCTTTAGTCTGGGCAGCGGCTCGCTGAGCACTGAGTCGTATTGGGAAATAAGCATCTCATTCATTTCTTGGCTGCCATCTGTGTATGTCACATCTTGCCTAAGCAGGGGCCCAATGCTGGATGTTGTTTTTTCCTTAGATTTGGCATAAGAGAAGAAGTATTTTGTTTTTGTTTTTTTAATTTTCTTTATGGCTTTTAGTTCTTCCTGTGATTCTTGTCTTCTGTAAGATACCTTCAGCTTAAGTTCGATATTTGCAATTTCACTGACCAGTGCCTCCCTTCATATTTCAGATATATATTGGCCCCTCTCAGCAGCTCTGTGACTCTTCGCCATCGTCTATATAGGGAGCATCTCTCTCTTTCTAGTTTACATCTCTCTTTCTTTTTCTTAATGGAATGTGCCTTTAGCAGATCTCAAGAACCACAGAGTTTATTTTTTCTAGACAAAGGTTCGGATCTGTGTTGTTTAGGATATCTTCACAGGACATGGTCGACTAGTTCTCATTGTATGTTTTTTTATTGAAACTGAATTTTGTGAAGACACCCTCACTACTGCTCACATTTTGCTGGTCAGAAGTCCTGTGCATACATGTCTGTATCTCTATTATGTTGTGATCTGAGTGCAATGTCTTTGATACGGTTTTGTGGTTATATTCCGCATCAGATCGTCGTTGTTAATGAAGATGAGGTCCAGTGTATTTTCTAGTCTTGTAGGCTCTAAGATTTGCTGGTTTAACGTGAATTTGGTGCAGAGATTTAATAGCTCACGTGTGTGTGAATTTTCATCTGAGCTGCCTCCTGGGGTGATCTCTGCTAAAATATTATTTGCTACTCTCCACTATTTTAGGTGTCTCAAGCTCAAATCTCCTAGTAGAAATATGTTTGGGGCATGTTTTGGAAGTTTTTCCAGACAGTGGTCAATTTTCAAAAGCCGCTGATGGAAATGCTGAAAAGTTGCATCTGGAGGCTTGTATACAACCACAATGACAAGGTTTCGGTTTTCAATCTTTACCGCCAAAACTTCAACTACACCATCGTTTGAGGTGTTTAGTAGTTCTCAGCAAATGAGCGACTCTGTGACGTACAGGCCCCGCCCCCTCCCTTGTTGCCTGTTTAATCTGTCGCATATGAACAGGTTATAACCTGGGATCCATATTTCGGTGTCAAATTGATCCTTTGTGTGGGTCTCTGTGAATGCTGCAAATATTGCATTTGACTCCGTGAGCAGTCCCTTGATGCAAGGGATTTTGTTGTTTGTAGCTACAAGAACAAAATACACAGTCACAAGAACAAGGTATGACAACCACAACAAGCAAGGTACGGCAGCCACAAAGTATGACAGCCCCAACAAGGTACGGCAGCCACAACAAGCAAGGTATGTTAGCCACAAGGTATGGCAGCCACAAAGTATGGCAGCCACAAAGTGTGGCAGTCATAAGGTATGGCAGCCACAAAGTATGGGAGTCGTAAGATATGGCAGCCACAAAGTATGGGAGTCGTAAGATATGGCAGTCACAAAGTACTGCAGCAACAAGGTATGGCAGCCACAACAAGCAAGGTATGGCAGCCACAACAACAAAACAGGTATGGCAGCCACAACAAAAAAGGTATGGCAGTCACAACATCAAAAAAGGTACGGCAGCCACAACAATCAAGGTATGGCAGCCACAACAATCAAGGTATGGCAGCCACAACAATCAAGGTACGGCAGCCACAACAATCAAGGTATGGCAGACAACAATCAATGTACGGCAGCCACAACAACCAAGGTATGTCAGCCACAACAGTCAAGGTATGGCAGACACAACAATCAAGGTATGGCAGACAACAATCAAGGTACGGCAGCCATAACAAGCAAGGTATGGCAGACACAACAATCAAGGTATGGCAGCCACAACAATCAAGGTATGGCAGACACAACAATCAAGGTATGGCAGCCACAACAATCAAGGTATGGCAGACACAACAATCAAGGTATGGCAGCCACAACAATCAAGGTATGGCAGCCACAACAATAAAGGTATGGCAGACACAACAATCAAGGTATGGCAGACACAACAATCAAGGTACGGCAGACACAACAATCAAGGTATGGCAGCCACATCAATCAAGGTATGGCAG
>NC_069415.1:43176484-43281484 GCF_026875155.1 Cherax quadricarinatus
CTTATGCGCAAATTCCACTCAAATCCAACCCCTCTCACCCATGTATTTGTCCAACCTAAATTTGAACTACTCAAGGTTTTAGCTTCACTCACCCTACTGGATAGACTGTTCCTGTCACCAACTACTCTATTTCCAAACCAATACCTTCCTATATCCTTTCTAGATCTAAATTTATCCAACTTGATTCCATTATTGCGGGATCTCTCTTGGTAAGATATCCTCAACACCTTATTTATATCCCCTTTCTTAATACCCATCTTCCACTTATACACTTCAATCAAATCTCCCCTCATTCTTCGACTTACAAGCGAATGTAATTTAAGGAGCTTCAGTCTTTCTTTATACGGAAGATTTCTAATGCTATGTATTAATTTTGTCAATCTTCGCTGAATGTTCTCTAACGAATCAATATCTATTCTGTAATATGGAGATCAGAACTAAGCTGCGTAATCCGGGTGAGGCCTCTCTAATGATATATAAAGCTGTAGTAAAACCGTTGGACTTCTGTTGCTTACACTTCTTGATATAAATCCCTTATTACGTACGCTTAGATATTGTTCTCTTGGTTTGAGGTTACTGCTTTACCATAACCCCCAAGTCCTTTTCGCATTCTGTACAACTAAGTTCTACATTATTTAGATGATAAATGCTAGGGCTATGAGCAATCCCGAGCTGTAGAACTTAGCATTTATCTACACTGAACTGCATCTGCCACTTTTCTGGCCACGAACTGAATTTGTCTAAATCCTCCTGAAGTTCCGTGATATCTCAGTCTGAATCTATTACCCTACCTATCTTTGTGTCAACAGCGAATCTGTTCATATCATTAGTAATTCCCTCGTCAAGGTCATTGATATATATTGATATATATGAGCCTAAAACTGATCCCTGTGGAACGCTACTTGTTACAGATCCTCATTCAGATTTTACCCCATTTATGCACACTTTCAGCTTCCTGTTCGCGAGCCATGACTCGATCCATGACAGCACTTTTCCTCCAATACCATGAGCTGCCACTTTCTTTAATAGTCTCTGATGCGGTAATCTATCGAAAGCCTTATTAAAATACAAATAAAGAATATGAAATTCATTATCGTGATCAACAACCTCAAAAGCCTTACTGCAGAAAGTTAGTAAATTAGTTAGTAAATTACCATGCTGAGTATCACTAATGAAATTATACTTAACAAGATGACTTCTTATTATATTAACTATAAATGACTCTAGTAATTTGCCTACAAATGAGGTCAGGCTTACTGGATGGTAATTTGACGGTAAAGACTTGTCCCCTGATTTAAAAATAGGAATTATATTGGCCATTTTCCACATATCAGACAATACATCTGTTTGAAGAAACATTAAAAATGTTAGTTAATTGGTCATAAAGTTCCATTTTGCACTACTTCCTCTACCACTACTACCAACACCAACCACTATCTACCATAACTACTACCAACACCACCCACTATCTACCATAACTACTACCAACACCACCCACTATCTACCATAACTACTACCAACACCACCCACTATCTACCATTACTACCAACACCACCCACTATCTACCATAACTACTACCAACACCACCCACTATCTACCACAACTACTACCTACACCACCACCATACTATCTACCACCACTACTATCAGCACACCACAACTACTTTCAACAACCACCACACAATCTACTATCATTATCAACATCACCACATTATCTACCACCGCTACTACCAACACAACCACACAATCTACCACTACTACTACCAACACCACCACACTATCTACCATCACTACTACCAGCACCAACGCACTATTCTACCACAACTACTACCAACACCTCCACACTAGCTACCACCACTACTACCAATACCATCACATCATCTTCCACCACTACTACCAACACCACCACACCACCTATCACCACTACTACCAACACCACCACACCATCTACCACCAGCACTACCACTACTACTACCATCGATGAACGCCTATAACCATAACTACTAACCCCCAAACTACCACTACTACTACTACCATCAATGAAAGCTATAACCATAACCACTAACCACCACTACTTACCCCACCACCACCACCACTACGCCCAACTCTACCACTACTATTACCAACATCACCACACCATCTACAAAAACTACTATCAACACCACCACACTATCTACCACCACTACAACCAACATCACTACATCATCTACCACCACTACTACCAACACTACCATATCACCTACCACAACTACTACAAACACCACCACACTATCTACCACCACTACTATCAATATCATGTGGGAGTTCGACACGTGGATTAGGTAAGAAATACTCACGTAGGCTGGTTGTACGTATAATTACAGATAACGTGTGTAACGCCCTTGCAGCCGTGGCCTGCCTCCTTGCTCACACTCCTAACACTGACTGACTGGCTGGCCGCCCACGTACCCATAGAGGGTCTTTGAATAATGCCAGGTCAGCGCAATATGAGTTCAGATAGTGACTCAGGCAGAGACGGTTGGTCGTTGAGTCAACGGTACACTGGTTACTGGTAACTGGTTACTACTACTGAGATCAACACTACCACATCACCTACCACAACTACTACCAACACCATCACACTATTTACCACAACTACTACCAACACCCCAAACCCCGCTATCTGCCACCACTGCTACCAACAACCACCACATCATCCACCACCACTAATACCAACACCACCACACCATCTATCACTCTACCACCACCACCACTACCACTACCATCCATCAATTTGAAGGGGATGAGTGCAGTAAGTGCGTGTGCAGGAGGACCGTGGATAACAGCGTTGAGGAAGAGCTTGAGGAACGGTGTTGAGGACTTTGTCACTGCCTGTTAGAGTGTAGAGGAGATTGTACCCGCACGGCGGTGCCGGAGAACAAACGTGTTGCCAGCGGAGGAATGGCGCATTCTCCGCTGGCAAACACGTTGTCTCGCTATAAACATAATATAATAACTACTACATAACCCACCACCATCACCAGTATCAATACCTCCACGATACCTTCACCACCACCATGACCAACACCACCACCATTAACGACGACCAAAACACCACGGTCACCACCACCCTACCACCATTAACACCACCACTATACCAAACACACCACACTATTACCCCATTACTACCACTCCACCACGTCATCTTACCACAAACTTATTACCACAACCTCCACCACTACCACCACGGCACCACCACCTCCATCACCACCACCCACCCCTCATTACGATCTGGCCACCACCGCACCCACCTACCACCACCACTACCACCTACCACCACCACCACATACCACTACTACCACCACCTCCCACCACTAGCACCACCTACCACCACCCACCACCTACAACCACCTACACTACCACTACCCACCACCCTACCACCAATACCACCACACACCACCTACCACCACACACCACCACCTACCACCACACCACCTACCACTACCACCATTACCACAACCTACCACACCTACCACCAACACCATTACACCCACCACTACTACCAACACCACCTACACTATCTACCACCATTACTACAACACCACCACGTCATGCTACCACAACTATTTACCACAAACACCACCACTACCACCACGGCCACCCACCACCTCCATCACACCACCCCCCTCCATACGATCATGGGGGACCACCACCGCCACCACCTACCACCACCACTTACACATACCACCACCACCACTACACTACTACCACCACCTCCCACCACTACCACCACCCATACCATCCACACCACCTACAAACCACTAACCACTACCACCTACCACCACCACCCCCTACCCACCAACTACACCACTGCCACCACCTACCACCACTACCTACCACCACCTACCACCACCACCACTACCACATACCCCATACCACAACCATACCACCACCTACACCAACCACCATTACCCCACCACTACTAGCAACACTCCAACACTATTTACCACCATTTACTACCAACAACCACCACGTCATCTACCACAATTTACCACTACACCTGTGGCATGCAAAGACGTACGTAACCTTTATTCGGCGCATGGACACACCCTCATTTACAGGCTATCTCCCCCAACAGCGAACCAGGTGGGCTCTAAGAGTTGATTGATGGGGCCCCAGCGTTCAACTAGTGCAAGGTTTTCTAGCCAATAAGAAGGTGGGATTGACAATCGCAGAGGTTATGTGGATACCGCTCTCTGTCTGCCCTTCTTGTCTCATTCCCATTCTAGAGCTGTTGAAGCACGGTTGCTATCTTGTGGCGTCTTTTTCTGCCTTGCTTACGTGGAGGAATGAACTATATTTATCCACTGTACCATTGTGTACTATTGCTGTTCTAAATTGGTGAAGGATTTAAATTAAGTCTAAACTTTTATATACTGTGTTTATTTGCTCCCATTTGCACCTGGGATAACAGGCCATTTGAAATCCTAGGTTTGTTAATATGGGGGCTGTCGGGAGCTTGGTACTTTAGAGAAACGGTTAGAAGCTTAGGGTGAAGCTTGTAGAGGAACATTGTGTAGCTTGCTGTTTCGCTTCGCTTTACAAATTTTTGCGTGTCAGTTGCTTATGATCAGCCTTGCTATTTTGTGATCGTTCAACAGATGTACTAGCTTGTCAGTGTTGCTCGCTTCGCTCGGCAATCTTGTGTGCAGTCGGCTTTGCTTGTATGCGTTATTCTGCAATAGGTACTGTGCATAAGCTAGAGTTTGTTCTGGCCAAATTAACGTGTTACGTTGGGGTATTCGTATGGTGCATAGCGGGAATAACTTATGCCACCTTGACGAGGTCAGACGCTGGTGTCGGCATCTACTTTTGCATAACCTACATAAATTGTCCCCTACAGCGGGTGGGCAAATTGCTCGTTCCCCATGGCATTTCAATATAACGCACTCTCACAGAGGCGCAACTGCGTTCCACTTATTGCTGACATACTTATTGGAAGAAGAGATGGCACATCAAACTCCTCCCTCTACGGGAGTAGGGAAAAAAAAAAAAAAAAACTCTTTGTTCTCGCATGAGGAAGATGTTACACCTACGGGCAAAAATGAGTCAGGTATGGTGCAGCCTGGGTTGTCTCGAGGTGAATCAGCGTCGTTGGCACTTGAGCTGGCAAAAATCACGGCTGGGAGCAAACTGGAACGAGAGCATTCGCAAGGGAGATTTGTTAGGGGAAAGAGAAAGGAGGCAGTTTTCGGCATTCTGTAAACGATTTCAGTTTACAAAAAGGGGGCAGTAACAGCTTGTTCCCCGCGTCAATGAGGCCAAAACCAGAGCAATTTTTCGAAAGCTTCGAAAATCAGGCTCGAGCCTTGAAGGTGGCGGGGGAACAGCACTGTGGCAGCGTTTGGTTCATTCGCATTATTGGGTTATAGGCACAGGAATTTACTGTCGGTTATTAAACTGACGTGAATTCTCTGGATGTTATTTTCAGTGTGAATACCACCAGTGTTGGGAAGCATATACATGTATCCCAGCTAAATATCGCTAAGACCTTCAACATTGAACAGGCGGCCAGCTTGGTCAATCCCTGGTGGACCTTTGTGAGACAGCAAAACCAAAGCTTTTACCAGCTAGGTATAAAGCTGAAGTGTGTCTCTAACTTTGAGGAGCTTGGTGCAGCTTATTCTGATTGATAAACCGCTGGAGTCTGTTGGGACCAGGAGGGTTCGTGTCTTTCTGAGGATCGTGACCTTAACCACTGCATTGGAGGCGGCCAGGTTGGCTGATCCTTCGAAACGAACCGCTCCTTGTCCGAGCGAGTCCCGTCTCTCTTTTTCAACAGTCTGGCGTGAGGCAGAGATCGACAACATTGGAGAATGAAGTGCCAGCCGGCGGGGAGAGCGTCTACGTCATCCAACCATGTCACCTGGTGAGCCACGCTTCTCAACATATGGATCCCCTGCGGAGAGGCAAACTACTTATGGAGCATCTCGACAACAATATCCCAGAGAAGCACCAGCCTGAACGACACCACTTGCCAACGTTATCAGGGAGTTAAAGGGCAAGCCTGTCGTCTGATTCAGGTGCTAACTAAAGTAGGGTCAATCAGTTCCAACTGCCCCCAAAAACCTCAACCATCGGGAACATCTCTAATATCAATAGTACAGTCCCCTAGAGAAGTAGAAAAAAGGTTATGGCCCATTATTATTGCAAAAATGTCTATTTCCCTTCAGGAAAACTCAGAACCAACTAAAAGTGAATACCTTTAGACGATACTGGCGCATATTGCTCCTTGTTCAGAGAAGGAATATTACCCTTTCAGAGAATACTCCTTGAATTCTCAGTTTTTATTGGAAAGCTATGGAGGAGCTATATATTCAGTTCCTTTGCTTAAAATTTATGTACAGTGCCAAGTATTACCACTGGGTACTTGACCTGTAGTATCTCAAAGGTAATTTCCCATTGAAAAATGCCCATGTTATACCTGGGTAATAACATTTATACTGTTACTTCGTGTCCTGAACCTATAATGACTAATGCTTCCCTGTGTTGGCATAACTCGGCAACTTCCCATGGGTTGTCTGGAGAGAATGTTGACCTATCCTGGACGACTCCGATCTCGGAATAGCCACACTTGTTTTACGAGGAAAACTGGCCAGAGCCTCCTTCGTAGATCAAGTGAACAGACCCGATCAAGCCTTCCCTATTCCAGGGTTTGCAGGATTGCCAGATGTCTCTGTTTCCATGGCCCGAGGGATGTCCTTCCGGGAGGACAACGAAAGGACCCTTCTTTATAAATTTCGGTTTTCAGGCAGCCCATGGGTAAATCCTCTTGGGGTCATCCAGTCAAGTATGAAGTTAAAAATGATTATTTGGTTTGCACTGAGGAACTGGTAAGGAGAAAGGAGGGCCGGCAATTATTCACGACAGGTTAGTGGTTCCAACAAGTATTGACCTCGATATTAAATATAGCTCATAATACTCATCAGGAGGTCAACTTAGGATTACAAAAACCTTGTATAGAATCAAAAAAGAATTTTTTATTGGCCAAAATTTAAAGGAAAGATCGTAAAGAATCATATTAGGTGTTGCGAGCATGTCAGCAAGTTGGAAAACCCCTGGAATTCCATTAAACCTGCACCTCTACCACCATACCTGCTGATGGGAGAACCTATTGCAGATTTAATTATAGATTGTGTAAGGTCCACTACCTAAGTCAAAGTTGGAAAATCAGTATTATTAACCATTTAGGATAATGTATAACCAGATATCCTGAAGCGATCCCAATGGCGTTGTATCAATTCTAGCTATTCTCAAAGCTTTTAAAAAATTCATTTCTTGTTTTGGCGCATTCCTAAAAAACTTATACAAAGTGATCAAGGTACTAAACTTCACTGCAAAGGCATTTGGACGTATTAACTAGGTTAGGGACAATTCCACAAACTTATCACTGCCTATCACCCTCAGTCCCAGATGCGCCTTGGAAGATTCCACAGACATTAAAAACAATGATGAGAAGTTTTTGCATGTCACTTTCCGACAGATTGGGATGAATCTCTACCTTTGTTGTGTTCTCTCAGTACGAGAGTCGGATGCAAGAGTCTACAGGGTTATAGTCCCGTTTGAGCTGATCTTTGGTGGCACAATGTACGAGGTCCTCTTCGGGTGCTACAAAGAAGGATGGATGGGGAATGACGTAAGCTCAGCATCTACAACCCGCTTCAAGGTTGCAGGTGGCACGTGAGTTGGCCACGGCTAACCTAAAGACAGCTCAAAGTATAACAGATGAAAACAGAGGTAGACAGAAGTGCACAATTTCCGCTCCTTCCATCCAGGAGACAAGGTGTTGTGCAGGAAAAGGAACCTATACTGGCCACACCTGAAAAGCTAGATTACGGGGACCTATGCAGATTGTAAGTAGTTATCTGATTTAATTATGGGTAGCTCCCATGATAAGACCTCACAAACAAAAACTTACCACATTAATCAAATCAAGGCCTTTTCATCACCAGTGATAAAGTACCAGTAATGACTCTGCCTCTCCCTCTGAGGACGGATTCTGACTCTTTGCACTCTATCTCTGAAATTTAATACGAAAACTTTTCAAATTCTGTCCTCCTCAAGGATCCTAGCCCGTAAATGGATTGATTATCTGAAATACAAGAACCATTTTCTGAAGCTTCTATAGTCCTATCCTAATATTTTTTCGGATGTGCGAAAAAATGTACGTTAGGTTACCATGATGTAGATGTGGGAAAATCTAAACAATTAAACTCTCCCCCTACATGAGCTAATCCTGAAAAGCCAAAGGCTACTTCAGCAGGACAGTAGACTTCTTGGTTAGAACATGGTTTAGTGGAGGAGTCATCTACGTCCCATGGGCTTCACGTGATCCTTGTAAAAAAGGCTGATGGAGGGTTTCGTATGTGCACAGACTACCGTAAGTGAACGAAAGGTCACCATCACAGATGCTTACCCTCTTCTCGTCTGGATGACGTAATTGATTGTGGGGTAAGGCTACTTTTGTGTCCAAATTAGATCTCCTTAAAGGTTACTATCAGGTTACCTTTGACAGATAAGGCGAAGGAAATCTTGCCTTCGTGATTCCAAGGAGGTCATTATCAGTATACAGTTACCCCCTTCGGAATGAAAAATTCCCCCTCTTCTTTCCGAAAAAACTCATCCATCAGGCTATTAACAGGGACTGAAGCACGGAGCATACCTAGATGATATTGTTGTGGTGTCTGTACTTGGGATCAAACATACTTATTGACTTATAAGCATCTGTTGAGGACTTTAGAATTCCCAATTAAAACCAGTTAATTTATCTAAATCTTCCTTTGGCCAGGCCACTATCAACTTTTCTAGGCCATGAAGTAGGTAGTGGTAAATGTTGCACCTAAACTTTGCTAAAGTCTTTCGATTAAGGAATATCCAAGTTCCTCATGATTAGGAAATCTTTCAAACGTTTTCCTAGGCATGATAGGATTTTACAGGAAGATTCTGTAAGTATTTCTCAGATATTGGATAGCCCCTCTTACCCTCTCTTACAGGTCATAAAGTTCCCTTTAAATTGGACGTCAGATTGTTACACTGCTTTTAATTTAAAGCAAAAATGATTATTGTGCCTCTGCACCCACTTCTCCTGTCTCCAGAAAGCAACTGTGTCACCCAAACCTTTTTCATTACAGGTTGATGCTTTGTGAGTCTGGGGGTTGGGGCGGTACTATTACAAATCGGGAACAAGGAGCTGCAGCCAATCGCATACTTTTCAGCTAAGTTCAGCCACAATCAGAGAGCTTACTATACCATTGAAAAAGGAAAGCCCTCGCGCTGGTAATGGGCTTTGGAAGCATTTCGATGATTTATGTTGGGCCAGACATCGCAGGTGGTCAAGTTTACAGTGAATCACAACCGTTAGTCTATCTCCAAGCCATGAAGAATACAACACAAGCTTATGGTTTGGACGTCAGGCTGCAGCCCTACAACCTAAAATAAAATATATGCCGGCAAAGAAAATGTGTTGGACAGACTCTTGTCAAGAGTCTAGTTTAATATTTTTATTTAGGTTAGGATGGATTTGTGTAACCCCCCTTTCAAGCTCTTTTTTTTTATCCCTGATGTGTGGGTTTTTTTTAGTGAGGGGATACGGGCTACCGTCCGTTGTATCTTGGAAACCTATGTTGGGCCTATCTGACTGCTTGTCTCACTCTGAGTTTAGGGTTTTGGCTTTTGGTCACTAGGAAGCTAGAGCTCTATCTAAAAGTTGATGGTGGAGAGGATAGGCGGTCCTTTATTTTGGTGCCATGGCGGCACGGTTTACCACTGGGAGGTGGCCAGCCTAATCCTGAGCCTTTCGGGGAGTGGGGGTGTGGCAAGCAAAGAGTACGTAACCTTTATTCGGCGCATGGACAACCTCATTTACAGCTATATCTCCCAACCAGCCGAACCAGGTTGCTAAGAGTGGATGATGGGTGCCCATCGTTCAACTAGTGACCAGGTTTCTTAGCCAACTAAGAAGGTGGTCGGGGTTGACAATCGCAGAGGTTATCGTGGGGATGATACCGCTCTCATGTCTGCCCTTGTCATTCCACCATTCTAGAGCTGGTTTGAAAGCACGGTCTGCTATCTTGTGGCTTCTATTTCTGCCTTGCTTACCGTGGAGTGCACTATATTTACACTGTACATAGTGTACATATTGCTGTACTAAATTGGTGGAAGTATAATTTAAGTTCTAAAACTTTTTTACTGTGTTTATTTGCTCCATTACACCTGGCGATACAGGCCATTTGAAATCCTAGGTTGTAATACCACCCAATACGACCACGGCCACCCCACTCCATCACCCCACCACCCCTCCATTACGATATGGCCAACCACCGCCACCACCTACCCCACCACTACACTAAACCACACACCACCACACTACCACTATACCTCCACCTTCCACCATACCACCACCTACCACCACCCCACCTACCCCCCTACCACTACCAAACCCACCACCCCCCAAACCTACCCCCAACTAAACCACCACTCCACCCCCTACCACCACTACCACCACCACCCCACACCACCACCTACCACCTACCACCTACCACCTACCACCATTACCCCAACCCACCACCACTACCACCAATACCACCACTTTCCACCACCACCTACCCCCTCTACCACAACTACCACCACCATCTACCACACTTCCACCCAACTAACCCCCACCTACCATCACTACCACCACCTACCACCACCCACCTTACCACCACTATCACCCCCTACCACCACCACTTACCCACCACTCCCACCACTATCCCCCTTCCTTCCACCACTACCCCCCATCACAACAACCCCCACCCACCACTACTACCACCATACACCACCCCCTACCACCACTACCTACCCCTACCACCTCCACCTACCACCAACTACCACCACTATCCCACCACCTTTCAACCACACTACCACCATACCCACCCCCTACCACCATCCCTACCACCACTACCCACCACCACCACTTTCCCCCTACCACCACTACCCCCCCCACACCACACCTACAACCACCACGTACACCCCTACCCACCCTACCACCACCCCCTACCACCTACCACCTCCCCCTACCACCACTACCCCACCTACCCCCACCACCTACCACCACTACCACCACCTACCACCACAACCTACCACCAAATACCACCACCACTACCCCACTGCCTACCACCTACCACCACCACCTACCACCACTACCACCACCTATGCCACCCCCTACCACCACTAACCACCTCCTACACCACTCCACCACCTATCACCACCATCTACCACCACTACCACCACCTACCACCACTACCCCCCACCTCCATCTCCACTTACCACCACTACCACCACCTACCACCCACCTACCACCAACTACCCCACCCACCACCCCTACCACCCCCTACCACCACCTATCACCACCATCTACCACCATACCACCACCTACCACCACTGCCACCACCTACACCTCCACCTACCACCACTACCACCACCTATCACCACCACTACCACCACTACCACCACCTACACCACTACCACCACCTATCACCACCACCTACACCACTACCACCACCTACCACCACTACCACCACCTATCGCCACCACCTACCACCACTACCCCACTACCACCACTACCACCACCAATCACCACCACCTACCACCACTACCACCACCTATCGCCACCACCTACCACCACCTACCACCACTACCACCTACTATCATCACTCAGGCCACACTTAGAAAATACAGATTATTTCATATTTAGTCTAAATAGAAAGAAATATTTCTAGACTAAAGTCGAGCATAACAAAAAAATGAAAACAAACATTCAAAATTAAATACAAGGAAAATATTTTGGCCTCATTTGCGAGGTAATAATTTTTTTTATTTTGGTCTTATTTGCGAGGTAATATTTTTTTTTTTTCCAAGGAGAGGTGGGTCAATTAATTAACTTTCGTGGCTAATTATTTATTCTTTGCTTTTGCCTTCAGTGTGAGAAGAAAAATGGGGGATTTTTTTTTTAGGATTTTCGGGAAAGCAACTGGAAGTTTTGGGAAGGGGAAAAATTAATAGTCAGAGGAAAAAGGGAAGGTTCGATATAACAGGAACTTTTTTGTATGTTGTGAATCCTTAAACCCTTAAACGTGTTGTAAACCTCACTGAACTTTACTGTGTTGTGAACCTACTTGAACCTTACTGTGTTGTAAAACCTCACGTAAAACTTTCTGTGTTGTAAACCCTCACTTGAACCTTAGTGTGTTGTAAACCCTCAGGGTGAAGCTTACTGTATTCTGAACCTACGGACCCTTACTGGTTGCGAACCCCACTCAGTGTTTTTAAAAACCTACGTGAACCTTACTGTACTGTGAACCTCAGTTTGTGGACCTCACGTGAACCTCACGGGTTTTGTGAACCTCACGTGAACCTTCTGTGTTGTGACCTCAGGGAACGTACTGTGTTGTAACCTTCTGTGTTTTTGAACCTCACGTGAATCACTGGATGTTAACCTCACGTAAACCCTCACGTACTGAACCTAGTGAACCTTACTGTTTTGAAAAAACCCACTCAGGGTCGGAACCTCACGTGAACGTCACTGTTTGTAAACCCATGTAACCTCACTGTGATTTAACATCACGTGAACCTCACTGTGATTTTAAACCCACTGAACCCACTTACTTGAACCTACTAAACCTTACTTGCTGTAAAACCCCATCAGGAGTTGTGAACCTCCGTGAACCTTTTGCTGTTTTGTGAACCTCACTGTTTTATGGACCTCACGTAAACCTACTGTGTTGGAACCTCACGCAAAACCTCACTGTGTTGTGAAACCACATGAACCTTACTGTGTTGTGAAACCCATCAGTGTGTTGTAAACCCTCACGTAAACCTTACTGTATTGTAACCCTCATGTGTTGTGGCCCCTCACGTGAACCTCACTGTCTGGACCCTCACGTAAACCCTTGCTGTGTTTTAAACCTCTCGGGAACTCCTGTGTTTAAACCCTTTATGTTTTGTGAACCCCGTAACCTCACTGTGATTTTTAAACCTCACTGAACCTCACTGCGTTGGAACCTCACTTGAACTTCACTGTGTTGTAAATCCAGTGACTCTGTTTTTGTGACCTCACGTAAACCTTTTGTGTGAATTCCTAAAACTCATGCGTTATAAACCTCACGTGAACCTAAATAGTTGTAAACCTCACTGTGTTGTGACCTCATGTGACTCACAGTTTGTAAAACCTCAATAAACCCTCACGTTTGGGGAACCCACGTGAAATCGTGTTGTGGCCTTTACTGGTGTGAACCTCACGTAAACCTCACTTTTGTGAACCTCACGTAAACCTCCTGTTTTGTGAACCCACGTAAAAACGTCACTGTGTTGTGAACTTTACTGTGTTGCGAACCTCCGGCCCTCACTGTGATGTTAAACTCACGTGAACCTCACTGTATGTAAACCCTCACTGAACCTTACGTGTTGTAAAACCCCACTCAGTGTTTTGTAAACCTCACGTGAATTTTCTTTTTTGTGAACCTCACTGTTTTGTGGACCTCAGGGAAACCCACTGTGTTGTGAACCTCACGTAAAAACCTTATTTTGCTTGAAATCCCCGTGAACCTCACTGTGTGTGGCCCTTTACTTTTTTGTGCCTCAGTGAACCGTTTTGGGGAAATCTCAGCTACTTCCTGGTTGTGAACCACACGTGAACCTTACTGTGTTGTAGCCCCCCGTGAACTTCACTGTTTTGTGAACCTCAAGTGAACCTTACTGTGTTGTGGACTACAATGTGTTCTGAACCTCACGTGAACTTCACTGCGTTGTGAACCTCACGTGAACCTTACTGTGTTGTGAATCTCACGTGAACCTTTTGTTGTTAAACTCACGTGAACCTTACTGCTTGGGAAACCCTCACGTGAACCTTTTTTTGTAAACCCTCACGTGAACCCTTTCAGCGTTGTGAACCTCATGTGAACCTCAACGTGTTATGAACTTCACGTGAACCTTACTGTGTTGTAAACCCTCACGTGAACCTCACTTCGTTGTGAAACTCACGTGAACCTCATTATGTTGTGAACCTCACGTGACCTAACTGCGTTGTGAACCTCATGTGAACCTCAACGTTTTTGAATCTCACGTGAACCTTACTGTTTTTGGGAAACCCTCCGTGAACCTTTTTGTTGTGAATCTCACGTGAACCTCACTACTTTGTGAACCTAGTGAACCTCAATGTGTTGTGAACCTCACGTAACCTTACTGTTTTTGCAAAACCTCACGAGAATCTTACTGTGTTGTAAACCTCCGTGACCTCCGTAACCCCCTTTTTTGGACCTCTTTTTTGAAACTCACATAAACCCTCACTTTTTTTTGGCCCTCTTTTTTAAACCCTCACTTTGAACCTTATGTGTTGTGAACTGTTACGCCCCTCGTTGTAAAACCTTCTAGGTCGGGGTTGATGTATAGAAGGGCTTTTTCACTTAATTTATACTATTTTAGTCTTGTAGCTAAAATGAGGTAAGATTTTATAACATTACTGGGTTTATTATTTAGCTGTGTAAATGATAGGTTTTCGAGATGAAACTACGGGTACAGTTGTTTCTACCCGGCTGTCGTTTAGCCCTGTCCCCTCTAATCCGAGGTGACGTCAGTCTGAAAATTTCTTTATAGGGCAGTCCATTCTCCCCTTTTCGTGGAGAAGCCCCTTGTTTCCTGGTTTTAAACCTTTGGCCCCACTGGGGTTCCTGTGACCCCGATCGGCGGTATCAGACAGAAACGTCTCAGACTAAGTGTGTGTTGCTGTATTGGAGACGCTGGTGATTGTCCCTAGCTCTGCTAGGAGCGGGTTTAAGCAGTATTGGTTCAAAGAGGACGGCGAAAAAGTCATGGGAGACAGACTCGCCTCAGAACTCCTTTAAGTGTAGAATATTCCTTATCTCACTTAGTATATTTTGAAAGTTGAATAAGAGTGAATTATTTTCGAAGTGTTACGTTTTCTGTCTCATTGGGATTGAGTCAAGAAAAGTGTTATTATGTGAAGTGAAAGTGTTATGATACTAGAGCCATTCAGTACTATAATCAAGACAGGATATTGTGTATTATCTTTTAAGTGAACTCAAGTGTAAATTTCATAAGTTCTGTTTTTTGGTGCGACCTTTTTAAAGTTAATATAAAACCCTTCTATGGTTTATTAAGAAACTTAATAAAAAACCGGGAAGAACCATTGTGATTGTTTACTACTGAACCCTTGAATGGTTTCATTTAGAACAGGATATTCAGTCCTGTTTATTTGATGCAAGAAAGGGCTAAACAGGCTTAAATAGTTGCCCTTTACGCAACATGAACCTCACTGTGTTGTGAACCTCATGTGAACTTCACTGTGTTGTGAACCTCACATGAACTTTACTGTGTTGTGAACCTTACATGAACGTCACTGTGTTGTGAACCTCACTGTGTTGTGAACCTCAATATGTTGTGAACATCACGTGAACCTCACTGTGTTGTGAAGCGCACGTGAACCTTACTGTGCTGTGAAACTCACGTGAACCTTACTGTTATGAACCTAGCATGAACTTTACTATGTTGTGAACCTCACGTGAACCTCACTATGTTGTGAACCTCACATGAGCGTCACTGTGTTGTAAACCTCAAGTGAACCTCACTGTTTTGTGAATCTCACTGTGTTGTGAACCTCATGTGAACCTCACTGTGCTGTGAACCTCACATGAATCTTACTGTGTTGTGAACCTCACTGTGTTGTGAACCTCACATGAACTTCACTGTGTTGTGAACCTCGCGTTAACCTTACTGTGTTGTGAACCTCACATGAACCTCAATGTGTTGTGAACCTCACGTGAACCTTACTGTGTTGTGAACCTCTGTGTTGTGAACCTCACGTGAACTTCACTGTGTTGTGAACCTCACATGAGCGTCACTGTGTTGTGAATCTCATTGTGTTGTGATCCTCACGTGAACCTCACGCGAACCTCACTGTGTTGTGAATCTCACGTGAACCTCACATCTTTGTGAACATCACTGTGTTGTGTGCCTGTGTTGTGAACCTGACTGTGTTGTGAACCTCACTGTGTGTTTTGAACCTCCGTCACTGTGTTGTGAACCTCACTGTGTTGTGCTATGAACCTCGATCATTGTGTTTTGAACCTCACTATGTTGTGTACCTCACGTGAACCTTACTGTGTTGTGAACCTCACGTGAACCTTGCTGTGTTGTGAACCTCAGTGCTGTGAACCTCACGTGAACCTTATGTTGTGAACCTCACGTGAACCTTACTGTGCTGTGAACCTCACTGCGTTGGGAACCTCACGTGAACCTCACTGTGTTGTGGACCCCACTGTGTTGTGAACCTTACGTGAACCTTACTGTGTTATGAACCTCACGTGAACTTCACTGTGTTGTGGACCCCACTGTGTTGTGAACCTTATTGTGTTATGAACCTCACGTGAACCTTATGTTGTGAACCTCACGTGAACCTTACTATGTTGTGAACCTCACGTGAACATTACTGTGTTGTGAACCTCACGTTAACCTCACTGCGTTGTGAGCCTCACGTGAACCTTACTGTGTTGTGAACCTCACGTGAACCTTACTGTGTTGTGAACCTCACGTGAACCTTACTGTGTTGTGAACCTCGCGTAAACTTCACTGTGTTGTGAACCTCTCGTTAACCTTACTGTGTTGTGAACATGAAATGAACCTCACTGTGTTGTGAACCTCACGTGAACCTCACTGTGTTGTGAACCTCACGTGAACCTTACTGTGTTGTGAACCTCACGTGAACCTCACTGTGTTGTGGACTTCACTGTGTTGTGAACCTCACGTGATTCTTACGTGTTGTGAACCTCACGTGAACCTCACTGTGTTGTGGACCCCACTGTGTTGTGAGCCTTACGTGAACCTTACTGTGTTATGAACCTCTCTGTATTGTGAACCTCACATGAACTTCATTGTGTTGTGAACCTCACGTTAACCTTACTCTGTTGTGAACTTCACATGACCCTCACTGTGTTGTGAACCTCACGTGAACCTTATGTTGTGAACTTCACGTGAACCTTACTATGTTGTGAACCTCACGTGAACTTTACTGTGTTATGAGCCTCACGTGAACTTTACTATGTTGTGAACCTCTCGTAAACCTCACTGTGTTGTGAACCTCACATGAGCGTCACTATGTTGTGAACCTCACGTGAACCTCACTGTTTTATGAATCTCACTGTGCTGTGAAACTCACGTGAACATCTCTGTGTTTTGGACCTCACTGTGTCGTGAACCTCAAGCGAACCTTACTGTGTTGTGAACCTCTTTGTGTTGTGAACCTCACGTGAACCTCACTGTGTTGTGAACCTCACGTGAACCTCACTGTGCTGTGAACCTCACGTGAACCTCTCTGTGTTTTGGACCTCACTGTGTTGTGAACATCACGTTAACCTTACTGTGTTGTGAACCTCACATGAACCTCACTGTGTTGTGGACCTCACTGTGTCGTGAACCTCACGTGAACCTTACTGTGTTGTGAACCTCTCTGTGTTGTGAAGCTCACTTTAACATTACTGTGTTGTGAACCTCACTGTGTTGTGAACCTCACGTGAACCTGAATATGCTGTGAACCTCATGTGAATCTTATGTTGTGAACCTCACGTGACCCTTACTGTGTTGTGAAACTCACGTGAACCTTTCTGTGTTATGAAGCTCACGTGAACTTTACTTTGTTGTGAACCTCACGTGAACCTCACTATGTTGTGAACCTCACATGAGCGTCACTGTATTGTGAACCTCACGTGAACCTGTGTTGTGAGTCTCACTGTGTTGTGAACCTCACATGAGCGTCACTGTGTTGTGAACCTCACATGAGCGTCACTGTATTGTGAACCTCACGTGAACCTCAGTGTTGTGAACATCACTGTGTTGTGAACTTAACTGTGTTGTGAACCTGTGTTGTGAACCTGACTGTGTTGTGAACCTGAATGTGTTGTGAACCTCACTGTGTGTGTTGTGAACCTCACTCAGTGTGTTTTGAACCTCCCTCACTGTGCTGTGAACCTCACTCTGTTGTGTTGTGAACCTCCCTGTCTGTGTTGTGAACCTCGCTCATTGTGTTGTGAACCTCACTGTGTTGCAAGCCTCACTCAGTGCTTTGTGAACCTCCTTCACTGCGTTGTGAACCTCACTGTGTTGTAAGCCTCACTCAGTTGTAAACCTCCCTCACTGCGTTGTGAACCTCACTCAGTGTGTCGTGAACCTCACTCAGTGTGTTGTGAACCTCTATAACTATGTTGTCAACCTCCGTCATTATGTTGCGGACCTCCAACACTGTGTTGTGGGTCTCCCTCGCACTCACACACGCATACATACACATATAACACACACGCACAAACTCACACACGGTGTCACTGACATCAGGGGAAGAATGGTGGAACACCTAGAAAGGAATGAAATTATACACAACCAGCACAGTTTCAGGCAAGGGAAATTCTGTGTCACAAACCTACTGAAGTTTTATGACAAAGTAACGGAAGACACGAGAGAGAGGAGTGAGCAGACTGCATTTTCTTGAACTCCAAGAAGGCTTTTGACACAGTTGCACATAAAATATTAATTCAAAAGCTAGAGGAGCAAGCAGGTATAACAGGGAAGGCACTGCAATGGATCAGAGAACATGTTACAAAAAACGCGATTCTAAAAGCTTAGAGATCTCCAGTGAATACTAGAAAGGACTGCCCTTCTAGCATCCAGCCTGTTACTGGGTTTTCGTAACAAGTAGTCAGTATCCTTGTCCAATTATCCATTAAAATTCAGTATGGTTCAATAGTGCTTTAGGATTACAACTGGTAGGCTACTAACTAGAGAAATTAAAATTTACTAAATTTATTAAGTCTATAAGTTGTCTAGAGGTATATTATCAAAGTAAATTAAATCACAGCAATTAAAATAAAATCAATCTCTCGAGTTCAATATTATTGTGCTTAAAGCACATGTCACATTTATAATTCTTAAGTACCGTCAGGTACATTAACATTTAATAAGATATTACAAATATGTACAAGTAAGTGTGAGTATGCGTGTAAGTGCTCTTAAGTAGTTAGCTATGTCTCAAGACTCGAATAAGACTTAAACAAGTGACTGACAAAGTCCTCAAATAGACTAACTTCTTGACTGACTGGCAACCCGAACAGTCTGCTTGAACAACAAAGAATGCTAAGCCCAATAGCAATGCAATATCAAGCGACTGCGACACAGAATCAGGAACAAGGAGATAATATAACGACACTAAGTAGGTACCATCTGCAGATCCTCCACAAAAGTTACAAAACTCCCATAATACTGAATCTTTGTTCAGCATAGGTAAAACTGTGACTGTGACAATACACAGGAACCAGTACAAAATTAGGTCAGAAGCTATAGCTCGGGACCTGAGATACTCAGAGTGTCTATGTGACACACAACCTCAGTACAACGTCGAAAATCACAAAGTCTATACAATGTTCTGAGAACAGAGTTCTTCAGAACTAACAAGAATAATGAGACAGACAATCTGTCCAACCAGCAAGCGAGTCTCCAGCAGACTGACTACTTCACACGAGGTGAGGACACCCCCCCCTCGATCACGTGATAGCTACGTGGACAACTGCAGCTCAGAAGCCGGCAGTATAACGAGCGACAAGCGATAATTACAGTAGTTTGACAATCAAGACTAACTGAGCACATTTTATGTACATCCTAACAACATAAGCTAAATAACAATATAACAGTCAAATAACAATATAAAGTCATACATTTACGATTTAGCTATTATCGCAAATATAAGCAATATAAAATTATATGAAAAGATAATATACATTACATATATACATAATAATCATTGTAACCCATTCAGGGGTTGCAACAGAACACTTGACAGGGAGGCAACAACGAGTCCTGGTACGTGACGAGATGACAGAGTGGGCGCCTGTGACGAGCGAGGTTCCACAGGGGTCAGTCCTAGGACCAGTGCTGTTTTTAGTATATGTGGATGACATGACGGAAGGGATAGCTTTCACATCGTCTGCAGACGATGTGAAAGTAATGAGAATTCATTCGGATGAGAATCAAGCAGGACTACAAAGGGATCTGGACAGGTTGAAAGCCTGGTCCAGCACCTGCCTCCTGGAGTGTAACCCCACCAAGTGCAAGGTCATGAAAACTGGGGAAGGGCAAAGAAGACTGAAGACAGAGTACAGACTAGAGGGCAAAAGACCGCAAATCTCACTCAAGTAAAATCATCTTGGGTTGAATATAATACCGAGCACATCTCCTGAGGCGCACATGAACCAAGTAACTGCTGCAGCATATGGGAGCCTGGCAAACTTAAGAATAGCATTTCGACATCTAAGTAAGGAGTCATTCACGACACTGCACACCGTGTACATTAGGCTCATATATGAGTATGCAGTGCCAATATGGAACCCACACCTGGTCCTACATGTAAAGAAATTAGAGAAAGTGCAAAGGTTTGCAACAAGACTAGTTCTGGAGCTGAGGGGTTTGTCCTACAGGGAGAGGTTAAGAGAACTTAACCTGACAACACTAGAGGACAGGAGGGATAAGGGGTACATGATAACAATGTATAAAATACTGAGAGGAATTGACAAGATGGACAGGGACAGAATGTTTTAGTGATGTGACACGCCAACAAGGGGTTCACTTTCACATGCATAAATATACACAGCTACCTATACAAGGAAAAGGCAGGGACTGAAGGCCTTCCACCAGTTACAATCCGAGAAATCCAGTGCATTCTAACCAGAAAGTCAGAGAAGCACAGAAATGGTATCCAAAAAGCCAGGATGAAGAGGAAGTATGGTCTGAGAGGGAAGTGTAGGTAGCAGGTTCACGAGCATGATGGAAGAAAAGTGGGGAAAAATTTAATGAGTTTTGCAGAGTGATGGAGGAGGTGCCTGCAGAGAGAAAGGAATGGGAGAGATGAACTGCAGCTGCTAAGGCAAAAGTATTGAGCCTGGAAAAACTTGAAGAAGATGAAGCGAAAAATGGAGCTGAGAAATTAAAGGTGCAATGCGATGGGAGTAGGAACAGCAGCGGCAGGCGAGAGGGGTGAAGGAGGGTGAGGAGCTAAGAAGACTTTTTCGTAAGTGTTATCAGACAACTGACATGTATAATTAAAGTTATGGAGAAGATTACCAGAAGAGTAGTGGAGCACCTAGAATGGAATGCATTCAACATGGCAACCAACAAGGCTTCAGGGATGTAAAATCCTGTGTCATAAACTTATTGGAGTTCTACAAGGTAACAGAATTAAGACAGGAGAGAGAGCGGGATGAACAGATTTCATTTTCTTGGACTGTAAGAAGGCTTTTAACATAGTACTGTACAAGAGACTGGTACAAAAGTTAGAGGAGCTGGTAGAAATAACAGGAAAAGCAATGCAATATATCAGAGAATATCTGACAGGAAAGAAACAACGAGTGATTATCAGTGACAGTGTGTTGAAATGGTTACATGCCACGAGTGGAGTCCCACAAGGATCAGTCCTAGAGTCGGTGTTGTTTCTTGTATACGTAAATGACATGACAAGGTACAGGGTCAGAGGTATCCCGTTCGCAGACGATGTAAAACTAGTGAAGAGATTATAAGACAACGAGAACCAGAAAAGTCTACAAAGGGATGTGGCCAGGCTATAGACCTCGTCTGACAGATGGGTCATGAAGTTTAACCCAACCAAATGTAAAGTTATGAAGCTTGGGAAAGGACAAGGAAGACAGCAGGCCGAGTACAGGCTTGATGGTCAAAGGCTGCAAACCTTACTCAAGGTGAAGGACCTTGAGGTGAGTATCATATCAACCATATCCCTTGAGGTGCCCATCAATCAAATAACTATTATGGCAAATGCGCATCTGGCAACTCTAAAAATAGCGTTACGACATCTAAGTAAGAAGTCGTTCACGACACTGTACACTGTGTATGTCAGGCCCATATTGGAGTATGCAGCACCAATATAAAACCCACACCTGATCAAGAATATCTAGAAATTGGAAAAAGTGCAGAGGTTTGCAACAAGACTAGTCCCTGTGAGGTGAGGTTAAGGGAAGTGAGCCTGAAGACACTGGAAGACATGAGAACAAGGGAAGGATTGGATAATGACATACAAGATGCTAAGTGGGATTGACAGGGTAAATAACAGATTCTTCAAGAGATGGGAAATAGGAACACAAGAGCACAACTGGAAGTTGAAAACTCAGACGAGTCATAGGGATGTTATGAAGCATTTCTTCAGCCTTTAAAGTAGTCAGAAAGTGGAACGACCTGGGGAGAGAAGTGGTAGAGGCAGGATCCAAACACAGCTTTAAAAAGCCGGAAAAGGGTGAACCTAGTAGCGATCAGCGAAGAGGTGGGGGGGCCAGGAGCTGAGACTCGATCCCTGCAATCACATACAGGTGAGTACAATTGAGTATACACACACACACACACGCAGTGTGTGTGTGTGTGTGTGAGAGAGAGAGAGAGAGAGAGAGAGAGAGAGAGAGAGAGAGAGAGAGAGAGAGAGAGAGAGAGAGAGAGAGAGAGAGAGAGAGAGAGAGAGAGAGAGAAATGAGTTGCACAGAGCATAAATAAAAGAAAGGTAAAAAAAAAAACAGAGACCCGGTGGCTCGAGCAGGAGTGCAGAGAAGTCGAGGGAGACGCAAGAGTTTTTCTTAGAAATGAAAAGACCATAAAAGAGAAGAAAGCAGGGAAGCAGGCAATAGAGTAAAGACCGAATGGAGTTGAAAAGACAATTTGAAAATAATATATCTTAGGCAAACACTAAATCATAGTTTATTTCACAGCCGCACAGGGAAGAAGACGAAAGTAAATCTATTTCTAAAGTTAGAGAAGGAGGAGAGTAAACTAACGGATGATGAGGAAAGATGCGAAATGCTTCACGGAAATTCAAAAGTGTCTTTACAGAAGCAAGTAGAGAGACCTCTGAAGGCACTGCAATCGGAAAAGACCAAAAAGAACTGAAAAATATTGCCGCAACGAAAGAAGAGATGATGACATCACTGAACGAATCAGACAAATTACCACTACAGGTGCCGGGAGAAACAGTTGAATCATCGTGTGACTCAAATGTAAAGGTTGCCAACAAATATCCTCAAGGAGAGCAGCTGCCAGAAAACTGGAAAAAGGCACATGTGGTCCCCATACTTAAAAAGCACGACAGACAATAAGCAATTAATTACAGGCCAGCATCTTGAATATGCACATTATCACAAGTTCTCTACAAGACTGAAAGGAATAGAACACTGCAACATTTGAAGGGAAGAATTTAATTTAAAGAAAATCAACACAGCTCTGAGTGTGGGACATCTTGCCTTACGAAATTGTTGCAGTTTTATTACAGAACCATAGAGATAAAACAAGACAAGGATGGGCGGACTACACCTTCAGCTGCAAGAAAGGTGCTGATATAGCGCACCACTACAGAGATTAGAACAGAGTCAAAAGACAGACTGCACCAGTGGATCAGGAAGTGAATGAGAAACAGAAGGCGCAGGATAACAGTAGGCGGTGAGAAATCAGAATGGGGGCGAGTACGAAGTGAGGTCCCGCATGGAATGGTATTAGGACTACTTCTGGTCCTAATATATGTCTGGGACATGCAGTATAAAAAGAGATCGTCTCTTACTCGTCTTTGTTGATGATGTATGAATAATAGGAAGAATAAGATTATGGGAGGACAGAAACAAGCTCCAAGAACACGAGAACACGAGATGTGATTCAACCAGTAACTTCTAAAGTTCAATGTAAACAATTGCTAGATGATGCGATGTGGTATAGGTGAGGGTACACTGAACACAGAACAGAATGGATTGAAAGAAACTGCAAATATCAAAGAAGGTAAAGAAACCTGAGCACAAATAAAGCATTAACTATACCGTAGAGTGTCAGCCGTATATACATAATAAACCAGCATCAAAGCAGCTTTTAGGAAGCTGGACAGAGTAGCTTCCAAAACTTTAAGCACGACATGTGTTAACTCAGTCAGGTGTGAAGTTCCTACATAATCAGGTAAACAAAGAAACTCGAAAAAAAATCTAAATTTTTGCAACTAAATAAATCCCAGAACTGGGTGAGATGCATTGCGAAGAGAGATTGAAAGAAGAGACCCTGACGACCTTGGCGGAGAGGACTTGGATGAGATATGATTACGACATACAAGAATCTTAATAGAAATTGCTAACGTAGGATGGGATAGAAGGACCATGTCACAGGGACGCAGATGAACATTGGAAATTATAAAAAGTGTTTCTTTAACTTCATCTTGGCTGAAAATTTAAATGATCTGGAAGAGGAACTGGGAGACGCAAAATGAATAAACAGATTCAAGAAAAGATATAATTATGCCCGAAAGGCAATAATCCGTGATGCTGACGAAGTCGTCGAGGAAGGTAGGTCAGAACACAGCTTTTTACGTAATTCAAAGAGAAGTGGGTAAGAAGACACCCATGGAGAGACATGAACCACTTTCTTGAAAATATTATTAATTTTTTGCATATAGCTCTTTGTTATTCGTGTTATCTTCTCTCATTTAATCTTGTTAGTTCATCCCTTTACAATTGTGGCTCGGTTGGTAGCGTCCTCAACTTAAACACTGATAGGTCCGGGATCGATCCTCGGCACAGGCGAAATGTTGGATATGTAATCTTACAGCTGCTGCCTGTCTTCACCTTGCAGTAAGTAGGTACCTGGGTGTTAGCCTACTGTTGTGGATCGCATGCTGGGGACAAGATTAACTTAGGCTGCCAGAAACCTCTCTGTATAACCAGAGACTTTCTATAAAATATGCAAATTTTGTCAACTAGGTTTGTATAACGTGTATCATGTACTTTGTAGAAATTATTATCATTAAAGTAGCTGTGTAGCAGTATTAGTTGCGACTCAGCAAATTGTTTTTTATCGTTTAGAATTAGTGTTATGATTTCCATTTTACTCTTACGTATTTCTTCTCGATTCTTATGCCTGACTCTCTCCATATTCTATCTTGGTAAAGCTTCACTACATTTTTGGTGACCTGCTGACTCAGGTTCTCTCTGCCTCGTTTGAAAGGAGCAACTTTTTCTACTGATCCAAGGCACATCTGGGCAGGTGTGCCATACCACATCTTACCTTGTCTTTCTTGCTAATTACCTTTCCAACAGTTCTTCAGTCAGGAACTCGGCTTCAGATGGTTCATTCTCCTCATGTTAAGATTCTCACCCATTTCTTTCTTCATTTTTAATTCGTTTTACTTTTCTCAAGTAAATAAATATCGATTACAGGTGGTGGTGGTGGTGGTGGTGGTGGTGGTGGTGGTGATGGTGGTGGTGAGGGTGTTGGTGGTAGTCGTGGTGGTGATGGTAGTGGTGGTGGTAGTGGTGGTGGTGGTGGTAGTGGTGGGGGTGTTGGTGGTGGTGGTGGTAGTTGTGGGGGTGTTGGTGGTAGCGGTGGTGGTGGTGGTGGTGGTGGTAGTGGCGGTGGTGGTGGTGGTGGTGGTGGTGGTGGTAGTGGCGGTGGTAGTGGTGGTGGTGGTGGTGTTGGTGGTGGTGGTGGTTGTAGTGGTGGGGGTGGTAGTGGTGGTGATGGTGGTGGTGGTAGTGGTGGTGGTGGTGGTAGTGTTGTTGATGGTGGTGATGGTGGTAGTGGATTTGATGGTTATGGTGGTAGTAGTGGTGTTGATGGTGGTGGTAGTGGATTTGATGGTTGTGGTGGTAGTAGTGGTGTTGATGGTGGTGGTGGAGTGGTGGTGGTGGGGGTGTTGGTGGTTGTGGTGGGGGTGGTGGTGGGGGTGGGGTTGGGGGTGTTGGTGGTAGTTGTGATGGTGGTGGTAATGGTGGTGGTAGTGGTGGTAGTGGTGGTGGTAGTGGTATTGGTGGTGGTGGTGGTGGCGGAGGTGGTGGTGGTGGTGGTAGTAGAGTTGTTGATGGTGGTGGTGGGGGTGTTGGTGGTAGTGGAGGTGATGGTGGTGGTAGTGGTAGTAGTGGTGGTGGTGGTGGTGGTGGTAGAGGTGGTGGTGGTGGTGGCGGAGGTGGTGGTGATGGTGGTGGTGGTGGTAGTAGAGTTGTTGATGGTGGTGGTGGGGGTTGGTGGTAGTGGAGGTGATGGTGGTGGTAGTGGTAGTAGTGATGGTGGTAGTGGTAGTGGTGGTGGTGGTGGTGGTAGTGTTGTTGATGGTGGTAGTGTATTTGATGGTGGTGGTGGTAGTAGTGGTGTTGATGGTGGTGGTGATGATGGTGGTAGTGGATTTGATGGTGGTGGTGGTGATGGTGGTAGTAGATTTGATGGTGGTGGTGGTAGTAGATTTGATGGTGGTGGTGGTAGTAGTGTTGTTGATGGTGGTGATGGTGGTAGTGGTGGTGGTGGTGGTGGTAGTAGTGTTGTTGATGGTGGTGGTACTGGTGATGGTGGTAGTGGAGGTGATGGTGGTCGTGGTGGTGGTAATGGTGGTAGTGATGGCGGTAGTGGTGGTGATGGTGGTGGTAGTGGTGATGATGGTGGTGATCACCCACTGTATGATGGTGTCACACACACACATACACACATACAGTGCGGTGGTGATCACACAGTGTGGTGACGGTGGTGGTGCCAGTGTGAAAGTGGTAATGGGGGTTACACACAATGTGGTGATGGTCAGAATTACTGTTTGTGATGCAGGTCACACACAGAGTTAAGGTGGTGGTGATCACACAGTGTGGTGGTGGTGGTGGTGGTGGAGGTAGAGTGAGACTCATACCAGGTTAAAGCTGAGACTCGGCTAGTCTACCATAATCTCTCCATCACACAGTGTGGTGGTGGTGGTGGTGTAGTAGTGGTGGTGGTGGTGGTGGTGGTGTAGTAGTGGTGGTGGTGATGACAGTGGCTCAGCAGGTACATACCAGGGAACTAATGAGACTGTGAAAAGTACTCCTTGAACCAACAGGTAATTGATCCCACTAGAAATGAAAATACCCTGGATTTGATATTTACAAACAACGAGGAGCTAATCAGAGACATAACAGTTACAAAGACAATATACTCTGAACACAACATAGAAGTTCAAACGAGTATTAACTCAGGGTTAGGGAACTGCACCACTAATGTAAGAGACGGAATGTTTAGTACGTTTAATTTTAACAACCATAGAACTGACTAGGAAAAAATAAAGCAAGAGTTACCAGACATGTCCTGGGAATCAGACATGATCGCCCTAAATCCCTACCAGTGCCTAGAGAAGCTGAATAAAGAAGAATACAAGGTATTTATGAAGCACAAAAACGGGTTACTGAACTGCTTAAAAACACAAATATGCTACAACAGAGGAAAGATAGACTTAGCCGAGAGATCACTGAATTAGATCAAAAACTCAGGATGTCATACCTCACAGAAGAAGTACAAAGGGAACAAAGGGCCATACAGGATATTACAAGACACCCAAAATATTTCTATTTCTATGCAAAATTCAAGCTAAGAACTACCTGTAGAATTGGACCATTATTGAGAGAAGATTCGTATAATGACGATGAACAGGAAATGAGTGAAATCCTAAAAGAACAGTGTGAGTCGGTGTTCAGCAACCCACTAAATGACAGCAAGGTAGAAAATGCAGAATTTTTTTTCACTCCAACAGAAGGCCGCGCAGAACAATTAACTGACATTAGCACAAATCCCATAGATTTCGGAAAAGAAATAGACAATATGACCACTCAGTCAGTACCTGGACCAGATTCATGGAATGCTCCATCTATAAAGAAGTGCAAAGTACCACTAGCAGGAGCCCTCAGTATTCTTTGGAGAAAGAGCTTAGATCTAGGTGAAATACCGGAGGCCTTAAAGAGTGCAGACATAGCTCTTTTGCATAAGGGAGGTTGTAGAGCACTGGCTAAAAATTACAGACCAGTAACCCTAACTTCTCACATCATAAATATCTTCGAAAGAGTGATGAGACGGCAGGTTACAAATTTCGTGGAGCAGCACAACCAACATAACCCGAACCAGCATGGTTTTAGAGCAGGACGATCACGTCTGTCACAGCTGCTGAACCATTATGACAGAATTACGGAGGCATTGGAAGACGGCCAAAACGCAGATGTGATTTACACAGATTTTGCAAAGCCGTTTGACAAATGCGATCATGGAGTGATAGCGCACAAAATGAAGGCCATGGGCATTACGGGGAAGGTAGGCAGATGGATTTTCGGGTTCCTAACACACAGAACACAAGAAGTAGTTGTAAAAAGCGAAGTCAAAAGCTCAGTGCCTCAAGGCACTGTCCTGGCACCTCTGCTGCTTCTCATCCTCATAGCAGACATAGATCAAAACACCCGTCACAATTTTGTAGCATCATTTGCAGATGACACTAAAATAAGCATGAAAGTCAGTACGGTAGAGGACACTGAAAAATTACAAGAAGACATAAACAGTGTTTTCCAGTGGGCAGTGGAAAACATGACGTTCAATGGTGATAAGTTCCAGCTGCTTAGGTATGGAAAGAATGAAGAATTCAAGAGAAACACTATATACAGAACTCAAGAGGGTCACCAAATAGAAAGTAAGGAACATGTAAAAGACCTGGGAATAATTATGTCACCTGATCTTTCTTTTAAAGACCATAACAAGACAAAGATCACGAAAGTCAGGAAGATGACGGGGTGGGTATTGAGAACTTTAAAAACAAGGGAAATAATGCCACTGGTGACACTCTTCAAATCGCTAGTGCTCCCTCATTTAGAATATTGCTCAGTGCTGACGGACCCGTTCAAAGCAGGAGAAATATCAGAGCTAGAGCAAATACAGAAATCGTTTACGGCTCACACTGAGCCAGTATATTACTGGGAACACCTTCAAGTCTTGAACATGTACTCACTGGAGCGGAGGAGATAGAGATACATGATAATATACACCTGGAAAGTAGCCGAGGGCCTGGTCAAAAATCTGCACACTGCCATAACATAATGGAGTGAGAGATATGGGAGGAAGTTCAAAATAAACCCAGTGAAGAGCAGGGGTGCGGTTGGGATAATAAGAGAACAATGTATCAATAGCTGGGGTCCCAGATTATTCAACATCTTACCAGAAGATAAGAGAAACACGGCTGGAATAAGTTGTAACAAAAAACGCGATTCTAAAAGCTTAGAGATCTCCAGTGAATTCTAGAAAGGACTGCCCTTCTAGCATCCAGCCTGTTACTGGGTTTTCGTAACAAGTAGTCAGTATCCTTGTCCAATTATTCATTAGAATTCAGTATGATTCAATAGTGCTTCAGGATTAAAATTGGTAGGCTACTAACTAGAGAAATTAAAATTTAATAAATTTATTAAGTCTAGAGGTATATTATCAAATTAAATTAAATTAAATTAATCAAAATAATAATAATCACTTCTCTCGTGTATAATAGTATTGTGCTGAAAGCACATATCACATTTATAATTCTTAAGTACTGTCTGGTACATTAACATTTAATAAGATATTACAAATATGTACAAGTAAGTTTGTGTGTATGTGTTTAAGTGCTCTAAGTAGTTCGCTATGTCTCACGACTCGACTAGACTTAAACAAGTGACTGACAGTCCTCACATTAACTAACTTCTTGACTAACTGGCAATCAGAACAGTCTGCTTGAACAATAAAAAGAATGCTAAGCCCAGTAGCAATATAACAAGCAACTGCGACACAGAATCAGGAACAAGGAGATAATATAACGACACTAAGTAGGGACCATCTGCAGATCCTCCACAAAAGTCACCAAACTCCCATACTACTGAATCTAAGTTCAGCATAAGAAAATCCCCGACTGTGATAATACACAGATACCAGTACAAATTTGGTCAGAAGCTACAGCTCAGGACCTGAGTTGCTTAGAGTGTCTATGCGACACAACCTCAGTACAACGTCGAAAATCACTAAGTCTATACAATGTTCTGTGAACAGAGTTCTACAGAACTAACAAGAATAATGAGACAATCTGTCCCACCAAGAGAGTCTAGACCAGACTGAATACTTCAGGCGAGGTGAGGACACCCCCCCTCGATCACGTGATAGCTCCGTGTACAGCTGCAGCTCAGAAACAGAAGCCGGCAGTCTAACGACCCACAAGCGATATTACAGTAGTTAGACAATCAAGACTTGAACTGAGCACATAATATGTAACATCCTACCTAACAACATAACAGTCAAATAATAATATAAAGCAATACATTTACGATTTAGCTATTATCGCAAATATAAGCAATATAAAATTATATGAAAAGATAATATATATATATATATATATATATATATATATATATATATATATATATATATATATATATATATATATATATACATAATAATCATTGCGACCCATTCAGGGTTGCAACACAAGTGTAGTAGTCTTAAAGAGAAAACTGGACAAGTATCTTCACTAGGTGCCAGATTAACCAGGCTGTGATGGATATGTGGGGCAGTGGGCCTCCAGCAGCAACAGCCTGGTTGATCAAGCAAGCACCGGACGAGTCTGGCCCATGGCCGGGCTCTGAGAGTAGTTATACTCTCAAAACTCAACAAAGGTAAATCAAAGGTATTAAAAGATGGTTGTGGTAGTAATGGTGGTAGTGATGGTGGTAGTGGTGGTGGTAGTGGTGGTGGTAGTGGTGGTGGTGGTGGTAGTGGTGGTGGTAGTGGTGGTAATGGTGGTGTTGGTAGTGGTGGTAGTCGTAGCAGTGGTGATGGTAGTAGTAGTAGTGATAGTAGTAGCAGTAGAGTAGTAGTAGTACTAGTAGTAGTAGAAGTAGTAGTAGCAGTATTAGTAGTAGTAGTGGTAGTGGTGGTAGTGGTAGTAGTAGATGTGGTAGTAGTAGTAGTAGTAGTAGTAGTGGCAGTAGTAGTAGTAGTAGTGGTAGTAGTAGTAGTAATGGTGGTGGAAGTAGTAGTAATACTGGTGGTGGTAGTAGCAGTGATAGTAGTAGTAGTAGTAGCAATGGTGGTAGCAATAATAGTAGTAGTGGTGGTGGTGGTGGTATTTGTAGAAGTAGTTGTGGTGGTGGTAGTAGTGGTATTAGTATTAGTAGTGGTGGTGGTAGTAGTAGCAGAAGCATGGTGGTGGTGGTGGTATTAGTAGTAGTAGTTGTGGTGGTGGTAGTAGTGGTATTAGTATTAGTAGTGGTGGTGGTGGTGGTAGTAGTGGTAGTAATATTAGTAGTGGTGGTAGTAGTAGTGGTAGTAGTAGTAGTAGTGGTGGTGGTAGTAGTGGTGGTGGTGGTAGTAGTGGTGATAGTAGTGGTAGTAGTGATGGTGGTGGTGATAGTAGTGGTGGTAGTAGAGGTAGCAGTGATGGTGGTGGTGGTAGTAGTGGTAGAAGTAGTAGTAGTAGTAGTGGTGGTAGTAGTGGTAGTAGTGGTGGTAGTAGTAGTGGTAGTAGTGATGGTGATGGTAGTAGTAGTAGTGGTAGTAGTAGTGGTGGTGGTAGTAGTGGTGGTGGTAGTAGTAGCAGAAGCAGTGGTGGTGGTGGTGGTATTAGTAGTAGTAGTTGTGGTGGTGGTAGTAGTGGTATTAGTATTAGTAGTGGTGGTGGTGGTAGTAGTAGTAGTAGTGGTGGTGGTGGTAGTAGTGGTGGTAGTAGTAGTGGTAGTAGTGGTATTAGTGATGGTGATGGTATTAGTAGTAGTAGTGGTAGTAGTAGTGGTGGTGGTAGTAGTGGTAGTAGTGATGGTGGTGGTGATAGTAGTGGTGGTAGTAGAGGTAGCAGTGATGGTGGTGGTGGTAGTAGTGGTGGTAGTAGTAGTGGTAGTAGTGGTATTAGTGATGGTGATGGTATTAGTAGTAGTAGTGGTAGTAGTAGTGGTGGTGGTAGTAGTGGTGTTGGTAGTAGTGGTAGTAGTGATGGTGGTGGTGATAGTAGTGGTGGTAGTAGAGGTAGCAGTGATGGTGGTGGTGGTAGTAGTGTTCATGTCAACATCTCCACTGTGTCCTCCTTCACATGTTTACATTGCTAGGTGTGTCTGGTGATGTAAATCCTGGTCAATATTGACTTTAGCTTCTCTGTTCTTAAATATGTAAAAATCTTCTTTGTCAAGTGAAATGTGCTGTGAAAATAAGTCATATTTTCTTCAAATGAGAAAAAATGACATATTTGGGTACGAAATCTAACAAAACTTAACCAAACAGAACCAAGACTTACCTAAACTTATTTTTCTAGATTACATTTCATTAGGGTTAATTACGTTGAGTGAGGTTCATTTTCTATTTTTTTCTTTGCCGTGAGTGTAAAATATGAATGAACCCATTGCACCACCCAGTTAATGTTGGTTAATTTACATAATAACCAACATTTAAGCTGAAACCCGAGCAGCTGAAGTAAATATTGACCCAAGGATCTTGGTGTGTGTGTGTTTGTGTGTGTACTCGCCTAAGTGTGGTTGCAGGGGACGAGTCATAGTTGCTGGCCCCGCATCTTCACTGGTCGCTACTAGGTCACTCTTCCTGCTCCATGAGCATTATCATACCTCTTCTTAAAGCTATGTATGAATGCTGCCTCCACTACATCACTTCCAAGACTATTCCACTTCCTGACTACTCTGTGACTGAAGAAATAATTCCTAACATCTCTGTGATTCATCTGAGATTTCAACTACCAATTGTGACCCCTTGATGCTGTGTCCCATCTCTAGAACATCCTGTCTCTGTCCACCTTGTCGATTTCTCTAAGAATATTATATGGCGTTATCATATCCTCTCTACCTCTCCTGTTCTCCAGTGTCGTCAGGTCGATTTCCCTTAACCTCTCCTCGTAGGACATACCCCTTAGCTCCGGGACTAGTCTTGTTGCAAACCTTTGCACTTTCTCTAATTTCCTTACGTGCTTGGCTAGGTGTGGGTTACAAACTGGTGCTGCATACTCCAATAAATGCCTGACTTACACGGTGTACAGGGTCCTTAACGATTCCTTAATGAGATGTCAGAATGCTATTCTTAGGTTTGCTAGGAGCCCATATGCTGCAGCAGTTATTTTGCTTTTCCTTAGCCCCTGCCTAGACTGTACTCCGTCTGGGGTTATCTTTGCAGTTCCCCAATCTTCGTGACTTTGCATTTGCTTCCCTCTCCACTTGTAGCTACTATGTACTTGAAGCTCAGAATCACGTGGACACTGGCCCCGAGGCATCTTTCTTAAATGATGTCCTCAGTATCTGCATTACTCAAGGTGAATACTAGGTCCAGTCTTGTTGGCTCGTCACTCCTCTCTCTCTGGTAGTGTCCCTTATATGTTGGTACATGAGTTTTTCCAGTACCACCTCCATCTTCTTAGCCCTCCACGTTTCTGAGCGTCCATGTGACTCCAGGTTCTCCCAGTCAATTTCATTGTGATTCAAGTCACCCACAATCAGTAGCTTTGCCCTGCTCGTATGAAGCCTTCTGACCACTTCAGCGAGTGTGTCAACCATCGCTCTGCTACAGCCTCCTGCTGTTCTGTGGTGGGTTATACATCACTGCAATCACCACCTTGGGACCTCCAGACTGAAGTGTTCCTATTATGTAGTCTCTTGCTTCTCCTCTGTCTCCTCTCTCCAGCTCGTCAAAATCCCATTGGTTTTTGATGAGCAGTGTGTGTGTGAAGGAGTGTGAAGGCGTGCGTGCATGTGTGTGTGTGTGTGTGTGTGTGTGTGAATATGTACTCACCTAGTTGTCTTTGTGGGGGTCGATTCACAGCTCCTGGCCCCGCCTCTTCAACTGGCCACTATTCAGTCACTCTTCCCGCTCCGTGAACTTTATCATACCTCTTCTTAAAGTTATGTATGGATCCTGCCTCCACTACATCACTACCCAGGCTATTCCACTTCCTGACAACTCTGTGACTGAAGAAATACTTCCTCGGTATGTGTGTGTGTGTGTGTGTGTGTGTGTGCATGTGTACTCACCGAATTGTACTCACCTAATTGTAGTTACAGGGGTCGAGGCTCAGCTCCTGGTCCCGCCTCTTCACTGAACGCTATTAGGTCCTCTCTCTCCCTGCTCCATGAACTTTATCATACCTCGTCTTAAAGCTATGTATGGTTCATGCCTCCACAACATCGCTCGCCAGACTGTTCCACTTCCTGACTACTCTATGACTGAAGAAATGCTACCTAACATCCCTGTGGCTTATCTGAGTCTTCAGCTTCCAAGAGTGATCCCTTGTTTCTGTGTCCCCTCTCTGGAACATTTTGTTTCTGTCCACCTTGTCTATTCCACGCAGTATTTTGTATGTCGTTCTGATGTCTCCCCCATCCCTCCTGTCCTCCACTGTCGTCAGGCCGATTTCCCTCAACCTTTCTTCATAGGACATTCCCCTTAGCTCTGGAACCTTGTCGCAAACCTTTGCACTTTCTCTAATTTCTTAACGTGCTTGATCCGGTGTGGGTTCCAAACTGGTGCTGCATACTCCAGTATGGACGTGACGTACACGGTGTACAGTGTCTTGAAAGATTCCTTACTTAGGTATCGGAATGCTAATCTCAGGTTTGCCAGGCGCCCATATGCTGCAGCAGTTATCTGGTTGATGTGCGCCTCAGGAGATGTGCTCAGTATTATACTCACCCCCATATATTTTTCCTAGACTCTACTTTGTCTGCGGTCTTCTTTGTCCTTCCCCAATCTTCACGACTTTGGAATTGGCGGGGTTAAATTCAAGGAGCCAGTTGTTGGACCAGGCTTGTAGCCTGTCCAGGTCTCTTTGTAGTCCTGCCTGATCCTCATCCGATTTAATTCTCCTCATATACCACATATACCAAAATCAGCACAGGCCCACTTTGACACATCGTCACGTACCATGACTCGTTGTTGCCTCCCTTTCAGATATTCTCTGATCCATTGCAGTGCCTTTCCTGTTATGCGTGCCTGATCCTCTAGCTTTTGCATAAACCTCTTGTGAGGAACTGTGTCGAAGGCCATCTTGCCGTCCAAGAAAATGCAATCTATCCATCCCTCCCTGTCATGTCTTCTGTTACCTTGTCATAAAACTCCAGTAGGTTTGTGTCACAGGATTTGCCTTCCCTGAAACCGTGCTGGTTGTCGTTCATAAGCTTGTGTCTTTCTAGGTGGTCCACCAATCTTCTGATAATTTTCTCCGTGACTTTGCATACTATACACGTCAGTGACACAGGTCTGTAGCTTAATGCCTCGTGTTTGTCTCCTTTCTTAAAAACTGCTGACTACATTTGCCATCTTCCATACCTAAGGTTGCTGCCCAGCTTCAGTGGATGTGTTGATGATTTTTGTTAGTGGCACACACAGCATCTCTGCTCCATTTCTTAGGATCCACGGAGAGATGTCGTCTGGTCCCACCCCTTTTGAGGTATCAAGTTCACATAGCAGCTTCTTCACCTCCTCCTCGGTTGTCTGTATTTCATCCAGCACTTGTTGGTGTATCCCGTGTTGGTGTACCTCCCTATTTTGACTGCATGGAATCATTCCTGTCTCCACTGTAAACACTTCTTTAAATATCATGTTGAACTCCTCACTTCTTGGTCGTTTTTTGTGAACTCCCCACCTTCTTGCCTCAGTCTGATTACCTGGTCTTTAACTGTTGTTTTCCTCCTGATGTGGCTATACAACAGCTTTGGGTCAGACTTGACTTTCGATGCTATGTCATTTTCGTATTGTTGCTGAGCCTCTCTTCTTACTGTGCACATTCGTTCCTGGCTCTTCGGCTAATCTCTTTATTTAACTGGATCCTTTGTCTTCTGTACTTTTTTCATTCGCTAGTGCACTTAATTTTTGCCTTCTTACACTTTTGGGGGAACCAAGGACTCGTTCTGGTCTTCCCATTCTTCCTGTTTCCCTTGGGAACAAACCTCTCCTCTGCCTCCTTGCATTTTGTTGTCATGTAGTCCATCACTTCTTTTACTAGTTTTCCTACCAACTCTCATTCCCACTGAACGTCTTGCAGGAAGTTCTTCATGCCTGTGTAGTCCCCCCTTTTGTAGTTTGGCTTCTCCCATCCTATTCCTGCTACCCTCGTCACTTGTAGCTCAACTATGTGTTCAAAGCACAGAACCACATGATCATTAGCTCCAAGGGGCCTTTTATATGTGATATCCTCGATGTCTGAACTACTCAAGGTGAACACAAGGTCCAGTCTTGCTGGTTCATCCTCACCTCTCTCTCTGGTAGTGTGTCTAACATGTTGATGCATGAGATTTTTCATCTTGGCTCTCCATGTTTTGGGACCCCAATGGGGCTCCAGGTTTTCCCGGTCAGTCTCCTGGCGATTGAAATCACCCATAACTAGTAACTTTGTTCTACCCATGTTAGCTCTTCTGGCGACCTCGGCTAGTGTGTCTACCATTGCTATGTTGCTCTCTTCATATTCTTCTCTTGGCCTCCTGCAGTTTCTGTAGTGGGTTGCACATCACTTCAATTACCACCTTATGGCCCCCAGACTGGATTGTCTCTACTATGTAGTCACTTTCGCCCATTAAATCCATTCCTTTTATTTCCACAAATCCCCACTGGTTTTTAATGAGCAGTGCAACTCCTCCTTCCCCTCTGCTTCCTCTGTCTTTCTTCAGGATTTAATATCTGGGTGGAAAGATTGCATCTGTTATCATACTGGTGAGTTTCATTTCTGTGAGTGCTATCATGTCTGGGGATGTCTCCTTGATTCTTTCATGCCACTCCTCACATATGTTATTCCGTCTGCATTTGTATACCAAACCTCCAACTTCTTTTCTAAAACTGCGGTCTAGGGGTTATGTTGGGGATGGGGAAACGGGAGACCTGATGAGGAACTATGGGCAGTTACTGTGAAGGTGGAGTTTGTAATGAGGTGGGTGAGGGCAGTGGGTACAGCATGTGTTTTGGGTTAAAATGTTTGGTTACATTGGGGTTGTCCTGGTTGAGAGGGCTTCTGTAGGTGGATGTGACACCCCACTTGTGACACTCCACTTGTGACACCCCACTTGTGACACTCCACTTGTGACACCCCACTTGTAACACCCCACTTTTGACACCCCACTAGTGGCACCCCACTAGTGGCACCACCTCAATTGTGGTACCCCACCTGTGGCACCCCACTCGTGGCACCCCACTAGTGGCACCACCCCACTTGTAGCACCCCACTTATAACATCCCACTTGTGGCGCCCCACTTGTGATACCCCACTTGTGACACCCCACATGTGGCACCCTACTTGTGGCACCCCACTTGTGACACCCACTCGTGGCACCCCACTAGTGGCACCACCCCACTTGTGACGCCCCACTTGTAACACTCCACTTGTGGCACCCCACATGCGGCTCCCCACTTGAGACACCACACTTGTGGCATCCCACTTGTGGCACCCCACATGCGGCACCCCACTTGTGGCACCCCACTCTCCACACAGACATTTTTGCTCTGACAATTTCTCATCACTTGTACTAATTTAAATTTAATTCCTCCTATAACTTTCATTTTGCAAATTAATCTTACATGAAGAATCCTATTTAAAGATTTTTTACAGTCCAGGTAAATATAATCTATTTCTTTCTTGATCACTTTCCTTAACTCTGCCATAATAACTTAACCAGTTTGATATACATGAATGTTCAGACCGTAAACATAACAATCTACTAGTTAGTATTTTATTATTCTCTAATAATGTTTAATCCACTTTACTCTCATTGCTTTTTCAATAATTTACAAAAAAAAAACTTGTCAACGACACTGGCCCATAGTTTAAAGGGTCTTCCCTGTCACCTTTTGTTTTAAACATAGGCATAATATGTGCCAGCTTTCGTAGTTTGATAATTTACCGTCCTGTAGTGAAACCCTAAAACTGTTCCAAAGTGGATAACAGAACTGATCCAACATGTTGTCCACTCTGGCCAAATGTTTTTTTTTTTTTATCAGTATATAGTAACAACTTCTCTACTTCCTCTTTAGTTATTTTGTTATTCTCTAGTTCAGCTGTCTGCGAGTAAATTATCTTACATAAAAAAGTATCTTCTTTCTTGTGAACACTGAAACTTTCTTGTGAACACTGAAACTTTCTTGTGAACACTGAAACTTTCTTGTGAACACTGAAACTTTCTTGTGAACACTGAAACTTTCTTGTGGACACTGAAACTTTCTTGTGGACACTGAAACTTTCTTGTGAACACTGAAACTTTCTTGTGGACACTGAAACTTTCTTGTGGACACTGAAACTTTCTTGTGAACACTGAAACTTTCTTGTGGACACTGAAACTTTCTTGTGAACACTGAAACTTTCTTGTGGACACTGAAACTTTCTTGTGAACACTGAAACTTTCTTGTGGACACTGAAACTTTCTTGTGAACACTGAAACTTTCTTGTGGACACTGAAACTTTCTTGTGGACACTGAAACTTTCTTGTGAACACTGAAACTTTCTTGTGGACACTGAAACTTTCTTGTGAACACTGAAACTTTCTTGTGAACACTGAAACTTTCTTGTGAACACTGAAACTTTCTTGTGAACACTGAAACTTTCTTGTGGACACTGAAACTTTCTTGTGAACACTGAAACTTTCTTGTGAACACTGAAACTTTCTTGTGGACACTGAAACTTTCTTGTGGACACTGAAACTTTCTTGTGAACACTGAAACTTTCTTGTGGACACTGAAACTTTCTTGTGAACACTGAAACTTTCTTGTGAACACTGAAACTTTCTTGTGAACACTGAAACTTTCTTGTGGACACTGAAACTTTCTTGTGAACACTGAAACTTTCTTGTGGACACTGAAACTTTCTTGTGAACACTGAAACTTTCTTGTGAACACTGAAACTTTCTTGTGAACACTGAAACTTTCTTGTGAACACTGAAACTTTCTTGTGGACACTGAAACTTTCTTGTGGACACTGAAACTTTCTTGTGAACACTGAAACTTTCTTGTGGACACTGAAACTTTCTTGTGGACACTGAAACTTTCTTGTGAACACTGAAACTTTCTTGTGGACACTGAAACTTTCTTGTGAACACTGAAACTTTCTTGTGGACACTGAAACTTTCTTGTGAACACTGAAACTTTCTTGTGGACACTGAAACTTTCTTGTGAACACTGAAACTTTCTTGTGGACACTGAAACTTTCTTGTGGACACTGAAACTTTCTTGTGAACACTGAAACTTTCTTGTGGACACTGAAACTTTCTTGTGAACACTGAAACTTTCTTGTGAACACTGAAACTTTCTTGTGAACACTGAAACTTTCTTGTGAACACTGAAACTTTCTTGTGGACACTGAAACTTTCTTGTGAACACTGAAACTTTCTTGTGAACACTGAAACTTTCTTGTGGACACTGAAACTTTCTTGTGGACACTGAAACTTTCTTGTGAACACTGAAACTTTCTTGTGGACACTGAAACTTTCTTGTGAACACTGAAACTTTCTTGTGAACACTGAAACTTTCTTGTGAACACTGAAACTTTCTTGTGGACACTGAAACTTTCTTGTGAACACTGAAACTTTCTTGTGGACACTGAAACTTTCTTGTGAACACTGAAACTTTCTTGTGAACACTGAAACTTTCTTGTGAACACTGAAACTTTCTTGTGAACACTGAAACTTTCTTGTGAACACTGAAACTTTCTTGTGGACACTGAAAATGGCTTTTTTTCCCTTCTTCCTACATTTCTATATTTATTTCTAGCTTTGAATCTCTAAGAAGTTTCTTGTATGCTCGATTCCTATGTATATTCCAAGATCCTTTTCTTTTAATCAAAGCTTTTCAACAGTTTCCACAAAACTTTCTTTATTATTCCGTCCTTAATTCCTATTTAGAATAAACTGCTTAATTTCATTTTCATATACACTACACAATTATTTTATACATTATTTATATATGTTCCTTTTAGTACATTATTCCATCTAATTTCTCTAAAATGCTCTTCTAGTTTTGAGTCATTTAAACTAGGGTTTACTAAAGTGGTCATTATCGATTAATTTAAGGCACTTAAAGAAAAAAATGCAATTCTAAGTAAGCAAAGGAACAGAGTGAACCTGGAAGAGCGTGGTGACTTTCCACTAAAACTTAAAAGTCACCAACCAAATATCAGTGTCCTTGTTGACGCACATCAGATGCCTTCTTCCCAATAGGCTATGTTAATTCTTATATTTTTCATAATTTAAACTATTTTTATGAGATTATTATTATTATTATTATTATTCGTAGTACTATTAGTTAAAGTACTATTTATTAAATTGTTGTCATATAATAAATGTTTGGGGGCTGATGAACAATCTGAAACTTCATGAAGGTGTTGTTGAGCTCAAGAGTTTGGTGACACCTGAGGTACACAAATTATATCAGGTTTCTTTTCATTTATAATATCCCTAAATTCTCGGGCCTTGACGCATTTGATCTGTCAGCTTCCATCAGGAGTGACCAACAAAGTATTAGAGAAGGTGAGTGAGCGAGCGAGCGAGACAGAGACAGAGACGCCTCATCTCTCGCCTGAACCAAGCCTGAATAGATCTGTCATTTCGGCAGTTTTCAACACCGGCTTTACTGTTATGTATAAGGCCAATATTGTCAAAGTATCTCACTTGGCTCCACTCCGAGGACAGCGAGAAGTGAGCTTCTACACCACGAGACACCAGCAAGCAGCAACTTCACTCTGTAACCTTCTCCTGAACATCACTTCACCCGAGATCATTGATTCCCAGGATGACCAAAGTCTGGAACATTTATTTTTTTATTATCACACTGGCCGATTCCCACCAAGGCAGGGTGGCCCGAAAAAGAAAAACTTTCACCATCATTCACTCCATCACTGTCTTGCCAGAAGGGTGCTTTACACTACAGTTTTTAAACTGCAACATTAACACCCCTCCTTCAGAGTGCAGGCACTGTACTTCCCATCTCCAGGACTCAAGTCCGACCTGCCGGTTTCCTTGAACCCCTTCATAAATGTTACTTTGCTCACACTCCAACAGCACGTCAAGTATTAAAAACCATTTGTCTCCATGCACTGGAACATGTTGGTACAATATATTAACTAAATAAAATCAGTTGATCAAGTGAAATTGCTGGCCCACAGATGGATCCAACTTCATCCTGTTCCCCGTCTGTATGTCTCATAACAATAAAAAGGCTTTTTAATAAGATGATGTAGGGAACAACTCTTAGCTTGTAAATACAGTTAGGAATCCTTCCCCTAACCTTGTTAAACACTGTGTAAAAGAAGAGAGAGAGAGAGAGAGAGAGAGAGAGAGAGAGAGAGAGAGAGAGAGAGAGAGAGAGAGAGAGAGAGAGAGAGAGAGAGAGAGAGACAAAGAGAGAGAGGCAAAGAGGGAGAGAGAGAGACAAAGAGAGAGGGAGAATTTAGAAAGAGCAATAACAAATTGCTCTGGTAACCTCACTCTGACATTCCATAACATATGATAGCCACCACGAGACGATAAGTTCGTGGATTGCAGGATTACAACAGACTAATCTCTGGTCGATTGCCGGGGATTATATTAGGAATGTAATCCCCTGGTCATTACTTTTAATGACCACGAATCTGATTAACTTCCCCAGGAATTAACAAAAGCTGATGTAATTAATTAAGCGACTTATTACAGACATAGGTTGGTAGAGATTAGTATAACGAGATGGAGGCTGAAGATATAGATGGAACTAGATAGCTAGACTGAGCTGGATAAACAGATGGAACTGGATAGACAGATGGAACTGGATAGACATATGGAGCCGGATAGACAGATGGAACTGGATAGACATATGGAGCTGGATAGACAGATGGAATAGATAGCTAGACGGAGCTGGATAGACAGATGGAACTAGATAGCTAGATCGAGCTGGATAGACAGATGGAACTAGATAGACATATTGAGCTGGATAGACAGATGGAGCTAGAGATATAGATGGAGCTGGATAGCTAAGTGGAGCTGAACAGCGAGATGGGGTTGGAATAGCTAGATGGAGTCTGAATAGCTAGATAAATAATATAATTTTAGGTCAATTTTCTCCCAGGATGCAACCTACACCAGTCGACTAACGCCCAAGTACCCATTTTAAACTGATGGGTGATCAGGGACAGGGACAGGCACAACAAGTGTCTAATGGAAACACGTCCCTAATGTTCTTCAGCCGTACCGGAGGAGATTCGAATTCCGGACCTCAGTGTGTCAGCTGAGTGCGTCAGCGGTCGAGCTGAAGGACTGAATAACAAGTTGATTCCCGGATAGCTAGATGGATGCTGGATAACTTGGAGACTGGATAACTTCATGGAGATTGGATAATTAGATGGGAAGAATGATATAGAGACTAAGGAGTGATGAAGAGTGAATAATGTGATGGAGATTGTATAGTGTGATGGAGACAGTATAGTGCGATGGAGACAGTATAGTGTGATGGAGACAGTATAGTGCGATGGAGACAGTATAGTGTGATGGAGACAGTATAGTGCGATGGAGACAGTATAGTGTGATGGAGACAGTATAGTGCGATGGAGACAGTATAGTGTGATGGAGACAGTATAGTGTGATGGAGACATTATAGTTTGATGGAGACAATATAGTGTGATGGAGACATTATAGTGTGATGGAGACATTATAGTTTGATGGAGACAATATAGTGTGATGGAGACAGTATAGTGTGATGGAGACAGTATAGTGTGATGGAGACAGTATAGTGTGATGGAGACAGTATAGTGTGATGGAGACATTATAGTTTGATGGAGACAATATAGTTTGATGGAGACAATATAGTGTGATGGAGACAGTATAGTGTGATGGAGACAGTATAGTGTGATGGAGACATTATAGTTTGATGGAGACAATATAGTGTGATGGAGACATTATAGTGTGATGGAGACATTATAGTTTGATGGAGACAATATAGTGTGATGGAGACAGTATAGTGTGATGGAGACATTATAGTTTGATGGAGACAATATAGTGTGATGGAGACAGTATAGTGTGATGGAGACATTATAGTTTGATGGAGACAATATAGTGTGATGGAGACAGTATAGTGTGATGGAGACATTATAGTTTGATGGAGACAATATAGTGTGATGGAGACAGTATAGTGTGATTGAGACTGTATAGTGTGATGGAGACATTATAGTTTGATGGAGACAATATAGTGTGATGGAGACAGTATAGTGTGATGGAGACAGTATAGTGTGATTGAGACTGTATAGTGTGATGGAGACAGTATAGTGTGATGGAGACAATATAGTGTGATGGAGACAGTATAGTGTGATGGAGACAGTATAGTGTGATGGAGACAGTATAGTGTGATGGAGACAGTATAGTGTGATTGAGACTGTATAGTGTGATGGAGACAGTATAGTGTGATGGAGACAATATAGTGTGATGGAGACAGTATAGTGTGATGGAGACAGTATAGTGTGATGGAGACAGTATAGTGTGATGGAGACAATATAGTGTGATTGAGACTGTATAGTGTGATGGAGACAGCATAGTTTGATGGAAACTGTATAGTGTGATGGAGACTGTATAGTGTGATGGAGACTGTATAGTGTGATGGAGACTGTATAGTGTGATTGAGACTGTATACTGTGATGGAGACTGTATACTGTGATGGAGACAGTATACTGTGATGGAGACTGTATAGTGTGATGGAGACTGTATAGTGTGATGGAGACTGTATAGTGTGATTGAGACTGTATACTGTGATGGAGACAGTATACTGTGATGGAGACTGTATAGTTTGATGGAGACAGTATAGTGTGATGGAAATTGTATAGTGTGATGGAGACAGTATAGTGTGATGGAGACAGAATAGTTTGACTGAAACTGTATAGTGTCATGGAGACAGTATAGTGAGATGGAGACAGTATAGTGTGATGGAGACAGTATAGTGTGATGGAGACAGTATAGTGTGATGGAGACAGTATAGTGTGATGGAAACTGTATAGTGTGATGGAGATTGTATACTGTGATGGAGACAGTATAGTGTGATGGAGACAGTATAGTGTGATGGAAACTGTATACTGTGATGGAGACTGTATACTGTGATGGAGACAGTATAGTGTGATGGAGACAGTACAGTGTGATGGAAACTGTATAGTGTGATGAAGACTGTATAGTGTGATGGAGACAGTATAGTGTGATGGAGACAGTACAGTGTGATGGAAACTGTATACTGTGATGGACTCTGTATACTGTGATGGAGACAGTATAGTGTGATGGAGACAAGGTAGTGTGATGGAGACTGTATAGTGTGATGGACTCTGTATAGTGTGATGGAGACTGTATAGTGTGATGGAGACAGTATAGTGTGATGGAAACTGTATAGTGTGATGGAGACTGCATAGTGTGATGGAGACAGTATAGTGTGATACAGTATAGTGTGATGGAAACTGTATAGTGTGATGAAGACTGTATAGTGTGATGGACTCTGTAAAGTGTGATGGAGACTGCATAGTGTGATGGAGACAGTATAGTGTGATAGAGACAGTATAGTGTGATGGAAACTGTATAGTGTGATGGAGACTGTATACTGTGATGGAGACAGTATAGTGTGATGGAGACAGTATAGTGTGATGGAAACTGTATAGTGTGATGGAGACTGTATACTGTGATGGAGACTGTATAGCGTGATGGAGACAGTATAGTGTGATGGAGACAGTATAGTGTGATGGAGACTGTATACTGTGATGGAGACAGTATAGTGTGATGGAGACAGTATAGTGTGATGGAAACTGTATAGTGTGATGGAGACTGTATACTGTGATGGAGACTGTATAGCGTGATGGAGACAGTATAGTGTGATGGAAACTGTATAGTGTGATGGAGACTGTATACTGTGATGGAGACTGTATAGCGTGATGGAGACAGTATAGTGTGATGGAAACTGTATAGTGTGATGGACTCTGCATTGTGTGATGGAAACTGTATAGTGTGATGAAGACTGTATAGTGTGATGGACTCAGGATATTGTGATGGAGACTGTATAGTGTGATGGAGACAGTATAGTGTGATAGAGACAGTATAGTGTGATGGAAACTGTATAGTGTGATGGAGACTGTATACTGTGATGGAGACAGTATAGTGTGATGGAGACAGTATAGTGTGATGGAAACTGTATAGTGTGATGGAGACTGTATACTGTGATGGAGACAGTATAGTGTGATGGAGACAGTATAGTGTGATGGAAACTGTATAGTGTGATGGAGACTGTATACTGTGATGGAGACTGTATAGCGTGATGGAGACAGTATAGCGTAATGGAATCTGTACAACGTGATGGAGACTTTATGGTGTGATGGAGACTGTACAGTGTGATGGAGACTGCACGTGATGGAGACTTTATGGTGTGATGGAGACTGTATAGCGTGATGGAGACTGTACGGTGTGATGGAGACTCTATAGCATGATGGAGAATGTATGGTGTGATGGAGACTGTATCGCTTGATGGAGACTGTATAACGTGATGGAGTCTGCGGTGTGATGGAGTCTGCGGTGTGATGGAGTCTGCGGTGTGATGGAGTCTGCGGTGTGATGGAGTCTGCAGTGTGATGGAGTTTGCAGTGATGGAGTCTGCAGTGTTGTGGAGTATGCAGTGTGAAGGAGTTTGCAGTGTGATGGAGTATGCGGTGTGATGGAGTCTGCAGTGTGAACGAGTCTGCAGTGTGATGGAGTCTGCAGTGTGATGGAGTCTACAGTGTGATGGAGTCTGCAGTGTGATGGAGTCTACAGTGTGGTGGAGTTTGCAGTGTGATGGAGTCTGCGGTGTGATGGAGTCTGCGGTGTGATGGAGTCTGCGGTGTGATGGAGTCTGCAGTGTGATGGAGTCTGCAGTGTGATGGAGTCTGCAGTGTGATGGAGTCTGCAGTGTAGTGGAGTCTGCAGTGTGGTGGAGTTTGCAGTGTGATGGAGTCTGCAGTGTGATGGAGTCTGCAGTGTGATGGAGTCTGCAGTGTGATGGAGTCTGCAGTGTGATGGAGTCTGCAGTGTGATGGAGTCCTCGGTGTGATGGAGTCTACAGTGTGATGGAGTCTGCAGTGTGATGGAGTCTGCAGTGTGATGGAGTCTGCAGTATGATGGAGTCTGCAGTGTGATGGAGTCTGCAGTGTGATGGAGTCTGCAGTGTGATGGAGTCTGCAGTGTGATGGAGTCTGCAGTGTGACGGAGTCTGCAGTGTGATGGAGTCTGCAGTGTGGTGGAGTCTGCAGTGTGGTGGAGTTTGCAGTGTGATGGAGTTTGCAGTGTGATGGAGTCTGCAGTGTGATGGAGTCTGCAGTGTGATGGAGTCTGCGGTGTGATGGAGTCTGCAGTGTGATGAAGTCTGCAGTGTGATGGAGTCTGAGGCGTGATGGAGTCTGCAGTGTGATGGAGTCTGCAGTGTGATGGAATCTACAGCAGTGTGGTGGAGTATGCAGTGTGATGGAGTTTGCAGTGTGATGGAGTCTGCGGTGTGATGGAGTCTGCAGTGTGATGGAGCTTGCAGTGTGATGGAGTCTGTGGTGTGATGGAGTCTGCACTGTGATGGAGTCTGCAGTGTGATGGAGTCTGCAGTGTGATGGAGTCTCCGGTGTGATGGAGTCTGCAGTGTGATGGATCTTGCGGTGTGATGGAGTCTGCGGTGTGATGGAGTATGCAGTGTGGAGTCCTCAGTGTGATGGAGTCTGCAGTGTGATGGAGTCTGAAGTGTGATGGAGTCTCCGGTGTGATGGAGTCTGCAGTGTGATGGAGCTTGCGGTGTGATGGAGTCTGCGGTGTGATGGAGTCTGCAGTGTGATGGAGTCTGCAGTGTGATGGAGTCTGCGGTGTGATGGAGTCTGCGGTGTGATGGAGTCTGCGGTGTGATGGAGTCTTCAGTGTGATGGAGTCTGCAGTGTGGTGGAGCTTGCAGTGTGATGGAGTCTGCAGTGTGATGGAGTCTGCAGTGTGATGGAGTCTGCAGTGTGGTGGAGCTTGCAGTGTGATGGAGTCTGTGGTGTGATGGAGTCTGCACTGTGATGGAGTCTGCAGTGTGATGGAATCTGCAGTGTGATGGAGTCTGCAGTGTGATGGAGTCTGCAGTGTGATGGAGTCTGCAGTGCGATGGAGTCTGCAGTGTGATGGAGTCTGCAGTGTGATGGAGTCTGCAGTGTGATGGAGTCTGCAGTGTGATGGAGTCTGCAGTGTGATGGAGTCTGCAGTGTGATGGAGTCTGCAGTGTGATGGAGTCCTCAGAGTCATGGAGTCTGCAGTGTGATGGAGTCTGCAGTGTGATGGAGTCTGCAGTGTGATGGAGTCTGCGGTGTGCTGGAGTCTGCAGCGTGATGGAGTCTGCAGTGTAATGGAGTCTGCAGTGTGATGGAGTCTGCGGTGTGATGGAGTCTGCGGTGTGATGGAGTCTGCAGTGTGTTGGAGTCTGCAGTGTGGTGGAGCTTGCAGTGTGATGGAGTCTGCGGTGTGATGGAGTCTGCAGTGTGATGGAGTCTGCAGTGTGGTGGAGCTTGCAGCGTGATGGAGTCTGTGGTGTGATGGAGTCTGCACTGTGATGGAGTCTGCAGTGTGATGGAATCTGCAGTGTGGTGGAGTCTGCAGTGTGATGGAGTCTGCAGTTTGATGGAGTCTGCAGTGCGATGGAGTCTGCAGTGTGATGGAGTCTGCAGTGTGATGGAGTCTGCAGTGTGATGGAGTCTGCAGTGTGATGGAGTCCTCAGAGTGATGGAGTCTGCAGTGTGATGGAGTCTGCAGTGTGATGGCGTCCTCAGTGTGATGGAGTCTGCAGTGTGATGGAGTCTGTAGTGTGATGGAGCCTGCAGTGTGATGGAGTCTGCAGTGTGATGCAGTCTGCAGTGTGGTGGAGTATGCAGTGTGATGGAGTCTCCGGTGTGATGGAGTCTGCACTGTGATGGAGTCTGCAGTGTGATGGAATCTACAGTGTGATGGAGTCTGCAGTGTGATGGAGTCCGCAGTGTGATGGAGTCTGCAGTGCGACGGAGTCTGCAGTGTGATGGAGTCTGCAGTGTGATGGAGTCTGCAGTGTGATGGAGTCTGTAGTGTGATGGAGTCTGCAGTGTGATGAAGTCCTCAGTGTGATGGAGTCTGCAGTGTGATGGAGTCCTCAGTGTGATGGAGTCTGCAGTGTGATGGAGTCTACAGTGTGATGGAGTCTGCAGTATGATGGAGTCTGCAGTGTGATGGAGTCCTCAGTGTGATGGAGTCTGCAGTGTGATGGAGACCTCAGTGTGATGGAGAGTGCAGTGTGATGGAGTCTGCAGTGTGATGGAGTCTGCAGTGTGATGGAGTCTGCAGTGTGGTGGAGTCTGCAGTGTGGTGGAGTTTGCAGTGTGATGGAGTTTGCAGTGTGATGGAGTCTGCAGTGTGATGGAGTCTGCAGTGTGATGGAGTCTGCGGTGTGATGGAGTCTGCAGTGTGATGGAGTCTGCAGTGTGATGGAGTCTGAGGCGTGATGGAGTCTGCAGTGTGATGGAGTCTGCAGTGTGATGGAGTCTACAGCAGTGTGGTGGAGTATGCAGTGTGATGGAGTTTGCAGTGTGATGGAGTCTGCGGTGTGATGGAGTCTGCAGTGTGATGGAGTCTGCAGTGTGGTGGAGCTTGCAGTGTGATGGAGTCTGTGGTGTGATGGAGTCTGCACTGTGATGGAGTCTGCAGTGTGATGGAGTCTGCAGTGTGATGGAGTCTGCAGTGTGATGGAGTCTGCAGTGTGATGGATCTTGCGGTGTGATGGAGTCTGCAGTGTGATGGATCTTGCGGTGTGATGGAGTCTGCCGTGTGATGGAGTATGCAGTGTGGAGTCCTCAGTGTGATGGAGTCTGCAGTGTGATGGGGTCTGCAGTGTGATGGAGCTTGCGGTGTGATGGAGTCTGCGGTGTGATGGAGTCTGCAGTGTGATGGAGTCTGCAGTGTGATGGAGTCTGCAGTGTGGTGGAGCTTGCAGTGTGATGGAGTCTGTGGTGTGATGAAGTCTGCACTGTGATGGAGTCTGCAGTGTGATGGAATCTGCAGTGTGATGGAGTCTGCAGTGTGATGGAGTCTGCAGTGTGATGGAGTCTGCAGTGCGATGGAGTCTGCAGTGTGATGGAGTCTGCAGTGTGATGGAGTCTGCAGTGTGATGGAGTCTGCAGTGTGATGGAGTCTGCAGTGTGATGGAGTCCTCAGAGTGATGGAGTCTGCAGTGTGATGGAGTCTGCAGTGTGATGGAGTCCGCGGTGTGCTGGAGTCTGCAGCGTGACGGAGTCTGCAGTGTGATGGAGTCTGCGGTGTGATGGAGTCTGCGGTGTGATGGAGTCTGCGGTGTGATGGAGTCTGCAGTGTGATGGAGTCTGCAGTGTGGTGGAGCTTGCAGTGTGATGGAGTCTGCGGTGTGATGGAGTCTGCAGTGTGATGGAGTCTGCAGTGTGGTGGAGCTTGCAGCGTGATGGAGTCTGTGGTGTGATGGAGTCTGCACTGTGATGGAGTCTGCAGTGTGATGGAATCTGCAGTGTGGTGGAGTCTGCAGTGTGATGGAGTCTGCAGTGTGATGGAGTCTGCAGTGCGATGGAGTCTGCAGTGTGATGGAGTCTGCAGTGTGATGGAGTCTGCAGTGTGATGGAGTCTGCAGTGTGATGGAGTCTGCAGTGTGATGGAGTCTGCAGTGTGATGGAGTCTGCAGTGTGATGGAGTCTGCAGTGTGATGGAGTCTGCAGAGTGATGGAGTCTGCAGTGTGATGGAGTCCTCAGTGTGATGGAGTCTGCAGTGTGATGGAGTCTGCAGTGAGATAGCGTCCTCAGTGTGATGGAGTCTGCAGTGTGATGGAGTCTGTAGTGTGATGGAGCCTGCAGTGTGATGGAGTCTGCAGTGTGATGCAGTCTGCAGTGTGGTGGAGTTTGCAGTGTGATGGAGTCTTCGGTGTGATGGAGTCTGCACTGTGATGGAGTCTGCAGTGTGATGGAATCTACAGTGTGATGGAGTCTGCAGTGTCATGGAGTCCGCAGTGTGATGGAGTCTGCAGTGCGACGGAGTCTGCAGTGTGATGGAGTCTGCAGTGTGATGGAGTCTGCAGTGTGATGGAGTCTGTAGTGTGATGGAGTCTGCAGTGTGATGAAGTCCTCAGTGTGATGGAGTCTGCAGTGTGATGGAGTCCTCAGTGTGATGGAGTCTGCAGTGTGATGGAGTCTACAGTGTGATGGAGTCTGCAGTGTGATGGAGTCTGCAGTGTGATGGAGTCCTCAGTGTGATGGAGTCTGCAGTGTGATGGAGTCCTCAGTGTGATGGAGTCTGCAGTGTGATGGAGTCTGCAGTGTGATGGAGTCCTCAGTGTGATGGAGTCTGCAGTGTGATGGAGTCTGCAGTGTGATGGAGTCTGCAGTGTGATGAAGTCTGCAGTGTGATGGAGTCTGCAGTGTGATGGAGTCCTCAGTGTGATGGAGTCCTCAGTGTGATGGAGTCTGCAGTGTGATGGAGTCTGCAGTGTGATGGAGTCTGCAGTGTGATATAGTCTGCAGTGTGATGGAGTTTGCAGTGTGATGGAGTCTGTAGTGTGATGGAGTCTGCAGTGTGATGGAGTCCTCAGTGTGATGGAGTCTGCAGTGTGATGGAGTCCTCAGTGTGATGGAGTCTGCAGTGTGATGGAGTCCTCAGTGTGATGGAGTTTGCAGTGTGATGGAGTCTGCAGTGTGATGGAGTCCTCAGTGTGATTGAGTCTGCAGTGTAATGGAGTCCTCAGTGTGATGGAGTCTGCAGTGTGATGGAGTCCTCAGTGTGATGGAGTCTGCAGTGTGATGGAGTCCTCAGCGTGATGGAGTCTGCAGTGTGATGGAGTCTGCAGTGTGATAGAGTCTGCAGTGTGATGGAGTCTGCAATTTGATGGAGTCTGCAGTGTGATGGAGTCCTCAGTGTGATGGAGTCTGCAGTGTGATGGAGTCTGCAGTGTGATGGAGTCTGCAGTGTGATGGAGTCTGTAGTGTGATGGAGTCCTCAGTGTGATGGAGTCTGCAGTGTGATGGAGTCTGCAGTGTGATGGAGTCCTCAGTGTGATGGAGTCTGCAAAGTGATGGAGTCCTCAGTGTGATTGAGTCTGCAGTGTGATGGAGTCCTCAGTGTGATGGAGTCCTCAGTGTGATGGAGTCTGCAGTGTGATGGAGTCTGCAGTGTGATGGAGTCTGCAGTGTGATGGAGTCTGCAGTGTGATGGAGTCCTCAGTGTGATGGAGTCTGCAGTGTGATGGAGTCTGCAGTGTGATGGAGTCCTCAGTGTGATGGAGTCTGCAGTGTGATGGAGTCCTCAGTGTGATGGAGTCTGCAGTGTGATGGAGTCCTCAGTGTGATGGAGTCCTCAGTGTGATGGAGTCTGCAGCGTGATGGAGTCTGCAGTGTGATGGAGTCCTCAGTGTGATGGAGTCTGCAGTGTGATGGAGTCTGCAGTGTGATGGAGTCCTCAGTGTGATGGAGTCTGCAGTGTGATGGAGTCTGCAGTGTGATGGAGTCCTCAGTGTGATGGAGTCTGCAGTGTAATGGAGTCCTCAGTGTGATGGAGTCCTCAGTGTGATGGAGTCTGCAGTGTGATGGAGTCTGCAGTGTGATGGAGTCCTCAGTGTGATGGAGTCTGCAGTGTGATGTAGTCTGCAGTGTGATGGAGTCTGCAGTGTGATGGAGTCCTCAGTGTGATGGAGTCTGCAGTGTGATGGAGTCTGCAGTGTGATGGAGTCTGCAGTGTGATGGAGTCTGCAGTGTGATGGAGTCTGCAGTGTGATGGAGTCTGCAGTGTGATGGAGTCCTCAGTGTGATGGAGTCTGCAGTGTGATGGAGTCTGCAGTGTGATGGAGTCCTCAGTGTGATGGAGTCTGCAGTGTGATGGAGTCTGCATTGTGATGGAGTCCTCAGTGTGATGGAGTCTGCAGTGTGATGGAGTCTGCAGTGTGATGGAGTCCTCAGTGTGATGGAGTCTGCAGTGTGATGGAGTCCTCAGTGTGATGGAGTCTGCAGTGTGATGGAGTCCTCAGTGTGATGGAGTCTGCAGTGTGATGGAGTCCTCAGTGTGATGGAGTCTGCAGTGTGATGGAGTCCTCAGTGTGATGGAGTCTGCAGTGTGATGGAGTCCTCAGTGTGATGGAGTCTGCAGTGTGATGGAGTCCTCAGTGTGATGGAGTCTGCAGTGTGATGGAGTCCTCAGTGTGATGGAGTCTGCAGTGTGATGGAGTCCTCAGTGTGATGGAGTCTGCAGTGTGATGGAGTCTGCAGTGTGATGGAGTCTACAGTGCGAGAGAAATTGAATTTAATTGCATGGTGTATAATAGGTTATTATCCTTATCGTTGTCGTTAGCATTATGCTACATTATTATTAGTTATTATTACTGACTGGATATTCATAAGGAAGCGCAAAAACCGTTAGGTCATAGAGAGCATGTGGAAAGGAAGTTATGAAGTTTTTCCAAGGGGAGGAGGAGTAACGCCAGTTCCTTGATTCAAGAGCACTTCACAAGTAACAAGGTACCCCTGGTAAACTGACCCCTCGTTTTTGTGTACTTGTTAACCAAGTAGATCTGTGAGGCTGTTGTTCTTGAGGTAGGTAGGTAGAACACTGGAGCCTAGCCTTGTGATCTTGTATAAGACACAGAATCATCTTGCCCTGTGGTCTTGTATAAGACACAGGATCACCTTGCCCTGTGGTCTTGTATAAGACACAGGATCACCTTGCCCTGTGGTCTTGTATAAGACACAGGATCACCTTGCCCTGTGGTCTTGTATAAGACACAGGATCACCTTGCCCTGTGGTCTTGTATAAGACACAGGATCACCTTGCCCTGTGGTCTTGTATAAGACACAGGATCACCTTGCCCTGTGGTCTTGTATAAGACACAGGATCACCTTGCCCTGTGGTCTTGTATAAGACACAGGATCACCTTGCCCTGTGGTCTTGTATAAGACACAGAATCATCTTGCCCTGTGGTCTTGTATAAGACACAGAATCATCTTGCCCTGTGATCTTGTATAAGACACAGGATCATCTTGCCCTGTGATCTTGTATAAGACACAGGATCACCTTGCCCTGTGGTCTTGTATAAGACACAGGATCACCTTGCCCTGTGGTCTTGTATAAGACACAGGATCACCTTGCCCTGTGTTCTTGTATAAGACACAGAATCATCTTGCCCTGTGGTCTTGTATAAGACACAGAATCATCTTGCCCTGTGGTCTTGTATAAGACACAGGATCACCTTGCCCTGTGGTCTTGTATAAGACACAGGATCACCTTGCCCTGTGTTCTTGTATAAGACACAGAATCATCTTGCCCTGTGGTCTTGTATAAGACACAGAATCATCTTGCCCTGTGGTCTTGTATAAGACACAGAATCATCTTGCCCTGTGGTCTTGTATAAGACACAGAATCATCTTGCCCTGTGATCTTGTATAAGACACAGGATCATCTTGCCCTGTGATCTTGTATAAGACACAGGATCATCTTGCCCTGTGATCTTGTATAAGACACAGGATCATCTTGCCCTGTGGTCTTGTATAAGACACAGAATCATCTTGCCCTGTGATCTTGTATAAGACACAGGATCATCTTGCCCTGTGATCTTGTATAAGACACAGGATCACCTTGCCCTGTGGTCTTGTATAAGACACAGGATCACCTTGCCCTGTGGTCTTGTATAAGACACAGGATCACCTTGCCCTGTGGTCTTGTATAAGACACAGAATCATCTTGCCCTGTGTTCTTGTATAAGACACAGAATCATCTTGCCCTGTGTTCTTGTATAAGACACAGAATCATCTTGCCCTGTGTTCTTGTATAAGACACAGAATCATCTTGCCTTGTGTTCTTGTATAAGACACAGAATCATCTTGCCCTGTGGTCTTGTATAAGACACAGAATCACCTTGCCCTGTGTTCTTGTATAAGACACAGAATCATCTTGCCTTGTGTTCTTGTATAAGACACAGAATCACCTTGCCCTGTGTTCTTGTATAAGACACAGAATCATCTTGCCTTGTGTTCTTGCATAAGACACAGAATCACCTTGCCCTGTGTTCTTGTATAAGACACAGAATCATCTTGCCTTGTGGTCTTGTATAAGACACAGAATCACCTTGCCCTGTGTTCTTGTATAAGACAAAGAATCACCTTGCCCTGTGTTCTTGTATAAGACACAGAATCACCTTGCCCTGTGTTCTTGCATAAGACACAGAATCACCTTGCCCTGTGTTCTTGTATAAGACACAGAATCACCTTGCCCTGTGGTCTTGCATAAGACACAGAATCACCTTGCCCTGTGGTCTTGTATAAGACACAGAATCACCTTGCCCTGTGTTCTTGCATAAGACACAGAATCACCTTGCCCTGTGGTCTTGTATAAGACACAGAATCACCTTGCCCTGTGTTCTTGCATAAGACACAGAATCTCCTTGCCCTGTGGTCTTGTATAAACACAGAATCACCTTGCCCTGTGGTCTTGAATAAGACACAGAATCACCTTGCCCTGTGGTCTTGTATAAGACACAGAATCACCTTGCCTTGTGGTTTTGTATAAACACAGAATCACCTTGCCCTGTGGTCTTGTATAAGACACAGAATCACCTTGCCTTGTGGTCTTGTATAAACACAGAATCACCTTGCCCTGTGGTCTTGAATAAGACACAGAATCACCTTGCCCTGTGGTCTTGCGTGAGGTATAGAATCACCTGCCAAGTTGAGGAAGGAGTACATGGGTGGGTGGAATGAGTGTTCACCTGATTTGAAATAGCATTTGCTTGTTCCGGTGGCCCTCTCTGCCCAGATCCTTCTTACGACAACTGCTTTCTTCTCTTCTATGGTAGTAATCACACCTGATGTTTGGCAGTGGGATCTCCTTGGTAGCAGGTGAAGCACAGCCTTGGGATTGGATCCTGGGACGGAGGGCCGTGGACTGTTCTTTGAACATCTATTGATTTGCTGTTGATTCGACAGCCAATTTCTTGGCAAGTGCTGCTGCTGACTTAATAGATCATTTCTGAGACTGATGATAGTGTACCAAGTGTGTACGTTCCTGGTATTATGCCTGGGGAGGAAGATGAGAGTACTTAACATGGGCACCTCGTCCTTTTACATCCCGTCTACTAGATATATCCCTGCTGCCGTATTTTTAGCTTGGCACTTGTTTAGGAACAGTGTTATTCAGCTGATTATTAGTTACTGCAGCCGCAGGTGGAGATCCTAACTCGGAACTGTCAGTCGTATAGGTAGTATCAGTTGGATTGCCAGATATGGAAGTAAGGCTGTTAGCTTCCTTCTTTGTGAAGGTTGTAACTACCGTGGTGTCCGAAGAAGTATAGTCTATTGTACTGGCCTATCTGTCCAAAATTTTGTTTTGGCCAGATTTCCACAAAATTTAGCTGCTATGTTTGTCTCGGTATGAGAATTCTAGGTCTCAGTAATCAGCCTCACCTGAGCGTACGGCTTCACTTTGGACTGCCCACTATAAACTAGAGCGAATGTAAAGTTTTACGAGCGTTGTATAAAGCACAGGAATGGTTGCCGACAAGTGGCTTTAAAGACAAGTAAGCAAACACTTGAACATATTTATCAGAAAATATTTAGATAATATTGCCTAGATCACATACAAGGGTCGACAATAATAGCACATATAGGTGAAAATTAGACACATGTGCAACATCTGGCTATCTTTATTGTAGACGTTTCGCCATTTACCTGCTTTATCAGTACCAATTCAAATACATAAATGGAAGATAGAACTACTATATTAAAAATATGAGATAATCAGTCCTTTAGTCTTGGAGTTGGTGTGAAGAGCACCGTAGTCGGGAAGAATCTGGAGCACGGGCAAGAAGGCTGGCGCTTATATACTCGTCAAGTGGTGAGGAGCGTGTACCAGACGAAGGCATTATCACTGGAAGGCAGGATTTCACAGCGGAAGTAGATCATACTGATGTTGCACATGTCTAATTTTTATCTTGTCGGTACTGTATACCATTCACGTACAGTATATATAGGCATAAAGAAAGGTATGAGAGACAGGTAGCGATCTGATAAAAGTGAGTACTCTGTTAAGGTTTGAGGACGTCAGGACGTGATATTTGACACCTGATACATGACAAGGTTAAGTCCCACATCTCAGGAATCAGGTGACCTCATGGGTTTACCTACGCCATCACATACCTTTCTCGTACTATGAACACAGGAGCTGAGGAACACTGCAGCCCATACAGGGCAGGTCCTCGTCAAAACCACTGGCGGTTATATAGGCGTCAGTGGATAGGGACGTGTAGCAGACGAGGGCATAGTCACTGGTAGGCGGGATTCCCCAGTGGAAGTAGGTCCTTCCCTAAGAGATGGGTTAGTTGCAGCAGCCGTGAAGAAGGTCTTGTAGATGTCCTCTGAACCAAGATTCCATGATGTTGCAGTGTCTGACAAGTTGTGCAAGAAAGGTATAAAAAACCGACAATATGAAAGTTAAGACACATGTGCAACATCTGGATATCTTTATTGTACACGTTTCGCCATCCAGTGGCTTTATCAATACAGATTCTAGGACATAACTAGAAGACAGTGAACTATGTACAAAAGATGAGGTAATCAGTCCCTCAGCCTTGGAGTTAGTGTTCACAGCATCGTGGTGGAGGAGAATCTGGCGCAAAGGCAAGGAGACTGGCGGTTATATAGACGTCAGTGGATAGGGACGTGTAGCAGACAATGATATTGTGTATATGTACTTCAGTAAGGCTTTAGATAGAGTTCCACATCAGAGACTTTTGAGGAAACTTAAGGCTCACGGAATACGAGAAATTTTTTCCTGGGTAGAGGCGTGGTTGACAAATAGGCTACAAAGAGTTTACAAATGGGGATAAATCAGAATGGGGGCAAGTCACAAGCGGTGTTCCACAGGGGTCAGTGTTGGGACCCTTGTTGTTCACAATTTACATATACGATATAGATGAGGGAATAAATAGCGACATAAGCAAATTTGCTGATGACACCAATTCATTCTATTGAGGATATTAGTGCACTCCAGGATGATTTGAATAGACTGATGCAGTGGTCGGAGAAGTGGCAGATGCAGTTTAATATAGACAAATGCAAAGTGCTAAATGTTGGACAGGACAATAACCATGCCACTTATAAACTGAATAGTGTAGATCTTAATACTACTGATTGCGAAAAGGATTTAGGAGTTCTGGTTAGCAGTAACCTGAAACCAAGATAACAGTGCATAGGTGTTCGCAGTAAAACTAACAGAATCCTTGGCTTCATATCAAGAAGTATAAATAATAGATGTCCTCAGATTGTTCTTTAACTCTATATATCTTTGGTTAGGCCTCATTTAGATTATGCTGCACAGTTCTGGTCACCATATAACAGGATGGATATAAATGCACTGGAAAACGTACAGAGGAGGATGACAAAGTTGATCCCATGTATCAGAAGACTGAGGGCCCCGAATCTGCACTCTCTCGAAAGGCGTAGAATTAGGGGGGATATGATTGAGGTGTATAAATGGAAAACAGGAATAAATAAAGGGGATGTAAATAGCGTGCTGAAAATATCCAGCCAAGACAGGACTCGAAGCAATAGTTTTAAGTTGGAAAAGTTCAGATTCAGGAAGGACATAGGAAAGCACTGGTTTGGTAATAGAGTTGTGGATGAGTGGAACAAACTCCCGAGTACCGTAATAGAAGCTAAGACCTTGTGTTGTTTTAAAAATAGGTTGGATAAATACATGAGTGGGTGTGGATGGGTATGAGTTGGACCTGACTAGCTTGGGCTACTTGGTTTGGTGCCGTGCTCCTTCCTTAAGTAGAAGTGACCTGACTAGGTGGTCATTGTGCTAGGCCGTGGGGTGGCATGGACCTGCTTCGCATGGGTCAGTAGGCCTGTTGCAGTGTTCCTTCTTTCTTATATTCCTATGTTCTTATGTAGAGAGTTTGGGAAAGAAGAAATTGCGTTTAGCACGTGAGAAGGAAGAGTCTATGAAATGGGAAGGGTAGCCAAGACGAGAAAATGAATTATGAAGAATGAAAATTTCTGACTGAAGGAACTGAGGATCACAAATGCGGAGAGCACAGAGAAAGAGGGAGATAAGAATATTTTTTTTGACAGAGGAAGCATGATAAGAAAAGTAGTGAATGTACATGTCACTGTGTATAGGCTTGCTGTAAACGGAAGAGGCAAAACCTGTATCTGAGCGGTGGACGTGAACATCAAAGAAAGGAAGCAAGGAATTAGATTCGCATTCAGCTTTGAACTTAATGGAAGGGGCAAGATTATTAAGAGCATCAAGAAATGACTGGAAGAGACTAGAGTCATGAGACCACAGAGCAAAGATGTCATCAACATAGCGGAGCCAGAGTGAAGGCTGCACATCGATGGTAGGAAGAAGAACAGTCTCGAAGTATTTCATGTAAAGATTAGCAAGGACAGGAGAGAGAGGAGAACCCATAGCCACACCGAAGGTTTGAGAATAATATTTACCTTGGAAGGAAAAGGAATTAAGAGTCCACACAGAGGCGGATAAGATCAAGAAAGACATCAGTAGGTATAAGGGGATGAAAAAACCTTTCATTGGCCTTCTCTCTAAGAAAATCAAGGACATCATGGTATTGTGCCTTTTTTTGTTATTTAGTATTGAGTCACTTGATGTAACAGTAATAAGAGTATTGAGTCACTTGATGTAACAGTAACAAGAGTATTGAGTCACTTGATGTAACAGTAATAAGAGTATTGAGTCACTTGATGTAACAGTAACAAGAGTATTGAGTCACTTGATGTAACAGTAATAAGAGTATTGAGTCACTTGATGTAACAGTAATAAGAGTATTGAGTCACTTGATGTAACAGTAATAAGAGTATTGAGTCACTTGATGTAACAGTAACAAGAGTATTGAGTCACTTGATGTAACAGTAATAAGAGTATTGAGTCACTTGATGTAACAGTAATAAGAGTATTGAGTCACTTGATGTAACAGTAATAAGAGTATTGAGTCACCTTGTATGTTGTGTAACGATAATTAGAAGAGGAATCCTCCTGATATTGCAGATATTGCACGGTGTGTACATACTGTGCAATATCTGACTGGTCAGCAACCAAATAGTGATTTTTCTAGCGATTTGACGGTGCAAAGTGATTAAAAAAAAGTTTCTACAGATTACGATAAAATTATGAGAGGCAGATAGAGGGAGAGGGAGAGAGGGAAGAGAGGGAAAGGAGAAGAGAGGGAGTTTATAGTAGTTACTAGTTGTTAAAGGCACTTGTCCATACTTTTTTTGTGAGTGTGAGAGAGAGAGAGAGAGAGAGAGAGAGAGAGAGAGAGAGAGAGAGAGAGAGAGAGAGAGAGAGAGAGTGCGTGGTTAGCGAAGGGGGACATCTTGGTAAGCGATCACCTGACAGGTCTGTCAGTAGCCGCCGTTGTATTGGGGGGCACGAGAAGATGGTAGTGTCGAAGGATAACCGTGAAGGTAGGGCAGCTATGGTAGCCATGACAGTGGAGACATCTGAGTGATCGGTGTTTGACCAGTGGCAGATGTCGAGGTCTAGATACACAGGTGCACACCACTGCTGCTTTCATACGCTTGTCACTATATATCAGTATTTTTTTTAATCACCACACATCTGTTCCAGTGAAGGAAATAGGTGAGTGTACACACACAAACACATTTTTTCTCTGTGTGTGTGTCTCACTCTGTGTATCTATCTATCTCTTTGAAGTGCTAAGATGTATAATTAGATGAAATAATAAAACGAAACTAAACGGAAATCGGTTTAACAAAAAAAAAAAAAACTTAATCACATTAAGTTTTTTATTTTTGCAGGGTTGTTGAACACTGAAAGTCTCCCTTCTGAAGATGTCAGTGCTAAATCAATTCAGTCGTTCAATAATCAGTTAGCAAATACAACTACTCATGCTGCTCCACTGCCAACTGTAGTGATGTATAACCACCAACTCCACTTCTAGCGTGCTCCATAAAAGCAGTGGCCAGCTGGTAATTCTGTATACATATGGAACTTCCTCTTGAGTGCTGGAGAACACTGTCAGTGTTAGTTGTAGCCTATGCAATCAGTCCACTATTTTCAGTTAAACACCAAAGACCATTTCTCGAATGCGATGTGATTATTGTGACTTGTACCAACAGCCTTGATGCGGACTGCAAAGCTCTTCAGTATCTTCTTATCCAAAATACTCCCATGATAATATTTAATATTTCGCTTGGCGATAGTTGTCTTGATAGTTCTAGTTATCCAGCCTATCATTTTATTTGTTGTAGCAACATTGTTGAGATCTTAAGTGTTATATCATCATTGATACAATCGTCCTCAGGTCTAGTGCATGGTACTTTCGCTCTAATGATAGATTTGAGTTCGTCCTGTCTTCTGTTTCAGTTTTATTTCTTCCGTTCTTCCATAGTGGGGCAACTGAAACTTGTAATAATTAAACATTATTTTGTTGTCTGAGGCCCACTGGAAGACTTGATTTACATCTGCTTCAGGATTCTCTGTGTCTTCAACAGACGCCACTATCACAGAGTTTCTGGTACTGTCAGCAGATGTTATGATTTATGTCCTTTTCTATGTCGGATGTAATAATGAGAAACAGAAGTGGGGCTAGTATTGTGTCTTAAGGAACAAAGCTTTTCACTGCGGCTACCTCCGACTTCATTCTGTTTACTGCTATTCTCTGGGTTCTGTTGTTAGAAAGTTAAACATAACTCTCCCCACTTTTCCAGTTATTCCTTTTGGACGCATATTTTGAAGACTTGTGCAAAATCAGTGTATGAAGTTAGCGCTATTGGTCTTTAGGTTTTAGTGATTGGTTTACTGCCATTTTGGTGAAGTGGGGCAATATCAGTGGTTTTTAATGACTGAGGGATAACATCTGTGTCCAGGTCCGAGAGAGTAATTTCTTGCAATTTTTTATGAATATGTTGTTCCACTAGTCTGACCCTCAGGCAGTATACATAGGAACGCTGTCGATAGCCTCTTTACAGTCAACAGGGAGAGAACTACACCCGAAACTGTGCAGAAGTCAGCTGTGTTTTGAATCTCATTTATAAAATCTCGTTAGGGTCTTCGATCCGTAAAATAATGAGTCGTTCACTGAACACAGTCGTGCTTTGACTTAAGTATGCCAGTTATTTCTTTATTGTCATGAGTATGTTTCATCTCCCTTAAGTAGAGGCCTTCAGGCCTCTACTTAATGAATGAAGTTTTAGCCTTGGAATTTTTGTATAAGAAAAAAGTTCTTGAGATTTCTTCTAATCCGTTAATCCCTATTTTGCTCCCTCTGCCTCTCATGGACTCTATATGAAACAAGGAACTCTTGTTCGATGTGCTTTATTTCACTAACTCGTCTGTCCTTACAAGCTTCAGCGATCTATTATACATCGTCTTTGCCTGTACTGGGAGGGTCTTTCTTCTTTCTCTCCTTTGCCACAGAGGCGTGTGTCTGGTGCATACCTCAAGTAGTTTAGTGTAGATCCGCAGTGATCATGTTGTCTAGCGAGCGCATCTCGCTATGGTCACAATTTATTTGATCCCAGATGACGTTCCTGTTGAAATTAGATTTGTTGAATATACGATGACCTGGTCCCCATTGTTCGTAAATATCAGTTCTTGGGTGTTTCCCAGGCTGGTCGGCTCAGCAATCTACTGGATTAGAGCGAATTTGCTGCAGCGGTTTAGTAATTCTGTTGTGTGAGAATGTTCCTCAGTGATTCTTTAGTTACAGTCCTTGCTATATTATTCCTTTTATGTCTCAAATTGAATTCCCAAAACAGAAAGATGTTTGAGGTCGGGTATGACAGGTTATCAAGACAATGCTCGATCTCCAGTAAGTAGTACATGAGCTACCAGAAGTTGTATCTGGAGGTACATACACGAGCACTAAAAACAGCATCTCGTTATCGATTGTCGATGCCCAAACCCTGACTACATCACTGTTGTGTTCAGTAACTAAGTGCATGTGAGCGACTCTATAGCACTCAAGTCCAGATATCTATGTGAGAATATTTCTTTTCCCGAGATTTCATGTGTTCGTTTAAAGGCAGCGTTGCCGTTAGACGCTGCTTTGTTTTCCAGGAAAGGCTTCTTCTTTAAGGCGAGTTGCTGTTAGCATTCTGCTTTGCTTTCCCAGGACGGTATCTTCTTTAATGCGCGTTCGTTATGAGGTCTCTTATCTGTGTCAACACAGTTGGGATCGGTAACCAGAGGCGTGATTGGCATGCGGGACTCTTTCCCATGTGGCGTCTGGCAGCGGGATGTCTGAGGTGGCTCCCACTCCCATGCTATGTCTGAAGTGGCTCCCACTCCCATGCTATGTCTACTGTAGTCCCTGCTTCCATGTGATGTCTGTTGTAGTTCCTGCTTCCATGTGACGTCTGTTGTAGTTCCTGCTCCCATGTAACGTCTGCTGTGGCACCCAGGAGAATACCATAATATTACTACCCAGTACAGTAATATCACCAACCAGTACAGTAACATCACACCTCAGTATAGTAACATCACAACCCAGTATAGTAACATCAAAGCCAAATACAACATCAACACCGAGTACGGTAACATCACTACAGTATAGTAACATCACCACACACAGCAGCAACATCAACATATAGAAAAGCAACATCACCACAGTGCACTGGTATCACCGCAGTATAGTAACATCACCACACAGTACAGCAACATCTCCACATAGTACAGTAACATCACCACACAGTACAGCAACATCTCCACATAGTACAGTAACATCACCACATAGCACAGTAACATCACCACATAGTACAGTAACATCACCACATAGTACAGCAATATCACCATAGTACAGTAACATCACCACATAGCACAGTACCATCACCACATAGTACAGCAATATCACCATAGTACAGTGACATCACCACATAGTACAGCAATATCACCATAGTACAGTGACATCACCACATAGTACAGCAATATAACCATAGTACAGTAACATCACCACATAGTACAGCAATATCACCATAGCACAGTGACATCACCACATAGTACAGCAATATCACCATAGTACAGTAACATCACCACATAGTACAGTAACATCACCACATAGCACAGTAAAATCACCACATAGCACAGTAACATCACCACATAGCACAGCAACATCACCACATAGTACAACAATATCACCATAGTACAGTAACATCACCACATAGCACAGTAACATCACCACATAGTACAGCAATATCACCATAGTACAGTAACATCACCACATAGCACAGTAACATCACCACATAGTACAGCAATATCACCATAGTACAGCAACATCACCACATAGCACAGTAACATCACCACATAGTACAGCAATATCACCATAGCACAGTAAAATCACCACACAATACAGTAACATCACCACAGTACAGTAACATCATCACAGTAAAGTAACAACCACACAGTACAGTAATATCACCACAGTACAGTATCACCATAGTACAGTAACATCACAACAGTACAGTAACATCACTACACAGTACAGTAACATCACACAATACAACACCACCACACAGTACAGTAACATCACCACAGTACAACATCACCACAAAGCACAGTAACATCTCCACACAGTACAGCAACATCACCACACAGTACATTAACATCACCACACAGTACAGTAACAACACCACACAGTACAATAACATCACCACACAGTACAGTAACATCACCATACAGTACAGTAACATCACCACACAGTACAACATCTCCACACAATACAGTAACATCACCACACGGTACAATAACATCACAGTACAGTAACATCAAAACAGTACAGCAACATCACCACAGTATAGCAACATCACCACAGTATATTAACATCACCACACAGTATATCATCACACAGTACAACATCACTACAGCACAGCAACACCACCACACAGCACAGTAATATCACCACACAGTACTGTTACATCACCAGACAGTACAGTAACATCACCACAGTATAGTAACATCACCATAGTACAGTTACATCTCCGCATTACTGTAACATCACTATACAGTACAGTATCATCACCACACCACAGTACAGCAACATCACCACAATACAGTAACATCACCACACCACAGTTCAGTAAAATCACCACACCACAGTACAGCAACATCACCACAATACAGTAACATCACCACACCACAGTATAGTAACATCACCATACAGTACAGCAGTATCAACACACAATACAGTAATAATCGTCACACAGCACATCACCACACAGCACAGTAACATCACCACACACCACATCACCACACAATACAGTAACATCACCACAGTATAGTAACATTACCACACTATAGTAACATCACCACAGTATAGTAACATTACCACACTATAGTAACATCACCACAGTATAGTAACATTACCACACTATAGTAACATCACCACAGTATAGTAACATCACCACACAGTACAACATCACACAGTACAGTAACACCGCCACAGTACAGCAACATCATCACACAATACAGCAGCATCACTACAGTACAGTAGCTTCACCACACAGTACAGTAACATCACCACACAGTACAACATCATCACACAATACAGTAACATCACTACAGTACAGCAACATCACTACAGTACAGCAACATCACCCCACAGTACAGCAACATCACCACACAGTACAGTAACATCATCACACAGTACTGTAATATCACCAGTCAGTACAGTAACATCACCACAGTACAGTAACATTACCACAGTACAGTATCATCAACACACAGCACAGTAACATCACTACAGTACAGTAACATCACCACACCACAGTACAGCAACATCACCACAGTACTGCAGCATCAACACAGTACAGTAACATCACCACACCACAGTACAGTAACATCACCACACCACAGTACAACATCACCCCAGCACAGCAACATCACCACCGTACAGTAACACCACACCACAGTGCAGTAACATCACCACACCACAGAACAGTAACATCACCACACCACAGTACAACAACATCACCACAGTACAGTAAAATCACCACACCACAGTACAGTAACATCACCACACCACAGTGCAGTAACATCACCACACCGCAGTACAGTAACATCACCACACCACAGTGCAGAAACATCAAAACGATACAGCAACATCACCACAGTACAATAACATCACCACACTACAGTACAGTAACATCACCACACCACAGTACAGTGACATTACCACAACACAGTACAGTAACATCACCACACTACAGTACAGTAAAATCACCACACCACAGTACAGCAACATCACCAAAGTACAGCAACATCACCAGAGTACAGTAACATCACCACACCACAGTACAGTAGCATCACCACACCACAGTACAGTAACATCACCACACCACAGTGCAGTAACATCACAACACAGTACAGTAACATCACCACAGTACAGAAACATCACCACACAGTACAGTAACAGCACCACAAGGTACAGTAACTTCATCACACATTACAGCATCACCACACTGTACAGTAACATCACCACACCAGAGTACAGTAACATCATCACACAGTACAGGAACATTACCACACAGTACAGTAACATCACCACACAGTACGGTAGCATCACCACACAGTACAACATCACCACACAATACAGTAACATCACCACACGGTATAATAACATCACCACAGTACAGTAACATCACCACAGTACAGCAACATCACCACAGTATAGTAACATCACCACACTGTACAACATCATCACACAGTACAGCACCATCACTACAGTACAGTAACATCACCACACAGTACAGTAACATCACCACAGCACAGCAACATCACCATAGTATGGTAACATCACCACAGTATAGCAACATCACCACAGAGTGCATCATCACACATTACAGCAACATCACTACAGTACTGTAACATCACCACACAGTACAGTAACATCACCACAGTACAGCAACATCACCACAGTACAGCAACATCACCACAGTACAGCAACATCACCACACAGTACAGTAACATCACCACATAGTACTGTAACATCACCCCACCCTACAGTAACATCACCACATTACAGTAAGATCACCACACAGTACAGCAACATCACAACACAGTACATTAACCACCACACAGCACAACAACATCGCCACACAGCACAGTAACATCATCACACAGTACTGCATCATCACCACAGTACAGTAATATCACCACCCAGTACAGTTATGGACTCGTACTTTATCACACTTACACGTCAGTACGTGTACGTGCGTGATACATACTGTACGAGTGGTCGATGTCCTTAAAAATAATTGCAATATTGACAATATTTGACGTCTTCCGGGTCTAAAACAAAAACATTGCAAAGAAACAGGGAGTAGAATGACGGGGTTATTTGCAATTTCAATTTCTGTATCTAACTGACAAATGTAATGGTGAAGCTGGAGATTTTGTCCAGGTAGTCGGGAATTATACGCAGGAAGGAATACATATAAATGACCTCATAGAGGACAGGAGCCATAGTAGGGAAACAAGTGTAGTCAAAGATAAGATAAAACCAATATTGCAAACTAGAAATACCGCAGGAAATAGCAAACAAGAGGACTCCAATAGCAATAGTGAGGATAAATTACCAAAAACAACTGGTGGGAGCTCCATTGTTGGTGCTAGGGAGAATAGGAATAAGACAGGGAAACATGCACCAACAGGGAATACAGTCACAGAAACCCAAGGCAAACGGAAACCAAGCCTGTGCACATACTATGCACTTGGTATCTGCTGGCATGGGAAATCTGGAAAAACAGATGGGACATGCAACTATGACCACCCTAGAAAATGTCATGCCCATATGACAACAGGAAAATGCAAACTCCCTTCCTGTAAGCTTTTTCACCCTGAAATGTGTACCTCTTCAGTACAGGAAAGACTGTGCTATAACTTAAATTGCCAGGCATACCATCTAAAGGGGACAAAAAGATACAAAACATCCAGCCATGGGAAAACCTGGGTAGCCACAGCCACTCAAGAGGGAGAGGTTTTTTAGTGCCAGGAAGGAAAAAAAACTGGCAGGAAATGGCAGAAATCGTACACCAAATCCAGTCATTCCTGGAGTGGAACCACAGTCGATGGCCTCCACTGCAAACCAACAGATACAGATACTAATGCCGGAAAAAAAATCCCCCCCCAGTACCAACAATACCACCAGTCCGATAACATTCTTCTTTGCAAATATACAGGGTCTAAAGCCAGCAACAAACAACAAAATACCTTTCATCCGTGGACTGCTTGCAGAGGCAAAGGCAATGTTCGCGGCTTTCACTGAGACCCACATAAAGGATCACTTGGACAACGAAATATGGATCCCAGGTTACAACCTATACAGATGTGACAGAGTGAACAGGCAAAAGGGGGGGGGGTTGGCCTGTACATTGCAGAGTCACTTGTTTGCACAGAACTGCTTAATGCCTCAAATGACGTAGTGGAAGTTTTAGCAGTAAAGGTCGAGAACCAAAACCTAGTCATTGTGGTAGTCTACAAGCCTCCGGATGCAACATCCCAGCAATTCCAGGAACAGCTGTTAAAAATTGACCACTGTCTGGAAAATCTTCCAGCTCCTGCACCCAACATCTTGCTCCTGGGGATTTCAACTTAAGGCACCTAAAATGGAGGAATATAGCAAATAATATTGTTGCAGTAATAACACCAGGAGGCAGCTCTGATGAAAACTCGCACTCACACGAGCTTTTAAATCTCTGCACAAAATTCAATTTAAACCAGCAAATAATAGAGCCTACTAGACTGGAGAATACACTAGACCTCATCTTCACTAACAATGATGATCTGATAAGAAATGTCACCATATCAAAAACAATATACTCAGATCACAACATAATTGAGGTTCAGACATGTATGCGTGGAGCCCCAGACCGACAAAATGAGACTAGTCACGAGGGAGCATTCACCAAATTCAACTTCAATAACAAAAACATAAAGTGGGACCAAGTAAACCAAGTCCTAACCGATATAAGCTGGGAAGATATACTAAGCAACACAGACCCAAACTTATGCCTAGAACAGATTAACTCGGTGGCACTCGATGTATGCGCAAGGCTTATTCCTCTAAGAAAAAGGAGGAGTAGATGTAAAATAGAAAGAGACAGGCGCTCCCTTTACAGGCGACGGAAAAGAATAACAGAGCGGCTAAAAGAGGTCAATATATCTGAAATGCGCAGGGAGACACTGGTCAGAGAAATAGCAAGCATCGAACTTAAGCTAAAAGAATCCTTTAGGAGTCAGGAATCGCAGGAAGAACTAAAAGCCATAAATGAAATCGAAAGAAACCCAAAGTATTTCTTCTCCTATGCCAAATCAAAATCGTGAACAACGTCCAGTATTGGGCCCCTACTTAAACAAGATGGGTCCTACACAGATGACAGCAAGGAAATGAGTGAGCTACTCAAGTCCCAATATGACTCAGTTTTTAGCAAGCCGCTAACCAGACTGAGAGTCGAAGATCAAAATGATTTTTTTATGAGAGAGCCACAAAATTTGATTAACACAAGCCTATCCGATGTTATCCTGACGCCAAATGACTTCGAACAGGCGATAAATGACATGCCCATGCACTCTGCCCCAGGGCCAGACTCATGGAACTCTGTGTTCATCAAGAACTGCAAGAAGCCCCTATCACGAGCCTTTTCCATCCTATGGAGAGGGAGCATGGACACGGGGTCGTCCCTCAGTTACTAAAAACAACAGACATAGCCCCACTCCACAAAGGGGCAGTAAAGCAACAGCAAAGAACTACAGACCAATAGCACTAACATCCCATATCATAAAAATCTTTGAAAGGGTCCTAAGAAGCAAGATCACCACCCATCTAGAAACCCATCAGTTACACAACCCAGGGCAACATGGGTTTAGAACAGGTCGCTCCTGTCTGTCTCAACTACTGGATCACTACGACAAGGTCCTAAATGCACTAGAAGACAAAAAGAATGCAGATGTAATATATACAGACTTTGCAAAAGCCTTCGACAAGTGTGACCATGGCGTAATAGCGCACAAAATGCGCGCTAAAGGAATAACAGGAAAAGTCGGTCGATGGATCTATAATTTCCTCACTAACAGAACACAGAGAGTAGTCGTCAACAGAGTAAAGTCCGAGGCAGCTACGGTGAAAAGCTCTGTTCCACAAGGCACAGTACTAGCTCCCATCTTGTTCCTCATCCTCATATCCGACATAGACAAGGATGTCAGCCACAGCACCGTGTCTTCCTTTGCAGATAACACCCGAATCTGCATGACAGTGTCTTCCATTGCAGACACTGCAAGGCTCCAGGCGGACATCAACCAAATCTTTCAGTGGGCTGCAGAAAACAATATGAAGTTCAACGATGAGAAATTTCAATTACTCAGATATGGTAAACATGAGGAAATTAAATCTTCATCAGAGTACAAAACAAATTCTGGCCACAAAATAGAGCGAAACACCAACATCAAAGACCTGGGAGTGATTATGTCGGAGGATCTCAACTTCAAGGACCATAACATTGTATCAATCGCATCTGCTAGAAAAATGACAGGATGGATAATGAGAACCTTCAAAACTAGGGAGGCCAAGCCCATGATGACACTCTTCAGTCACTTGTTTCTATCTAGGCTGGAATATTGCTGCACTCTAACAGCACCTTTCAAGGCAGGTGAAATTGCCGACCTAGAAAATGTACAGAGAACTTTCACGGCGCCCATAACGGAGATAAAACACCTCAATTACTGGGAGCGCTTGAGGTTTCTAAACCTGTATTCCCTGGAACGCAGGAGGGAGAGATACATGATTATATACACCTGGAAAATCCTAGAGGGACTAGTACCGAACTTGCACACGAAAATCACTCACTACGAAAGCAAAAGACTTGGCAGACGATGCAACATCCCCCCAATGAAAAGCAGGGGTGTCACTAGCACGTTAAGAGACCATACAATAAGTGTCAGGGGCCCGAGACTGTTCAACTGCCTCCCAGCACACATAAGGGGGATTACCAACAGACCCCTGGCAGTCTTCAAGCTGGCACTGGACAAGCACCTAAAGTCAGTTCCTGATCAGCCGGGCTGTGGCTCGTACGTTGGTTTGCGTGCAGCCAGCAGCAACAGCCTGGTTGATCAGGCGCTGATCCACCAGGAGGCCTGGTCACAGACCGGGCCGCGGGGGCGTTGACCCCCGAAACTCTCTCCAGGTAAACTCCAGGTAAACATTGCAGTTATTACATCTTCTGATTGTGTAATTAACTGGTGCAAGTCATTTTAACCTTTGTTACCACATAGGAGGATAAGACGGATAATTATTAGACAGTATCTCTGAGTTTGGCCATGAAGGTAGAGGTTATTAACAATGTTCGGCTCTCTCATTAACGTCGTACTGGAAGGATTTACCAAGGAGTCGACGGCACTACAGTGTAGTTGATGCCTGCATTAGCTGCCAGTGAGTAATATATTTCCCTTACGACGTTACTGATCACAAGGAAGAATGCAGATTGCTGCCCATGGTACTTAGTATTTGTTTTCTTTGTCAAAATTCCTAAACCTCTAATCACAAGAAATAAAAGACTGTTTCTCTTTAATTATCTTGAAAGTGAGCAATTTTCTTAGACAAGTCAATATAACCTTTGCTGCCAAATAGGATGATAAGAAAAGTAATAGATAATATCATAATATGTGAAGGGGTAGAGGAGGGTGGCTAAAACTGTTTCATCATTTTAGAATGGAGGTAACAAGTTGTCCAGGTGGGTGTACAAATCCACAGTAAAAGGAAAGATTTAGGATACGTTCCAGGAATGGCTGGGCGGAGGGTGTGAAGGACGTTTTTTAAGGTAGGAGCTATAACAACCCACACTTGGGAGAGGAAACTTATGACGACGTTTCGGGATGTCCATGACCATTGTCAGGTCACGACTGAGTAAGTGCTGTAGCATCCATCAGGAATGTGGGTGTTAGACAGGAGTATTTAGAGATAAATACTGTTGGGATGAGAACATCTATGCAGGGGTTCAGGGAAGACCAGTAGGACTGCCATGAGTTCAGGCAGTTACACTTCAATAGATTATTTAAAGTATAATATCGGTGCAGTCCTAGAAAAATAAATAGAGGCTAAGTGACAGTGAATGAATCTCTTTCTTTCAGTCGCCCTTCCTTGCTGATTTTTTTTTTTTTTTTTTTTTTGTGATCTGTGGGGTGTGTTGATGGTGATGGTGGGAAGATCGGGGGTCCTCAGAGCGAGTGAAGTGATGAAAGGAAGTTATCAGAAGGTTTGTGGAGCGTAAGGGCCGACTGGTATTGAATAGAGCAGAGTTGTTGGGCTTTTACATGCAAGGCGAGGCGGAAAATGAGTGCGTCATCTGTGGAGGCACTGGAAGGATGCGTCCAGCACGGAGGAACCAGGCAAGTTATGTCCAGGCTGTATCTCTTGATTATAACACGGGAAACATGCGAGCATTAGTTTGTAGGACACACTGTAGGTTACACTGCACGAGACACTGCAGATGACACCGCTGGAGACACTCCAAAAGACACTGTAAGAGGCACTGCTGCATCATGGTTGTGGTGTGGGGGGGCCACCTGGCTGACACTTCTGCATCATGGTGGTGGTGTGGGGGAGCCACCTGGCTGATACTGCTGCATCATGGTGGTGGTTGTGTGGGGGGCCACCTGGCTGACACTGCTTCATCATTGTGGTGGTGTGGGGGAGCCACCTGGCTGACACTGCTGCATCATGGTGGTGGTTGTCTGGGGGTCACCTGGCTGACACTGCTTCAGCATGGTGGTGGTGTGGGGGAGCCACCTGGCTAACACTGCTTCATCATGATGGTGGTTGTGTGGGGGAGCCACCTGTCTGACACTGCTTCATCATGGTGGTGGTGTGGGGACGAGCTACCTGGCTGACACTGCTTCATCATGGTGGTGGTGTGGGGGAGCCACCTGGCTGACACTGCTTCATCATGGTGGTGGTGTGGGGGAGCCACCTGGCTGACACTTCTGCATCATGGTGGTGGTGGTGCGGGGGAGCCACATGGCTGACACTTCTGCATCATGGTGATGGTGGTGTGGGGGAGCCACCTGCATGACACTTCTGCATCATGGTGGTGGTGGTGTGGGGGAGCCACCTGCCTGACACTTCTGCATCATGGGGGTGGTGGTGTGGGGGAGCCACCTGGCTGACACTGCTGCATCATGGCGGTGGTGGTGTGGGGGAGCCCCCTGCCTGACACTTCTGCATCATGGTCGTGGTGGTGTGGGGGAGCCACCTGCCAGACACTTCTGCATCATGGTGGTGGTGTGGGGGAGCCACCTGCCTGACACTGCTGCATCATGGGGGTGGTGGTGTGGGAGAGCCACCTGGCTGACACTTCTGCATCATGGTGGTGGTGGTGTGGGGGAGCCACCTGGCTGACACTTCTGCATCATGGTGGTGGTGGTGGTGTGGGGGAGCCACCTGCCTGACACTTCTACATCATGGCGGTGGTGGTGTGGGGGAGCCACCTGCCTGACACTGCTGCATCATGGTGGTGGTGGAGTGGGGGAGCCACCTGGCTGACACTTCTGCATCATGGTGGTGGTGGTGTGGGGGAGCCACCTGGCTGACACTTCTGCATCATGGTGGTGGTGGTGGTGTGGGGGAGCCACCTGCCTGACACTTCTACATCATGGCGGTGGTGGTGTGGGGGAGCCACCTGCCTGACACTGCTGCATCATGGTGGTGGTGGAGTGGGGGAGCCACCTGGCTGACACTTCTGCATCATGGTGGTGGTGGTGTGGGGGAGCCACCTGCCTGACACTGCTGCATCATGGGGGTGGTGGTGTGGGAGAGCCACCTGGCTGACACTTCTGCATCATGGTGGTGGTGGTGTGGGGGAGCCACCTGGCTGACACTTCTGCATCATGGTGGTGGTGGTGTGGGGGAGCCACCTGCCTGACACTTCTGCATCATGGTGGTGGTGGTGTGGGGGAGCCACCTGGCTGACACTGCTGCATCATGGTGGTGGTGGTGTGGGGGAGCCACCTGACTGACACTGCTTCATCATGGTGGTGGTGTGGGAGAGCCACCTGGCTGACACTGCTTCATCATGGTGGTGGTGGTGGTGTGGGGGAGCCACCTGGCTGACACTGCTGCATCATGGTGGTGGTTGTGTGGGGGAGCCACCTGGCTGACACTGCTGCATCATGGTGGTGGTGGTGTGGGGGAGCCACCTGGCTGACACTTCTGCATCATGGTGGTGGTGGTGTGGGGGAGCCACCTGGCTGACACTGCTGCATCAGGGTGGTGGTGGTGTGGGGGAGCCACCTGGCAGACACTTCTGCATCATGGTGGTGGTGGTATGGGGGAGCCACCTGGCTGACACTGCTGCATAAGGGTGGTGGTGGTGTGGGGGAGCCACCTGGCTGACACTTCTGCATCATGGTGATGGTGGTGTGAGGGAGCCACCTGCCTGACACTTCTGCATCATGGTGGTGGTGGTGTGGGGGAGCCACCTGGCTGACACTGCTGCATAAGGGTGGTGGTGGTGTGGGGGAGCCACCTGGCTGACACGTCTGCATCATGGTGATGGTTGTGTGGGGGAGCCACCTGCCTGACACTTCTGCATCATGGTGGTGGTGGTGTGGGGGAGCCACCTGGCTGACACTGCTGCATCAGGGTGGTGGTGGTGTGGGGGAGCCACCTGGCAGACACTTCTGCATCATGGTGGTGGTGGTATGGGGGAGCCACCTGGCTGACACTGCTGCATAAGGGTGGTGGTGGTGTGGGGGAGCCACCTGGCTGACACTTCTGCATCATGGTGATGGTGGTGTGAGGGAGCCACCTGCCTGACACTTCTGCATCATGGTGGTGGTGGTGTGGGGGAGCCACCTGGCTGACACTGCTGCATAAGGGTGGTGGTGGTGTAGGGGAGCCACCTGGCTGACACTTCTGCATCATGGTGATGGTGGTGTGGGGGAGCCACCTGCCTGACACTTCTGCATCATGGTGGTGGTGGTGTGGGGGAGCCACCTGGCTGACACTGCTGCATCAGGGTGGTGGTGGTGTAGGGGATCCACCTGGCTGACACTGCTGCATCATGGTGGTGGTGGTGTGGGGGAGCCACCTGGCTGACACTGCTACATCAGGGTGGTGGTGGTGTGGGGGAGCCACCTGGCTGACACTGCTGCATCAGGGTGGTGGTGGTGTGGGGGAGCCACCTGGCTGACACTTCTGCATCATGGTGGTGGTGGTGTGAGGGAGCCACCTGGCTGACACTTCTGCATCATGGTGGTGGTGGTGTGGGGGAGCCACCTGGCTGACACTGCTGCATCATGGTGGTGGTGATGTGGGGGAGCCACCTGGCTGACACTTCTGCATCATGGTGGTGGTGGTGTGGGGGAGCCACCTGGCTGACACTGCTGCATCATGGTGGTGGTGATGTGGGGGAGCCACCTGGCTGACACTGCTGCATCATGGTGGTGGTGGTGTGGGGGAGCCACCTGCCTGACACTTCTGCATCATGGTGGTGGTGGTGTGGGGGAGCCACCTGGCTGACACTGCTGCATCATGGTGGTGATGGTGTGGGGGAGCCACCTGGCTGACACTGTTGCATCATGGTGGTGGTGGTGTGGGGGAGCCACCTGGCTGACACTGCTGCACCAGGGTGGTGGTGATGTGGGGGAGCCACCTGGCTGACACTGCTGCATCATGGTGGTGGTGGTGTGGGGGGAGCCACCAGGCTGACACTGCTGCATCAGGGTGGTGGTGGTGTGGGGGAGCCACCTGGCTGACACTGCTGCATCAGGGTGGTGGTGGTGTGGGGGAGCCACCTGGCTGACACTGCTATATCAGGGTGGTGGTGGTGTGGGGGAGCCACCTGGCTGACACTACTGCATCAGGGTGGTGGTGGTGTGTGGGAGCCACCTGGCTGACACTGCTGCATCAGGGTGGTGGTTGTGTGGGGGAGCCACCTGGCTGACACTGCTGCATCAGGGTGGTGGTGGTGTGGGGGAGCCACCTGGCTGACACTGCTGCATCAGGGTGGTGGTGGTGTGGGGGAGCCACCTGGCTGACACTGCTGCATCAGGGTGGTGGTGGTGTGGGGGAGCCACCTGGCTGACACTGCTACATCAGGGTGGTGGTGGTGTGGGGGAGCCACCTGGCTGACAGGGCTCAAAAACACATGTTGCCTTGTTTACATTGTTACAGTCACGGACATTTGCAACTTTGTTTATGTACGTAGCCGAAGTAATAATCCCTAGAGGAAGCTTCGTAGGGAAAGATAAGGAAATTAACTTCATATTTACCGCAGATAAGACTGAGCTTAATGCATCTATTTTGATCAGAGGGAATCGTATAGCAGGGACAAAGAGGCATGCAAAGGCTCGATCCAAGGTGGCAGTTAAATCCAGTACCTCGGGACAAGAATCGTTCACCGATTCAGGCTTCATACCTGCTGAATGCAGATGTACTCAAAGCTGAATATTGTTCTCGGTCTTAACTGAGTGTGCTAGTTGTAGAAGCAAGAACAACATTGTCTTTCTCATTTAACAATTAATAAATATCTTCTTCTTACCAAACGAAAATGAAACTATACGGTCCATTACAGAAATATATGCTAGGTTTAAAGCTGCTACAATATGTTTGCTAAAACTAACACATGTGCACCACGAGACAATAATACTTTTTGGGCTAAAACAGAGGTTCAACTGAAATTTTCAGTGTATATTCACAGTGTACTATGTGACTGGAGACACGCTTGGGACACAGGCAACGACCTCTGGTTACCCTGTCTGACGTCGTAGACTGTAGTGAATGAGGGAACTAATGAATGAGGGAACTGCAGTAATGAATGAAGGAATACTCACTCCACTAATGAATGAGGGAACACCCACTGCACTTTACACACGACACCCTTAAGCTAGTGAAAGGATGTCCAAAGTAAACTCACTGAGTAGCACACCTTGTTACATACACACACACACACACAAACACACAAACACACACACACACATACATATAATTAGGCTTACAATACGTCCCGTTTTGACGGGGATTGTCCAGGTTTGAAAGTCCCGTCCCGAAGTCCCAATCAGTTTGCCATTTTGTTCCAGACAGGAACATCGCAACAATAAAAATAGAAAACTAAAAAATATAAAAAAAGGGCCAAAACATTTCTCTAGCAAACTTCAGCTGTGTCGTGGATTTCGTGTTTTGTCTATCAAACATTGCTGCTCCTAGTGAAGAGTTGTTCTCACTGATGAACAATATATATATATGTATAGTCTCAGGAAGTAGAATGACTGAATCTGCGGTACAAGGGCTAAAGCATTGCAAGATAAACATTGATTGAAGTTGCAGTGAGTTTAAAGAGAAACTAACGAGAAGCTGGAAGTAGAAACAGTAAGGCTGACAGAGACTATAGAGGGAGGAACAATGAGAAAGGCTTTTGAAAGACAGTCTAATTCCCTCCGGGGGAAAACAGTGGCAGTATTTTTAACAAAGCCAGGGAAGAGGCTGCATAACAGATATATATATATATGGCTAATTTAGCAGATGGCAGAACCCTGAAACTGAAAGAGAAAGTAAGAAAGGAAGGAAAGTTCTTCCTAGTGTAAAAATAAGAACGGTTCTCCAAGAGTGATTCCAAGCTTTATGCTTTTTATTTTCTTTTATTCTGTAGTTCTTTACTGAGAAATTGGTACATTTTAGCTCTTATATGTGCATAAAGGAACATATTCCTACATTATATTTCATGTACAGGTGAGCCCCGCTTATACAGCAGGTTAGGTTCTGGGTTACCGCTGTAAAGCAAAATCGCTGTAAAGTGAATCATAGCATTTTTTTTCACTTTCAAAATGCATATAAATGCCTGATAACATGTTTACATAATCAAATAATAAATGAGCAATAGAGCTGGGTTTTAAAAATGAATATACAGTACATACATTGCTTAAAATATTTTTGTTCTTAGCTTATAGTGAGTGGTGAACATACTGCAGGAACTCTGAATAAATGAAGAATGAATATAATCGTAAAACCGCTGCATTAGCGAAATTCTGTAAGGTGCTTCGCTTTACAGCGTTTCAATTATTTCAAAACCTTAAAAATGTCCTGGTTTGAGTTCAAACCGGGACGTTTTTAAGGTTTTGAAATTATGGTCAGGTTATACATATTCATACACAGAGACGTATATATTAAACACATAAACATACCAGTACATACATACAATCACATGTACACATACATATAAACACTAACAAAAACAAATTCACATGAGAATTTTAAATGGAATGTAAATGAAAAATGAGAACAGTAAACTGGAAAATATATAATTCCGCGGTTTTAAGAGTTTTTAAATTTCACGAGGAAAGATTTTCCTTGTTTTCGGAACACTCATAGCAACATATCACATACGCGTATATACAGACAGACACTAACAAACACAAATTTACACTCGCATACACACGTGCATATAAACAATCACACACGCAAAATATAAACTTATACACACACACACACACACACACACACACACACACACACACACACACACACACACACACACACACACACACACACACAACATGAGATTTAAGGAAGTATTTACAGTGGAGACAGGAAGGTCTCTGGGAGGACAGAACAGAGGGGGACACCAGCAAGGAATATACCAACAAGTGTTGGATGACATATATAGATAAATTAGACACATGTGCAACTCTTGGGTATCTTTATTGAGGAAACGTTTCGCCACACAGTGGCTTCATCAGTCCATACACAGGAGAAGCTAGAACAGGAGGAGAATGAGGTAATCAGTCCCTCAGCCTTGAGTCGATTTGGTCAGTCCATCAATTTTGAATAGAATACGGAATATGAGCGGAGAAGCAGCTTATAAACCGTAGGCAGGAGAGGTGCAGCAGACGTAGGTGGTGTCACATTTGCCCAATATGGAAGTAGGTCGTGCCCAAGGGTCGTTTCCTCAATAAAGATACCCAAGAGTTGCACATGTGTCTAATTTATCAACGTGTCGGTTCTGTGAACCATTCATCTACATGGCATATATACAACTGAGGAGGAGGTGAAGAAGCTGCTAAGAGACATTGATACCTCAAAGGCAATGGGACCGGACATCTTCCCGTGGGTCAGAGAGGGAGCAGAAATGCTGTGTGTGCTACTAACCACAACCTTTAACACATCTCTTGAAACTGGGCAACTACCTGACGTATGGAAGACTGCAAATGTAGTTCCCATTTTCAAAAAAGGAGACAGAAAAGAGGCACTAAACTATAGACCAGTATCACTGACGTGTATAGTATGCAAAGTCATGGAGAAGGTTATCAGGAGGAGAGTGGTGGAGTACCTGGAACGGAACAAGAGTATAAATGCCAACCAGCACGGATTTATGGAAGGCAAATCCTGTGTCACAAACCTTCTGGAATTTTATGATAAAGTAACAGAAGTAAGACACGAGAGAGACGGGGTGGGTTGATTGCATCTTCTTGGACTGCAAGAAGGCCTGTGACAGTTCCTCACAAGAGATTAGTGCAGAAGCTAGAGGATCAGGCGTGTATAACAGAAAGGGCACTGCAATGGATCAGAGAATACCTGACAGGGAGGCAACAACGAGTCATGGTAAGTGGTGAGGTATCACAGTGGGCACCTGTGACAAGCGGGGTCCCACAGGGGTCGGTCCTAGCACCAGTGCTATTTTTGGTATATGTGAATGATATGATGGAAGGGCTAGACTCTGAAGTGTCCCTGTTCGCAGATGATGTGAAGTAATGAGGAGAATTAAATCAGATGAGGATCAGGCAGGACTTCAAAGAGACCTGGACAGACTGGACACCTGGTCCAGCAACTGGCTTCTCGAATTTATCCCGGCCAAATGCAAAGTCATGAAGATCGGGGAAGGGCACAGAAGACCGCACACGGAGTATAGGCTAGGTGGCCAAAGACTGCAAACCTCGCTCAAGGAGAAAGATCTTGGGATGAGTATAACACCGAGCACGTCTCCGGAAGCACACATCAACCAGATAGCTGCTGCAGCATATGGGCGCCTGGCAAACCAGAGAACAGCGTTCCGATACCTTAGTGAGGAATCGTTCAAGACACTGTACACCGTGTATGTCAGGTCCATACTGGAGTATGCAGCACCTGTTTGGAACCCACACTTGATCAAGCACGTCAAGAAATTAGAGAAAATGCAAAGGTTTGCGACAAGGTTAGTTCCAGGGCTAAGAGGAATGTCCTATGAAGAAAGGTTAAGGGAAATCGGCCTGACGATACTGGACAGGAGGGTTAGGGGAGACATGATAACGACATACAAAATACTGCATGGAATAGACAAGGTGGACAGAGACAGGATGTTCCAGAGAGGTTACAAAGAACCAAGGGGTCACAATTGGAAGTTGAAGACCTAGATGAGTCAAAGGGATGTTAGGAAGTATTTCTTCAGTCATAGAGTAGTCAGGAAGTGTAATAGCCTAGCAAGTGAGGTAGTGGAGGCAGGAAACATATATAGCTTTAAGATGATGTGAGACCTCTACCCACTCTACCTGAGGTATCCCAGCGAGTGAGCACGTCTCCTGTATATCCCAGTGCTTAACAGAATAGGGAATAGCATATGAAGGTACAAATAAAAATGGGAACTATGGCTATAGTTTACTTAATAACATAAAAGAGCTAGAATACAACATATCCTGATGGAAATTTACACACTATAACAATTGACCTATGAGACTTATTACCAGGGGGAAGGATAGATGTTATCAGTAACACGGACTAGTACTCACTCTTAATTCACCGACCAGCTGACCCGAGATTCCCAATGCGTGGTCCACTACACACGCGGCTGTCCAGAGCTCTCGCTCCCCGGACCTGTCACCAACAACCTCTTTGCTCCGCTGTTCCCTGGGCTTATATCGTAGTCAAAGTACCCCCTCCCCAATGGGGTATGTACCACGTGTTACGACCTGACGCCGCCGAGGTCTGACGCCGTTAAGAACAAAAGACCTCAGACGTGGGCGTGACTACCCGACATTTGCTATGGCAGGTGTGACCATATAATTAGGTCTCCCTAGAGACCTCACAAGCCCATCTGAACTGCATCACAATGAGGTATGATAAAACTCATGGAGCACTAAGAGATAGGACCTAGCAGCACTCGGTGAAGAGGCGGGGCCAGGAGCTGAGTTTCGACCCCTGCAACCACAATTAGGTGAGTACACACACACACAAATACGAACACACATTGGTGAGTACACTTACCTGGCCTCTCGTCCTACTTCACAGACACAGACACTTTTTGTGCATAATAGAGAAAATGGCAAGTCAAAGGCACTCTCAAAAACAAGGAGAGGAAGGGAATGAAGGAGGCAGTTGGCACTACCTGAGAACGATAATGGATGGCTTGACGACCCAACTGAGAGAGGAGATTATACGTGGAGTATACCTGATTGAGGGAAAGTTCAATTCCCTTTGGAGAGAAATCGGTCAGTTGTGGCACTGGAGAACTCTGAAGCTGGAAGTAGAAACAGTAAGGCTGAAAGAGACTATAGAGGGAGGAAAACAGTGGCAGTATTTAACAAAGCCTGGGAAGAGGCTGCATAACAGATATATATGGCTAATTTAGCAGATGACAGCACCCTGAAACTGGAAGAGAAAGCAAGAGAGCTGCAGGAGACCGAGATGGAAATGAGAAAATAAGTAGAAGAGGGAGGACAGGAGACTGAAGAAAGAATGAAAGAAAGCCACTGGCAATGATGATCTCTGGAGATAGGAAGGCTAAGAAGGTGAAAAGTGAGACAACAGGGAAAATGGTGAAAGCAGAAAAGAAAAAAAAAAAAAAAAAAAAAAAAAATCTGGAGGGACAGGCAATAGGAGGAAGAAAGAGGAAGGTCATTGCCATGAACTTCAAGAGGCTGAACTCGGCTCAAGTAGTAGAAGATGGGAAGATAAATGGAAGATTATATCAATTATTGAGTACGCAAAAGGGGTGGAAGTAACAGAGTAGATTGCGAATTTTCAAAGGATTGGGCGGTTGTCCCACAATAAACACTATCTGATCAAATTAACCTTTTGGTCCCATAAAGTTCGGAGGAATATTTTGACAAAAAGCGCAACTAAAGACCTCGCAACGGTAGATCAGGACAGAAAGAGGGAACAGCTAAAGAAGTATGCATAAATTTGTCGAAAGAGAAGAGTAGCAACCGAGGGGCCAGGAAATGGGAACAGCCTAATTCCGGGAGCCCCTTCAGAAGAAATCTTGATTTCTTTTAACAGCTGTATCAACTCTGGTCTAGTCCCTACCTCCCCAGCACCACCACTAACACTGACTCCCAACCCTTTAACTTTCTTCCGACACCCTACCCATCCCCTTTCCCTTTCCTGCCCTTAACAATATCCCTGACTCCTTTCGCAGCTCAATATCCCATATTTCTGTCTGATGAGTATGATGAAGAGGGTGTGGAGATAAACCAGTGCAAGGTAAGGGAAAGTTCTATCAGACTGTCGTACACTTATGCAAATGATTTATCTACCAAGAGTTGTAGGAAAGAACAGCTGAGGTTATGTCAGACATTATATCTACCGCTGAGACAATGTTGACAGAAATAACAGATGGTGTATGTCCATTAGAATACCAAGTGCTAGGGAAGGATATAATATATAGGAGAGGAGTGGCACCATTAATTAGAAATCAATGGAGAAGGTGACGAATAAAGAGACTAGAAGAAAACCATTTCATTGTGTGCTCGGTTAAGACTATAGACTGAAAGTAGTAGTTGCCACGTAATAATAGCAGACTGAGGCAAGAATATGAGAACAACGCCATAGCACAAGCAGTTAGGAGTGCACACAGGGCTAAAGGAAGCTATTTATAATGAGAGATTTCAACCATAGGGAAACTGATTGGGAGAACTGGGACTTGATGGGAGGCCAGAAGCGCGAAGAGCGAAGAAGTTAATGGAGGTGATTAGAGAAAACTTTGAGTCAGCATGTTAGGGGCATAACAAGAGAGAAAGGAGATGGTGAGCCAGTGTTTACCACAGGTACATCTGCCACTGGTGAAACAGAATATGAAAGCCCTCTGGGTGCTATTCATCATGCAGTTCTGAATTTCGAGTACCAAGTGGAACTAAAAGCAAAGGAAAATACTGCAGGTGGAGAGTGTGAAAAACCAGACTTTATAAAGGGGAAATTAGAGAGGTTGAGAGACTTCCTGAATGTAGTAGATTACGACAGTAAACTGGAAGGCAACTCAGTAGCTGAGATGAAGTACTTAGCTGGAAAATGCAGGAAAGCTGAAGAGGCCTTCATGGCAAGAAGATGGAGAAACAATAAAGATAAAAAGAGCCCTTGCTTTAATCAGAGATACAAGGAGGCTTAAAAGAAATAGAGTGGAAAACATGCAAAAAGAAAATAACAGACGAGAATAGAGAAATAAACAGATTTGTAGGAAATAAAAATGTTATGGAGTGAGGAGAGAGGCTAAGAATGACAGCAGCAGCAAAGAAACTACTTTACAGCAAGAGCCAAGTAAATTCAACTTAGGAAGGAATGAGAGTTACAGCAAATAGTGAAAAATAAGGTAAGTAGTCCCTCAACCTGGAGCAGGTGATGAGAACTATTTGCTGTACATAATAGAAGTGTATACATGTATTAATAAAGTTACTGGATGCCGAAACGTCTACAAGTAAAGATACCCAGATGTTGCATATGTCTTTAATTCATCATCTTGGCGGTACTGAATACCACTGATATATTAGCAAGACCAACGACTCGCATCATACTGCACGGACCAATAGGGTTATATAGGACTATGGGTAACGTGCCAGCCAGTAACCAGATGACAGATCAACAACATTGTCCAGTATACCTCTGTCAGTGCTCACATGACCCAAGATTCGTCAAACTCCAATGCGTTTATTCACTTCAGCTCTTTCTTCCCTTCAAAGGTATATGCATGTATTTTGTATCGTCTTTAGGACTATATAAAGACCATAATAGAGAGAAACATTTTCCCACTAAAAGCTTAGTGTCTTCATGCTTCTCTGCGTATTTCCTTCCATGCAATCCTTAGTTATTGCCAATCAACCACCCTATGGTTGAAATTTCCTGTGTTCAACAATTCTATTTTATCATTTGCTTTCTGCGAGCTACTGCTGCCAAAATGTTTATATGCACCTTGTTAATTTCACGCTTCTTCTTCCTATTATTGAGCAGAGATGTGTATTATAATTGTTCCGATTCTTTGGGTCCTTATCATTAGTATTCTTGCTACACTCTCTTATTTCTTTCCATGTTTATTTACATCGATTTCTCAGTATTTCACCAGCTTCTCATCATTAGTGTCACTACTCCGTTTCACGATTATTTTTACACTATGTGTGGTTCCCCTGAGTAAATTGCATTTATAATCCTGTGATTTTTTTCTCCAATAGTGCTGCGATATCCAGCTGTTCCTCCGCTATTCTGCCTTTTAGTTGGTTGGTCAAATTAATGGCTCCATCTGCATGAGTGTACCACGCTTTGATCCTTTACCTTTCACTGTTCCATGGTTTCTTTGATTCGGTCGTGTTTTATTAGTGGGAGGGAAATTTAAGGGCAGTGGGCACAGGGAGAGAGCGGAGGGACTTAAGGGATCAAAGAGGATGAGGACTAAGTAGTGATTATGGGGAAATAAAGGGAGGGAGAGGTGTTTGGTAAGCCTGAGGTGTGGTATTCCGAGGGTGTATGGAGGGAGAAATTGCACGGGGTTGTGTTGAACAGTAAAGAATGTTATGTTTAAGTAATTATATTGACTTTGTAGGACAATCTAGATGGAAAAATGGGGATATTTGGGGTTTATAGGAGGAAGAGGAGGAGGAGAGTATGGGACGATGAATGAAAGGGATCATATATGAGAGGAAGGAATGTGTAAGGGAGTGAAAAGTGAGAATTTTATAGTTGTAAAATATTGTTGAAAGCGAGTGGACTGTGACTCAAAGATGCCATAGAAAGTCAGCGACTAGATTTCAGATAAGTGGGAAGGTTGAAAGTATATGTAGAGAAGAGGTTAGGTTAGGTAAGGTCTGTCAGGAAACAGGACAAGTGTTTTCTGAAGCTGGTCTTAGTCATATGATGACCCATTAAAGTAGCTTTTGGTCATCTGATCGAGGCCTCCCATTCCTTTAAATATTATAGTCATGATTATAACTATTTAGTTATTAGAGGGAGAATAAGAGAAGAGTAAAGTAGGTAATGAGAGTACGATACAGGAGCTGTGAGGGATGATGGTCCAGCTAACAACACAAGTTCAGGCAGAGCGGAGATGTATGGGAAGGAGCAGCGGGTTAAGAAACAAGAAGGGCCGAGCAAGGTGGAATGTAAACTGGTTTATAGGTAATAGGAAAGAAACTGAGATTTGGATAATAACTGGTTGTAAGAGAGAGACAAAGAGAAAGAAATAGAAAGAGAGAGAGAGAGAGGGGGGGGGGGATGGAAAGGGAAACAGAGGAAAATGAGAATTGGTGGTCAGCATTGCCTGGCGTTTTCCTACCCATGGAGTACTGTAGCCTTGAAATAGGTGGCGTCCACCTGGGGATTTATCACTGGGAAAGACTATGTCTTTCCCTCCCCAGACACCAATCATCCCTTCCTTATCATTCACTCTTTATTCCCATCTCTAGTCGATCTATCATTCTCTTATAATTACGAACTCATCTGTGTAACACACGTGTCCAGAAGGACAGACTTCTGCTTCACCTCCAGAGTTTACGAGGCAGTTAAACCTACATTTTTAAAGGGGTAGACCGGTATGCCAGCGGAAGGCCTCGGTCAGATAACCAAAAGCTTAAGCGGCGCGGTCCATCATATAACTAAGACCTGCGTCAGGAAACACTTGTCCTCTTTCCTAACCTAACCTAACTTAAGTTTAGTCACATTACTTACGCTCCAACACTCAAGATGGTCACTATCTTGACTTACTGAGGAATACCCCTCAAGGGAGGTTCCTTGATGCTGGAATTGGATCTGTGCTCGAGTTTCTTGAATACCTTCCATCCCCCCCTACAAGAGCTGTATAATCCCTACGGGTTTAGCGCTCCTCGTGATTATAATAATTATTAAGGAATATAGAGGTACACAATATAACATATGTGACATGTCAAGATATCTTATTAATGAAGATAAGATACCAGATATATTAACCAAATTTACTTGTAATTTTGCTTGTAATAGATGAGTGAACTGTATTACAGATATAAATCCAGATGTACTTCTATTAACCCTTTTGGGGTCTAGTTCCTAGGCTTTTTGTGTATCCACATACTCTTGCGCTACCGTCCACAGGATGGACACGGGGTGCACAGTAAACTAGCCACTTCGGTGGCAAGTCTAACCAACACTCAGGCATCCAGTAGCCATATTCTCTACTTCCCCTGTTTCCATGCTATAAGCAGTGTTACCAACACAGGTGTAGTCTACTGCCCTGAGCATCTACCTGCATAACCATAACCACTTAAGAATGAACAAAAAGGCAGCAGAGACAGTAATTGATTGTTTTTCCTTCACCAAAAATAATATATATATATATATATATATATATATATATATATATATATATATATATATTATATATATATATATATTATATATATATATACAATGAGGCAAATGCTTCACATCCTTGGCGGCTTGTGATTGGCTGGTTGAACCAAGGTACCGGCATAACGATGGGGCCCGTGCTCGTTAAACCCTGGTTCACTGGTCGGGAGACAGGTCTATATGAGTACGAGCCATTAAAAACAAGTTGACATTTATTTTTTTTTATCCAATGTCCTCTTTGTTATGCAGTTGGTGTGCTCGTCTCCCGTCCACGTGAAATCTGTTGCACATGTTCACCCCATTGTCTCTCCTTTACAAATATGTGATATTACCTGTTTTCATTCTTATTATTCCACTGTATAATCGCCTAAATATGATTGCAAGAGTTGGGTCTTAGCGCTTGGCCCCGCCTGTGTACATGCGTGCTTGTGTGTGTGTGTATTTATATATTATATATATATATATATATATATATATATATATATATATATATATATATATGTGTGTGTGTGTGTATGTGTGTGTATGTGTGTGTATGTGTGTGTATGTGTGTGTATGTGTGTGTGTGTGTGTGTGTGTGTGTGTGTGTGTGTGTGTGTGTGTGTGTGTGTGTGTGTGTGTGTGTGTGTGATGGATGACAAACATCTCTTAATGACTATGAAAATCAATGTTTGCAAGAATTTTAATTATATATACACAAGCTTGCAACTTTACTACGAATCACTGAAGTGATATTGTTAGTTCTCACGCTGAGGAGAATGTGAGGAGCTAAATAACCCATTTGTGACTAAGAGGTGAAAGAGAGAAAGAGAGGCGGAAGGGAGAACAGTGCTGGAAAGTAGTGGAAGGGAGAATGGAGAGGAAGATAGGGAAAAGTGATAGAGGAGGAAGGGAGAAGATGGAGGTAGGGGATAGTATGAATGAATCGGAGGCAGGGAAAGGGTAGTAAGGAAGAAATGGAAGGGAATCAGAGGGTGGAGAAAGCTGAAGGTGAGGAAGGGAGGGTTAGATTGAATGGAGTTAGTGTGAAGGGAGGAGGGGAAGGAACGTAGGAGGTAGTGAGGGAGAAGGGAAAAATATTTTTTTTAATATATCAAATTAATATACCTTAACAGTGTACTGCTGCCATATTGTATATAATATAGACAGAGTGGGAACAGCAGCTATGTTATCTCTGCGTCACGCCATCACACAGGATGGGCTTCATACACCGTGTTGAAATCTATCAACCTGAGCTGAGACACTTAAATAGGACAAAGTGGATAGCCTCAAATATTTCAGTAAGGTTAGAGGCCTTCCGCTGGCTTACCGGTACACCCCTTTAAAAATTATGTTTAAATGATTATTCCCAGTACTGTGTTATCAGTCATCAGTTACGACAGCATAAATTTTCCTTCTAACACAGCTGGAGTTACTATTACTTGTGAATTAGTTTATCATAACTGTACGTTGGACTGCGTGCGGCCAGCAGTATCAGCCTAGTTGATCAGGCCCTGATCCATCGGGAGGCCTGGTCATGGACCGGGCCGCGGGGGCGTTGATCCCCGGAATAACCTCCAGGAATAACCTCCAGGTAACTGTTTATAACATAAACAAGCGTGAGATATTCCTTCTGTAGCTCTCCATCACCACCTCCGCCGCTACAAAAATTTATGTATCAGAGACTGGAATAAGAGTTAGGGGGGAGGAGAGGGAGGGGATAATTTTGATTACATTATGTATCTCCAAATACATACATAGAACAATAAGAATATAATACAAATTAAGTTGCTAGAACATTCAGCTCACATACTGAGAGTCTGGGGATCGATCCCCGGCACAGGTGGAAACGTTGGGCAGGTTTCCTTACACTTTCTGTCCGTGTTCACATAGCAATAAGCAGGTCTCTGGGTGTTAGTCTCCTTACACCTACAGCCCCTGTTTACCTAGCAGTAAATTCCACTATATATAAACTACATGATATTCCAGAGAATAAACTCCGGTACCAGCCTGGAGAATACCATAAACAATACCAGGGAATGAACTTTAGTTAATGTGAAGTGAAGGAGTTTGGCGGGACGCAGGGGGTACTGAGGGTGGTAGGGGGTAGTGAGGGAGGTTGGGGTAGTGAGGGTGGTAAGGGGTAGGGAGGGAGGTAGGGGGTAATGAGGGAGGGAGAGGGTAGTAAGGGAGGTTGGGTGTAGTGAGGGAGGTAGGGAGTAATGAGGGAGGGAGGAGGTAGTGAGAGAGGTAGGGTGTAGTGAGGGAGGTAGGGGGTAGTGAGGGAGGTAGGGGGTAGTGAGGGAGGTTGGGTAGTGACGGTGGTAGGGTAGGGAGGGAGGTAGGGGGTATTGAGGGAGGGAGGGGGTAGTGAGGGAGGTAAGGTGTAGTGAGGGAGGTAGGGGGTAACGAGGGAGGTAGGGGGTAGTGAGGGAGGTAGGGGTAGTGATGGTGGTAGGGGGTAGTGAGGGAAGCAGGGGATAGTGAGGGACGTAGGGTGTAGTGAGGGAGGTAGGGTGTAGTGAGGGAGGTAGGGGGTAATGAGGGAGGTAGGAGGCAATGAGGGAGGTACGGGGTAGTGAGGAAGGGAGGGGTAGAGAGGGTGGTAGGGGGTAGTGAGGGAGGCAGTGGGTAGTGAGGGACGTAGGGTTGTAGTGAGGGAGGTAGGGGGTAGTGAGGGAGGTAGGGGGTAGTGGAGGAGATAGGGGGTAGTGAGGGAGGTAGGGGGTAGGAGGGTGTAGGGGAGTGGGGGGGAGGAGTGGGGGTAGGGGGTGTGAGGAAGTAGAGGGTAGTGAGGGGGTAGGGGATAGTGAGGAGGTAGGGGTAGTGGTGGTAGGGGGTAGTGAGGGGGGTGGGGTAGTGAAGAGGTAGGGTTGGTTGAGGGAGGTAGGGGGTAGTGAGGGAGGAGAGGGTGGGGGGGGTATGGAGGGGGTAGGGGGTAGTGAGGGAGGTAGGGGGGTAGTGGGGTGGTAGGGGGTAGTGAGGGTGGTAGAGGGGTGTGAGGGTGGTAGGGGTAGTGAGGAAGGAGGTGGTAGGGGGGTAGGGGGTGGAAGGGGGGGTAGTGAGGGAGGAGGGGTGTGAGGGAGGAAGGGGTAGGGGTGGTAGGGGTAGGATGGTAGGGGTAGTGAGGGAGGTAGGGGGGTAGTGAGGGTGGTAGGGGGTTGTGAGGGGTGGTAGGGGGTAGTGAGGAAATAGGGTAGAGGGTGGAAGGGTAGTGAGGATGGAAGGGTGTAGTGAGGAGGTAGGGATAGAGACGGAGTAAGGGGTAGTGAGGGAGTAGGGGGTAGTGAGGGGTAGTAGGGGTACTGAGGATGGTAGGGGTAGTGAGGAAGGTAGGGAATAAGGGAGGTTGGGGTAGTGAGGAGTAGGTGCAGGGGAGGTAGGTAGTGAGGGAGGTAGGGGGTGTGGAGGGTGGTAGGGTGTAGGAGGTAGGGGAAAGAGGTAGGGTAGTGAGGGTGTAGGGGGTTGTGAGGGTGGTAGGGGTAGCGAGGAAAGTAGGGGTAGTGAGGAAAGTAGGGGGTATGAGGTGGAAGGGGGTAGTGAGGATGGAAGGGCGTAGTGAGGAAGTAGGGATAGAGACGATGTAGGTAGTGAGGGTGGTAGGGGGTAGTGAGGTTGGATAGGGGTTACTGAGGATGGTAGGGGGTAGTGAGGAAGGTAGCGGTAATGAGGGAGGTATGGGGGTAGTGAGAGGGAGGTAGGTGGTAGTGAGGGAGGTAGGGGTAGTGAGGGAGGTAAGGGGTAGTGAGGGAGGATAGGGGTAGTGAGGGTGGAAGGGGGTAGTGAGGGGAGGGTAGGGGGTAGTGAGGGAGGTAAGGGGTAGTTAGGGTGGTAGGGGGTTGTGAGGGTGGTAGGGGGTAGTGAGGGAAAATAGGGGGTAGAGAGGGTGGTAGGGGGGTTAGTGAGGAAAATAGGGGGTAGTGAGGGTGGTAGGGGGGTAGTGAGGATGGAAGGGCCTAGTGAGGAAGGTAGGTGGCAGTGAGGGAGGTAGGGGGTAGGTGAGGGGGTAGGGGGGTAGTGAGGGTGGTAGAGAGTAGTGAGGAAAAGAAGGGGGTAGTTAGGGTGGAAGGGGGGTAGACTGATGATGGTAGGGGGTAGTGAGGAAGGTAGGGGTAGTGAGGGAGGTAGGGGTTAGTGAGGGAGGTAGGGGGTAGTGAGGAAGGAAGGTGGTCGTGAGGGAGGTAGGGGTAGTGAGGGAGGTAGGAGATAGTTAGGGTGGTAGGGGTAGTGAGGAAGGTAGGTGGTACTGTGGGAGGAAGGGGGTAATGAGGAGTTAGGTGGTAGTGAGGGATGTAGGGGGTAGTGAGGGAGGTAGGGGTAGGTGGGAGATAGGGAGTAGTGAGGGTGGTAGGGGGTAGTGAGGGAGGTAGGGGGGTAGTGTGGGTGGTAGGGGGTTGTGAGGGAAGTAGGGGGTAGTGAGGGTGGAAGGGGGAGTGAGGGGAAGGGGGTTGTGAGGAGGAAGTGGTTGGTGAGGGTGGTTGGGGGTAGTGAGAAAGGTAGGTGGTAGTGTGGGAGGTAGGGGTAGTGAGGAAGGTAGGTGGTAGTGAGGGAGGTAGGGGTAGTGAGGGAGGTAGGGGGTAGTGAGGGAGGTAGGGGTAATGAGGGTGGTAGGGGGTAGTGAGGGAGGTAGGGGGTAATGAGGGAGGCAGGGGGTAGTGAGGGTGGTAGAGGTAGCGAGGGTGGTAGGGGTAGTGAGGGAGGCAGGGGGTAGTGAGGGACGTAGGGTGTATTCTTTGAGGTAGGGGGTAATGAAGTAGGTAGGGGTAATGAGGGAGGTAGGGTGTAGTGAGGGATGTAGGGTAATGAGGGAGGTAGGGGGTAGTGAGGGAGGTAGGGGGTATTGAGGGTGGTAGGGGGTTAGTGAGGAAAGTAGGGGGTAGTAAGGGTTGAAGGGGGTAGTGAAGAAAGGTAATGGGTAGTGAGGATGGTAGGGGGTAGTGAGGGAAAGTAGGGGGTAGTGAGGGAGGTAAGGGGTAGTGAGGGTGGTAGGGGGTTGTGAGGGTGGTAGGGGGTTAGTGAGGAAAGTAGGGGGTAGTGAGGGTGGTAGGGGGTAGTGAGGATGGAAGGGCGTAGTGAGGAAGGTAGGGGGTAGTGACGGAGGAAGGGGGTAGGGAGGGGGGGTAGGAGGTAGTGAGGGTGGTAGGGGGGTAGTGAAGGAGGTGGGGGGGTAGTGAGGAAAGTACGGGGTAGTTAGGGTGGTAGGGGGGTACTGATGATGGAAGGGGGGTAGTGAGGAAGGTAGGGGTTAGTGAGGGAGGTAGGGGGTAGTGAGGGAGGTTCGGTGTGTAGTGGAGGAAGGACGGTGGTCGTGAGGGAGGTAGGGGTAGTGAGGGAGGTAGGGGTAGTTAGGGTGGAAGGGGGTAGTGAGGGAGGTAGGGGGAAGTGAGGGTGGTAGGGGGTAGTGAAGGAGGTGGGGGTAGTGAGGGAGGTAGGGGGTAGTGAGGGAGGTAGGGGGGTAGTGAGGGTGGTAGGGGGTTGTGAGGGTGGTAGGGGGTAGTAAGGAAAGTAGGGGGTAGTGAGGGGGTGGTTAGGGGTTAGTGAGGATGGAAGGACGTAGTGAGGAAGGTAGGGGGTAGTGACGGAGGTAGGGGGTAGTGAGGGGGGTAGGAGGTAGTGAGGGAGGTAGGGGGTAGTGAAGGAGGTAGGAGGTAGTGAGGAAAGTACGGGGTAGTTAGGGTGGTAGGGGGTATGATGATGGTAAGGGGTAGTGAGGAAGGTAGGGGTAGTGAGGGAGGTAGGGGGTAGTGAGGGAGGTACGGGGTAGTGAGGAAGGACGGTGGTCGTGAGGGAGGTAGGGGGTAGTGAGGGAGGTAGGGGTAGTTAGGGTGGTAGGGGGTAGTGAGGAAGGTAGGTGGTTAGTGTGGGAGGAAGGGGGTAATGAGGAAGGTAGGTGGTAGTGAGGGAGGTAGGGGGTAGTGAGGGAGGTAGGGTAGTGAGGGAGGTAGGGGGTAGTGAGGGTGGTAGGGGGTAGTAAGGGAGGAAGGGGGTAATGAGGGGTGTTAGGGGGTAATGTGGTTGGTAGGGGGTTGTGAGGGATGAAGGGGGTAGTGAGGGTGGTTAGGGGGAGTGAGGATGGTAGGGGGGTAGTAAGGGTGGTAGGGGGTAGTGAGGAGGAGGAAGTGGTTAGTGAGGGTGGTAGGGGGTAGTGAGAAAGGTAGGTGGTAGTGTGCGATGTAGGGGGTAGTGAGGAAGGTAGGTGGTAGTGAGGGAGGTAGGGGTAGTGAGGGAGGTAGGGGGTAGTGAGGGAGGTAGTTGTAGTGAGGGTGGTAGGGGGTATTGAGGGAGGTAGGGGGTAATGAGGGAGGCAGGGGGTAGTGAGGGTAGTAGGGGTAGTGAGGGTGGAAGGGGGTAGTGGGGAGGCAGGGGGTAGTGAGGGACGTAGGGGTGTAGTGAGAGAGGCAGGGGCTAGTGAGGGGGGTAGGGGTAATGAGGGCGGTAGGGGGTAGTGAGGGAGGTAGGGGGTATTGAGGGTGGTAGGCGGTGGAGTGAGGAAAGTAGGGGGTAGTAAGGGTGAAAGGGGGTAGTGAAGAAGGTAATGGGTAGTGAGGATGGTAGGGGGTAGTGAGGAAGGTAGGGGGTAGTGAGGGAGGTAGAGGGTAGTGAAGGTGGAAGGGGGTAGTGAGGGAGGTAGGGGTAGTGAGGGAGGTAGGGGGTAGTGAGGGTGGTAGGGCTTAGTCAGGGAGGTAGTGGGTAGTGAGGGAGGTAGGAGGTAGTGGAGAAGATAGGGGGTATTGAGGGAGGTAGGGGGTGGTAGTGAGGGAAGTAGGGGGTAGTGAGGGTGGTACGGGGTTGTGAGGGAGGGTAAGGGTAGTGAGGGTGGTAGGGGGTAGTGAGGAAGGTAGGTGGTAGTGTGGGAGGTAGGGGATAGTGAGGAAGGTAGGTGGTAGTGAGGGAGGTAGGGGTAGTGAGGGAGGTAGGCAGGTAGTGAGGGTGGTAGGGGGTATTACGGGAGGTAGGGGGTAGTGAGGGTGGCAGGGGTAGTGAGGAAAGTAGTTGGTTTTGAGGGTGGTACGGGGGTAGTGAGGATGGAAGGGCTTAGTGAGGAAGGTAGGGGGGTAGTGACGGAGGTAGGGGTAGTGAGGGAGGTAGGGGGTAGTGAGGGTGGTAGGGGGTTAGTGAGGAAAGTAGGGGGTAGTGAGGGTGGTAGGGGGTTAGTGAGGGAGGTTAGTGGGTAGTGAGGGAGGTAGGGGGTTGTGAGGGTGGTAGGGGGTAGTGAGGAAAGTATGGGGTAGTGAGGGTGGTAGGGGGTAGTGAGGATGGAAGGGCGTAGTGAGGAAGGGAGGGGGTAGTGAGGGAGGTAGGGGGTAGTGAGGGAGGTAGGGGGTAGTGAGGGACGTAGGGGGTAGTGGGTAGGGGGTAGGGGGTAGTGAGTGAGGTAGGGGGGTAGTGAGGGAAAGTAGGGGTAGTGGGGGGTGGTAGGAGGTAGTGAGGAAGGTAGGGGTAGTGAGGGAGGTAGGGGGTAGTGAGGGAGGTAGTGGGTAATGAGGAAGGAAGGTGGTCGTGAGGGAGGTAGGGGGTAGTGAGGGAGGTAGGATGTTGTGGGGTGGTAGGGGCTAGTGAGGGTGGTAGGGGGGTAGTTAGGGAGTAGGGGGTAGTGACGGAGGTAGGGGGTGGTGAGGGTGGTAGGGGGTAGTGAGGGAGGTAGGGTTAATGAGGGAGGTAGGGGTTAGTGTGGGTGGTAGGGGGTTCTGAGGGAGGTAGGGGGTAGTGAGGGCGGTAGGGGGAGTGAGGGTGGTAGGGGGTAGTGAGGGTGGTAGGGGGTAGTGAGGGAGGAATGTGGGGAAGGTAGGTGGTAGTGAGGGAGGTAGGGGTAGTGAGGGAGGTAGGGGGTAGTGAGGGAGGTAGTTGTAGTGCGGGTGGTAGGGGGTATTGAGGGAGGCAGGGGGTAATGAGGGAGGCAGGGGTTAATGAGGGTAGTAGGGGTAGTGAGGGTGGAAGGGGTAGTGAGGGAGGCCGGGGTGTAGTGAGGGACGTAGGGTGTAGTGAGAGAGGCAGGGGGTAGTGAGGGAGGTAGGGGTAATGAGGGCGGTAGGGGGTAGTGAGGGAGGTAGGGGGTATTGAGGGTGGTAGGGGGTAGTGAGGAAAGTAGGGGGTAGTAAGGGTGAAAGGGGGTAGTGAAGAAGGTAATGGGTAGTGAGGATGGTAGGGGGTAGTGAGGAAGGTAGGGGGTAGTGAGGGAGGTAGAGGGTAGTGAAGGTGGAAGGGGGGTAGTGAGGGAGGTAGGGGGTAGTGAGGGTGGTAGGGGTGTAGTGAGGGTGGTAGGGCTTAGTCAGTGAGGTAGTGGGTAGTGAGGGAGGTAGGAGGTAGTGGAGAAGATAGGGGGTATTGAGGGAGGTAGGGGGTAGTGTGGGAAGTAGGGGTAGTGAGGGTGGTAGGGGGTGTGAGGAGGGTGGGGGTAGTGAGGTGGTAGGGGGTAGTGAGGAAGGAAGGTGGTAGTGTGGGAGGTAGGGGATAGTGAGGAAGGTAGGTGGTAGTGAGGGGGAGGTAGGGGTAGTGAGGGAGGTAGGGGGTAGTGAGGGTGGTAGGGGGTATTGAGGGAGGTAGGGGGTAGTGAGGGTGGTAGGGGGTTGTGAGGGTGGTAGGGGTTAGTAAGGAAAGTAGTTGGTTTTGAGGGTGGTACGGGTGTAGTGAGGATGGAAGGGCTTAGTGAGGAAGGTAGGGGGTAGTGACGGAGGTAGGGGGTAGTGAGGGAGGTAGGGGGTTGTGAGGGTGGTTAGGGGTAGTGAGGAAAGTAGGGGGTAGTGAGGGTGGTAGGGGGTAGTGAGGGAGGTAAGGGGTAGTGAGGGAGGTAGGGGGTAGTGAGGGTGTAGAGGGTTGTGAGGGTGGTAGGGGGGTAGTGAGGAAAGTATGGGGTAGTGAGGGTGGTAGGGGGTAGTGAGGATGGAAGGGCGTAGTGAGGATGGAAGGGCGTAGTGAGGAAGGTAGGGGGGTAGTGAGTGGGAGGTAGGGGTAGGAGGGGGTAGGGGGTAGTGAGTGAGGTAGGGGGGGTAGTGAGGAAGTAGGGGTAGTGAGGGTGGTAGGAGGTAGTGAGGAAGGTAGGTGTAGTGAGGGAGGTAGGGGGGTAGTGAGGGAGTAGTGGGTAATGAGGAAGGAAGGTGGTCGTGAGGGAGGTAGGGGGTAGAGTGAGGGAGGTAGGATGTTGTGAGGGTGGTAGGGGCTAGTGAGGGTGGTTAGGGGGTAGTTAGGGAGGTAGGGTAGTGAGGGAGGTAGGGGGTAGTGTGGGGTGGTAGGGGGGTAGTGAGGGAGGGTAGGGTTAAAGAGGGAGGTAGGGGTTAGTGTGGGTGGTAGGGGGAGTGAGGGTGGTAGGGGGTAGTGAGGGTGGTAGGGGGTAGTGAGGAGGAAGTGGTTAGTGAGGGTGGTAGGGGGTAGTGAGGAAGGTAGGGTGTAGTGAAGGTGGTAGGGGGGTAGTGAGGGAGGTAGGGGGTAGTGAGGGTGGTAGGGGCTAGTGAGGGTGGTAGGGGGGTGTTAGGGAGGTAGGGGTAGTGAGGGAGGTAGGGGGGTAGTGAGGGTGGTGGTAGGGGGTAGTGAGGGAGGTAGGGTTAATGAGGGAGGTAGGGGTAGTGTGGGTGGTAGGGGGTTCTAAGGGAGGTAGGGGGTAGTGAGGGTGGTAGGGGGGAGGTGAGGTGGTAGGGGGTAGTGAGGGTGGTAGGGGGTAGTGAGGGTGGTAGGGGTAGTGAGGGTGGTAGGGGGGTAGTGAGGGAGGTAGGGTTAATGAGGGAGGTAGGGGTTAGTGTGGGTGGTAGGGGGTTCTGAGGGAGGTAGGGGGTAGTGAGGGTGGTAGGGGGAGTGAGGGTGGTAGGGGGGGTAGTGAGGGTGGTAGGGGGTAGTGAGGGAGGAAGTGGTTAGTGAGAGTAATAGGGGTAGTGAGGAAGGTAGGGTGTAGTGAAGGTGGTAGGGGGTAGTGAGGGAGGTAGGGGGTAGTGAGGAAGGTAGGGGTAGTGAGGGTGAAAGGGGATAGTGAGGAATGAAGGGGTAGTGAGGGAAGTAGGGGGTAGTGAGGGTGGTAGGGGTTGTGAGGGAGGTAGGGGGTAGTGAGGGGTGGTAGGGGTAGTGAGGAAGGTAGGTGGTAGTGAGGGAGGTAGGGGGTAGAGAGGGAGGGAAGGGAGTGGATTCGAGGGAGAATGGATTGACGAAGGAAAGGAAGGGAGGGAGTATAATAAGGGAAGGGAGAGAAAGGGAGTAGCAAGGAAGGGAGGGAGGGATCGGGTAGCGATGGATGGTGGGAGGGATGGAGGGGATAGCGATGGAGGGTGGATGGGAGGGGAAGCGAAGGAGGGTGGGAGGGAGTGAGGGGGGGTAGCGAAGGATGGTGGGAGGGATGGAGGGGATAGGGATGGAGGGTGGATGGGAGGAGGTAGCGAAAGAGGGTGGGAGGGAGTGAGGGGTAGCGAAGGAGGGTGGGAGGTAGGGGGGTAGCGAAGGAGGGTGGGAGGGAACGGGTAGCGAAGGAGGGTGGGAGGGAGGAGTAGCGATGGAGGGTGGGAGGGAGGGGGTTGGAGTGAAGGAAGGTGGGAGGGAGAGAGGGGATAGCGATTGAGGGGGGGAGGGGGTAGCTGAGGAGGGTGGGAGGGAAGGGACGGGGTAGCGATGGAGGGTGCGAGAGAGGGATTGGGTAGCGAAGGAGGGTGGGAGGGAGGGAGGGGTAGCGAAGGAGGGTTGAGGGAGGGAGGGGTAGCGAAGGAGGGTGGGAGGGAGGGGGTAGCGAAGGAGTGTGGGAGGGAGGGGGTGGGTAGCGAAGGAGGGTGGGAGGGACGGGGGTAGCGAAGGAGAGTGGGAGGGAGTGAGGGGGTAGTGAAGGAGGGTGGGAGGGAGGGGGTAGCGAAGGAGTGTGGGAGGGAGGGAGGGGGTAGCGAAGGAGGTGTGGGAGGGAGGGAGGGGGGTAGCGAAGGAGGGTGGGGGAGGGAGGGGTAGCGAAGGAGAGTGGGAGGGAGTGAGGGGGTAGTGAAGGAGGGTGGGAGGAGGGTGGGTAGCGATGGAGGGTGGGAGGGAGAGGGTAGCGAAGGAGGGTGGGAGGGAGGGAGGTGATAGCGATTGAGGGTGGGAGGGAGGGTTTAGCGAAGGAGGGTGGGAGGGATGGACGGGGTAGCGAAGGGGGGTTGAGGGAGAGTTAGCGAAGGAGGGTTGAGGGAAGGAGGAGGGAGTGAAGGAGGGTCAGAGGGAGGGAGGGGGGTAGCAAAGCATGGGTGGGAGGGAGGCAGGGGGTTGCTATGGAGGGTGGGATGGAGGGAGGGGAGAAGCGAAGGAGGGTGTGAGGGAAGGAGGAAGGGAGGGAGGGAGGAAGGGAGGGGGTAGCGAAGGAGGGTGTGAGGGAGGGAAGGGAGGGGGTAGCGAAGGACGGTGTGAGGGAGGGAGGGAGGGAGTTTGTAGCGAAGGAGGGTGTGAGGGAGGGAGGGAGGAGAGGGGAAGCGAAGGAGGGTGTGAGGGAGGGAGGGAGGGAGGGAGGGGGTTAGCGAAGGAGGGTGTAAGGGAGGGAGGGAGGGGGTAGCGAAGGCGGGTGAGAGGGATGGAGAGAGGGAGGGGGGTAGGGAAGGAGGGTGTGAGGGAGGGAGGGAGGGAGGGAGGGGGTTAGCGAAGGAGGGTGTGAGGGAGGGAAGGAGGGAGGGGGTAGCGAAAGACGGTGTTGAGGGAGGAAGGGGGGTAGCGAAGGAGGGTGTGAGGGAGGGAGGGGGGGTAGCGAAGGAGGGTGTGAGGGAGGGAGGGAGGGAGGGGGTAGCGAAGGAGGGTGTGAGGGAGGGGGGGAGGGAGGGAGGGAGGGAGGGGGGGTAGCGAAGGAGGGTGTAAGGGAGGGAGGGAGGGAGGGAGGGGGTTAGCGAAGGCGGGTGTGAGGGATGGAGGGAGGGAGGGGGTAGCGAAGGAGGGTGTGAGGGAGGGAGGGAGGGAGGGAGGGGGTAGCGAAGGAGGGTGTGAGGGAGGGAGGGAGGGAGGGGGTAGCGAAGGAGGGTGTGAGGGAGGGAGGGGAGGGGGGTAGCGAAGGAGGGTCGGAGGGAGGGAGGGAGAGAGGGAGGGAGGGAGGGAGAGAGGGAGGGAGGGTGTGAGGGAGGGAGGGAGGGGGTAGCGAAGGAGGGTGTGAGGGAGGGAGGGAGGGTGGTAGCGAAGGAGGGTGTGAGGGAGGGAGGGAGGGGGTAGGGAAGGAGGGTGTGAGGGAGGGAGGGAGGGAGGAGGTAGCGAAGGAGGGTGTGAGGGAGGGAGGGAGGGAGGGAGGGAGGGGGTAGCGAAGGAGGCTGTGAGGGAGGGAGGGAGGGGTAGCGAAGGAGGGTTGTGAGGGAGGGAGGGAGGGAGGGAGGGGGTAGCGAAGGAGGGTGTGAGGGAGGGAGGGAGGGGTAGCGAAGGAGGGTGTGAGGGAGGGAGGGAGGGAGGGAGGGGGTAGGGAAGGAGGGTGTGAGGGAGGGAGGGAGGGGGGGAGGGAGGGGGTAGCGAAGGATGGTGTGAGGGAGGGAGGGAGGGAGGGAGGGAGGGAGGGAAGGAGGGAGGGAGGGAGGAAGGGAAGATAATATGGTGGTGGAAGTTTTTCTATTGCTAACTTCTTGAAGTTGAGGGTAATTATCGCCCCCACCCCCACCCACCCCCACCCCACCCCCACCCCGACCCCTTCAGCCCGGTCCCAGACCCGTTTGTGAGCCCTGCTGGTTAAGGCCTGATCAGTCAAGCTATTGTTGATTTCTGCATGCACTGCAATGAAGGCAATACGAGCAGGTTCATCATGAGTTCCTTGATCACACAAATTATTCTTAGGCACTGAAGAATCCTGTTGTATATGAGGGTAAGAAGCTGTTTACTTCGTCAGGATTAAATGTTACCTCGTACAGCAGGATTATTAAGGATGTTTGTCATCTGTACACCACTGGTTGTGCATTATTTAATAATTCAAATAAACTACCAGCGTATGTATACTGAGACATATATACCAAGATATGTAGACAAATAAACTACCAGCGTATGTATACTGAGACATATATACCAAGATATGTAGACAAATAAACTACCAGCGTATGTATACTGAGACATATATACCAAGATATGTAGACAAATAGTTCAGAGAACAAAGTTCATGAATTAGACATATATGAAACACTTGAGTATCTTTAACGATGATTGTCACTGTGCTCAGGCAGCGGTGATTGTCACTGTGCTCAGGCAGCGTTGATTGTCACTGTGCTCAGGCAGCGGTGATTGTCACTGTGCTGAGGCAGCGGTGATTGTCACTGTGCTCAGGCAGCGGTGATTGTCACTGTGCTCAGGCAGCGGTGATTGTCACTGTGCTCAGGCAGCGGTGATTGTCACTGTGCTGAGGCAGCGATGATTGTCACTGTGCTGAGGCAGCGGTGATTGTCACTGTGCTGAGGCAGCGGTGATTGTCACTGTGCTCAGGCAGCGTTGATTGTCACTGTGCTCAGGCAGCGGTGATTGTCACTGTGCTCAGGCAGCGTTGATTGTCACTGTGCTCAGGCAGCGGTGATTGTAACTGTGCTCAGGCAGCGGTGATTGTCATTGTGCTCAGGCAGCGGTGATTGTCATTGTGCTCAGGCAGCGGTGATTGTCACTGTGCTCAGGCAGCGGTGATTGTCATTGTGTTCAGGCAGCGGTGATTGTCATTGTGCTCAGGCAGCGGTGATTGTCATTGTGTTCAGGCAGCGGTGATTGTCATTGTGCTCAGGCAGCGGTGATTGTCATTGTGCTCAGACAGCGGTGATTGTCATTGTACTCAGGCAGCGATGATTGTCACTGTGCTCAGGCAGCGGTGACTGTCACTGTGCTCAGGCAGCGGTGATTGTCATCGTGCTCAGGCAGCGGTGATTGTCATTGTGCTCAGGCAGCGGTGATTGTCATTGTGCTTAGGCAGCGGTGATAGTCATTGTGCTCAGGCAGCGGTGATAGTCATTGTGCTCAGGCAGCGGTGATAGTCATTGTGCTCAGGCAGCGGTGATTGTCATTGTGCTCAGGCAGCGATGATTGTCACTGTGCTCAGGCAGTGGTGATTGTCATTGTGCTCAGGCAGCGATGATTGTCACTGTGCTCAGGCAGTGGTGATTGTCACTGTGCTCAGGCAGCGGTGATTGCCACTGTGCTCAGGCAGTGGTGATTGTCATTGTGCTCAGGCAGCGATGATTGTCACTGTGCTCAGGCAGTGGTGATTGTCACTGTGCTCAGGCAGCGGTGATTGCCACTGTGCTCAGGCAGTGGTGATTGTCATTGTGCTCAGGCAGCGTTGATTGTCATTGTACTCACCTATTTGTACTCACCTATTTGTGGTTGCAGGGGTCGAGTCTTAGCTCCTGGCCCCGCCTCTTCACCGGTTGCTACTGGGCCCTCTCTCTCCCCGCTCCATGAGCTTTATCAAACCTCGTCTTAAAACTGTGTATGGTTCCTGCCTCCACTATGTCATTTTCTACTGCCTTACAACTCTATGACTGAAGAAATACTTCCTAATATCTCTCTGACTCATTTGTGTCTTCAACTTCCAATTGTGGCCTCTTGTTTCTGTGTCCCCTCCCTGGAACATCCTGTCTTTGTCCACCTTGTCTATTCCACGCAGTATTTTATATGTCGTTATCATGTCTCCCCTGACCCTCCTGTCCTCCAGTGTCGTCAGGCCGATTTCCCTTAATCTTTCTTCATAGGACATTCCCATTAGCTCTGGAACTAACCTTGTCGCAAACCTTTGTACTTTCTCTAGTTTCTTGATGTGCTTTATCAAGTGCGGGTTCCAAACAGGTGCTGCATACTCCAGTATGGGCCTGACATACACGGTGTACAGTGTCTTGAACGATTCCTTACTGAGGTATCGGAATGCTGTTCTCAGGTTTGCCCGGCGCCATATGCTGCAGCAATTATCTGATTGATGTGTGCTTCCGGAGACATTGCTCGGTGTTATACTCACCCAAAGATCTTTCTCCTTGAGTGAGGTTTGCAGTCTTTGGCCACTAGCCTATACTCTGTCTGTGGTCTTCTGTGCCCTTCCCCTATCTTCATGACTTTGCATTTGGCAGGATTAAATTCGAGAAGCCATTTGCTGGACCAGGTGTCTAGTCTGTCCAGGTCTCTTTGAAGTCCTGCCTGGTCCTCATCAGATTTAATTTCCTCATTTACTTCACATCATCTGCAACAGGGACACTTTGAGTCTAACCTTCCTTCATGTCGTTCACATATACCAAAAATAGCACTGGTCTAGGACCGACCCTGTGGGACCCCGCTCGTCACAGGTGCCCACTGTGATACATCATTACGTACATTACTCGTTGTTGCCTCCCTGTCAGGTATTCTCTGATCCATTGCAGTGCCCTTCCTGTTATATGCGCCTGATGCTCTAGCTTCTGCACTAATCTCTTGTGAGGAACTGCGTCAAAGGCCTTCTTGCAGTCCAAGAAGATGCAATCAACCCACCCCTCCCTCTCGTGTCTTACTTCTGTTATTTTATCATAAAACTCCAGAAGGTTTGTGACACAGGATTTCCCTTCCTGAATCCGTGCTGGTTGGCATTTATACTCTTGTTCCGTTCCAGGTGCTCCACCACTCTCCTCCTGATAATCTTCTCCATGACTTTGCATACTATACACATCAATGACACAGGTCTATTGTTTAGTGCCTCTTTTCTGTCTCCTTTTTTTAAAATGGGAACTACATTTGCCGTCTTCCATACCTCAGGTAGTTGCCCAGTTTCCAGGGACGTGTTGAAGATTGTGGTAAGTGGCACGCACAACATATCTGCTCCCTCTCTGAGGGCCCACGGGGAGATGTTGTCCGGTCCCATTGCCTTTGAGGTATCGATGTCCCTTAGCAGTTTCTTCACCTCCTCCTCATCTGTATGTATGTCGTCCAACACTTGTTGGTGTATTCCTTGCTGGTGTCCCATCTGATCTGTCCCCCAGAGCCCTTTCCTGTATCACTGTAAATACTTCCTTAAATCTCGTGTTGAGCTCCTCACATACCTCTTGATCGTTTCTTATGAGTTCTCCACCTTCTTTCCTCAGCCTTATCACCTGGTCCTTGACTGTTGTCTTCCTCCTAATGTGGCTATACAGCAGTTTCGGGTCAGATTTGACTTTCGATGCTATGTCGTTTTCATACTGTCGCTGGGCCTCCCTCCTTATCTGTGCATACTCATTTCTGGCTCTTCTACTAATCTCCTTGTTTTCTGGGTCCTATGCCTCCTGTACCTTTTCCATTCTCTGTTGCACTTAATTTTTGCCTCCCTACACCTTCGGGTAAACCAAGGACTCGTTTTGGTCTTCCTATTATTTCTGTTTCCCTTGGGAAACAAACCTTTTCCTCTGCTTCCTTGCACTTTGTTGCCACATATTCCATCATCTCGTTTACTGATTTTCCTACCATTTCTCTGTCCCACTGAACCTCCTGCAGGAAGTTTCTCATACTGTGTAGTCCCCCCCTTTTTTAGTTTGGCCTGTCCCCTTCAGTTCCTGTTACCTTCTCCACTTGTAACTCTTTCTATATAATCAAAACTCAGAAACCACGTGATCGCTAGCTCCAAGGGGCCTCTCGTAAGTGATGTCCTCAATGTCTGAACTACTCAGGGTTGAACACAAGATCCAGTCTTGCTGCCTCATCCTCCCCTCTCTCTCTGGTTGTGTCCCTGACATGTTGATGCATGAGGTTTTCAAGTACCACATCCATCATCTTGGCTCTCCATGTTTCGGGACCCCCATGTGGCTCCAGGTTTTCCCAGTCGATCTCCCTGTGGTTGAAATCGCCCATTACCAGTAACTTTGCTCTGCTCGAGTGAGCTCTTCTTGCCACCTCAGCCAGTGTGTCCACCATCACCCTGTTGTTTTCTTCGTACTCCTCTCTTGGCCTCCTGCAGTTCTGTGGTGGGTTATACATCACTCCAATGACTACTTTATGTTCTCCGGACTGAATTGTACCTACAATATAGTCTCTTTCTCCAATCATGTCCATGCCTTCCATTTCCTCAAATTCCCATCGGTGTTTTATGTGCTCAGGCAGCGGTGATTGTCATTGTGCTCAGGCAGCGGTGATTGTCACTGTGCTCAGGCAGCGATGATTGTCATTGTGCTCAGGCAGCGGTGATTGTCATTGTGCTCAGGCAGCGGTGATTGTCACTGTGCTCAGGCAGCGATGATTGTCATTGTGCTCAGGCAGCGGTGATTGTCATTGTGCTCAGGCAGCGATGATTGTCACTGTGCTCAGGAAACAGTGATTGTCACTGTGCTCAGGCAGCGGTGATTGCCATTGTGCTCAGGCAGCGGTGATTGTCACTGTGCTCAGGCAGCGGTGATTGTCATTGTGCTCAGGCAGCGGTGATTGTCACTGTGCTCAGGCAGCGATGATTGTCACTCTCCTAAAACAATCTAGGATCATTAGTAACAAATATGTCACTGTCTTCCTCAGTGTTAGAGATGAGGAAGCAGACTGAGTATTGGGATACAAAAATTTTCACGGTGGTGGTTTCTAATTTTTTTTATTGATCGTTACTTTTCGGGTTCCATTGGTTAGAAAGTCGAGGTTCTGTTGGCTAGAAAATCCAAGATCCATCTGCTAACTTTTCCATTCATTTCTCTTGCAGGTACTTTGCGAAGACTAGGTTAATTACCCTGGTACATTCCTGGTGTATCCAAAACACTTATTGCAGTCGTCACAGGTTGGAGCTTCCTGCTTCAATGTCACGTTATCCTGGGTTTCGTAAGTGCCACGATTCCCTTTATTATTCTGTCTATCTTGTTAGCAGCGTTTCAATGATGGTGATAACGTGAGATGTCACTGACATCCAGTCATAAACATAAGTATTCCTGTTACATTCATTTCTCTGAAACAACCTTCATCCGTTTTTTTTTTTATTATTTTTATTATATGTGTAGACTGTTTCTTTATACAGAATATTCAGTGGCTGTTAACTTTTGGTGCTTTTTTCATGAACGCGGAGTACCATGAGCCTAGGCCTAAGGCACAGTACTGTCAGTGGTGCACCATCCATAAACAATTAATTTTAGTAATTAAGCTTTAGTCTATATAGATGTTCACTAAATACAGTCATATTGTTCACTAAGAATTTTGTTGACTTGTTAATGTCATCAGTATTTGTTCCATCTCCCTTAAGCAAGGCAGAAATACTGGAAGCCAATTTTACATGGGATTTACTAGAGGATAAAAATTATTTTAGAATTCTTTCAGTTTTACTGATTTTTCTCTTTCTTTCTCTTTTTTGAGTATTGTATGAAGCTTTCACTTTTAACTTGACGCTCTCTATTTCTTTATCAGGTTTTTACGTGTCCCCGAAGGAGTGTTTTTAAAAGATAGCCTGATTTTTTTTCTTTTTATTCCCCTTCTTCCTACTTTCGATTTTAATTTGCCCATTAACTCGAGAATGCCTCATCCAATCGGTTCGAAAATTTCATCACACATATATATCCGGTAACGAGAATCACATTCTAGAAATAATTACCATGTTCACGTGCCCTATGTCCGAGGTTACCGAACTCGTTCCCCAGCATCCTGGAATGGCTGACATAACCTACAAAATCCTCAGTGGCGGAGCTTCAAGAGATAACAAAAGGTGCCAAAAAAATACGACGGAGTGAAAATCAGGTGTGTTGGTGCAGTTTTGACTATTTTATGTATAGAATAGTGTGATAATTTTTATTTCAGTTCAATCACGTTAAATAAATTTCATTTTACGTATTCTGAACGGCTTCGAAATCTAATGTCTGATGCATCTTAAGGCCAGGATAGTACCTGTTAAGTTGTATATCAGTGGCATTCAGTACCGACAACATGACGATTTAAACGTGCAACATCTGCGTATCTTTACCTGTAGATGTTTCGTCATCCAATGGCTTTATCGGTACATTACTTAAACATAATATGAAAACAGTAAAATATATATACAGAGGCCTGGTCACAGACCGGGCCTCGAGGGCGTTGATCCCTGAAACCCTCTCCAGGTATACTCTCCAGGTATACTCTCCAGGTATAGTCTCCAGGTATACTCTCCAGGTATAGTCTCCAGGTATACTCTCCAGGTATACTCTCCAGGTATAGTCTCCAGGTAAGCAGGTGATGAGCACCGTAGTACTGAAGACTCTGAGGCACAGCCAAGGTTAGGTTAGGTAAGATTTGTCAGGAAAAGGACAAGTGTTTCCTGACGCGGGTCTTAGTTATTTGATGACCCGCCGCTGTAGCTTTTGGTCATCTGACCGAGGCCTTCCGTTGGCTTACAGGTCCACCCCCTTTAAAAATTATGGTTATAATTATACCCACATTTATCAATGTACAGCCAAGAAGACTGGTGCTTATATACTGGCGTCAGATGAGGGATGTGCAGCAGACGAAGGCATTGTCATGGTAGACGGGACACCCCAGTGGAAGTAGGTCATGCCCAAGAGATGGGCAAAATATATTAAGCAAATTGTTTCCCATGTAATAACTAGTGAATGTTTCTTCTGATCAGCTTCAAATCCTAAATATGTGAAGTATTTTTTTTTTAATTTTGAGTTATGTGGGCGCCAATTTGCCATTACTAATTTTTTAATTTTATCAGACTGTGATTTTAACAATAAAATCAAAGGTAAATGTTTTCTTATAGGATTGCATAGAATCTGAAATAAAATGTAAATGTGAAAAGCTGGAAAAAAAAAT
>NC_069415.1:43283984-43366484 GCF_026875155.1 Cherax quadricarinatus
TGTGACTGGTTGTCCCGCCCGTTGCCTGCTACCCAGTGTGATGTTCAGTGTGACTGGTGGTCCCAGTGTGATGTTCAGTGTGACTGGTGGTCCCAGTGTGATGTTCAGTGTGACTGCTGGTCCTGCCCGTTGCCTGCTACCCAGTGTGATGTTTTAGTGGACTGCTGGTTTCCCCCCCGTTTCCTGCTACCCAGTGTGATGTTCAGTGTGACTGCTGGTCCCAGTGTGATGTTCAGTGTGACTGCTGGTCCTGCCCGTTGCCTGCTACCCAGTGTGATGTTCAGTGTGACTGCTGGTCCCGCCCGCTGCCTGCTACCCAGTGTGATGTTCAGTGTGACTGGTGGTCCCAGTGTGATGTTCAGTGTGACTGCTGGTCCTGCCCGTTGCCTGCTACCCAGTGTGATGTTCAGTGTGACTGGTGGTCCCAGTGTGATGTTCAGTGTGACTGCTGGGGCCTGCCGTTGCCTGTACCCCGTGTGATGTTCAGTGTGACTGGTGGTCCCAGTGTGATGTTCAGTGTGACTGCTGGTCCTGCCCGTTGCCTGCTACCCAGTGTGATGTCCAGTGTGACTGCTGGTCCCGCCCGTTGCCTGCTACCCAGTGTGATGTTCAGTGTGACTGCTGGTCCCGCCCGTTGCCTGCTACCAAGTGTGATGTTCAGTGTGACTGCTGGTCCCGCCCGTTGCCTGCTACCCAGTGTGATGTTCAGTGTGACTGGTGGTCCCGCCGTTGCCTGCTACCCCGTGTGAGTTCAGTGTGACTGGTGGTTCCCCGTGTGTGTTCAGTGTGACTGCTGGTCCCGCCGTTGCCTGCTACCCAGTGTGTGTTCAGTGTGACTGGTGGTTCCCCGGTGTGATGTTCAGTGTGACTTTCTGGTCCTGCCCGTTGCCTGTACCCAGTGTGATGTCCCGTGTGATGCTGGTCCGCCCGTTGCCTCGTACCCAGTGTGATGTTCAGTGTGACTGCTGGTCCCCCCCGTTGCCCGTACAAGTGTGATGTTCAGGTGACTGCTGGTCCCCCCCGTTGCCTGCTACCCAGTGTGATGTTTCAGTGTGAATGCTGGTCCCCCCCGTTGCCTGCTACCCAGTGTGATGTTCAGTGTGACTGCTGGTCCCGCGTTGCCTGCTACCCCGTGTGATGTTCAGGGGTGATGGTGGTCCCCGTGTGATGTTCAGTGTGATGCTGGTCCCCCCCGTTGCCTGCTACCCCGTGTGATGTTCAGGGGTGACTGGTGGGGCCCCGTGTGATGTTCAGTGTGACTGTGGTCCCGCCCGTTGCCTGCTTACCAGTGTGATGTTCAGTGTGACTGCTGGTCCCGCCGTTGCCTGCTACCAGTGTGATTTTCAGTGTGACTGGTGGTCCCGCCCGTTGCCTGCTACCCAGTGTGATGTTCAGTGTGACTGCTGGTCCCGCCCGTTGCCTGCTACCCAGTGTGATGTTCAGTGTGACTGCTGGTCCCGCCCGTTGCCTGTTACCCAGTGTGATGTTCAGAGTGACTGGTGCTCCCGCCCGTTGCCTGCTACCCAGTGTGATGTTCAGTGTGACTGGTGGTCCGCCCGTTGCCCGCTACCCAGTGTGTGTTCAGTTTTGAAATGGTTGTCCCGCCCGTTGCCTGCTACCCAGTGTGATGTTCAGTGTGACTGGTTGTCCCAGTGTGATGTTCAGTGTGACTGGTTGTCCCAGTGTGATGTACAGTGTGACTGGTGGTCCCGTCCGTTGCCTGCTACCCAATGTGATGTTCAGTGTGACTGGTTGTCCCAGTGTGATGTTCAGAGTGACTGGTGGTTCCGCCCGTTGCCTGCTACCCAGTGTGATGTTGAGTGTGACTGCTGGTCCCAGTGTGATGTTCAGTGTGACTGCTGGTCCCAATGTGATGTTCAGTGTGACTGGTGGTCCCAGTGTGATGTTCAGTGTGACTGGTGGTCCCGCACGTTGCCTGCTACCCAGTGTGATGTTCAGTGTGACTGGTGGTCCCAGTGTGATGTTCAGTGTGACTGGTGGCCCCGCCCGTCCCCCGCTACTTTAGTGTGATGTTCAGTGTGATGGTGGTCCCAGTGTGATGTTCAGTGTGACTGGTGGTCCAAGTGTGATGTTCAGTGTGACTGGTGGTCCCAGTGTGATGTTCAGTGTGACTGGTGGTCCCAGTGTGATGTTCAGTGTGACTGGTTGTCCCGCCCGTCGCCTGCTACCCAGTGTGATGTTCAGTGTGACTGGTGGTCCCAGTGTGATGTTCAGTGTGACTGGTGGTCCCAGTGTGATGTTCAGTGTGACTGGTGGTCCCAGTGTGATGTTCAGTGTGACTGGTGGTCCCAGTGTGATGTTCAGTGTGACTGGTGGTCCCAGTGTGATGTTCAGTGTGACTGGTGGTCCCAGTGTGATGTTCAGTGTGACTGGTGGTCCCAGTGTGATGTTCAGTGTGACTGGTTGTCCCACCGGTCGCCTGCTACCCAGTGTGATGTTCAGTGTGATGGTGGTCCAGTGTGATGTTCAGTGTGACTGGTGGTCCCAGTGTGATGTTCAGTGTGACTGGTGGTCCCAGTGTGATGTTCAATGTGACTGCTGGTCCAAGTGTGATGTTCAGTGTGACTGGTTGTCCCGCCCGTCGCCTGCTACCCAGTGTGATGTTCAGTGTAACTGGTGGTCCCAGTGTGATGTTCAGTGTGACTGGTGGTCCCAGTGTGATGTTCAGTGTGACTGGTGGTCCCAGTGTGATGTTCAGTGTGACTGGTGGTCCCAGTGTGATATTCAGTGTGACTGCTGGTCCCGCCCGTTGCCTGCTGCCCAGTGTGATGTTCAGTGTGACTGGTGGTCCCAGTGTGATGTTCAGTGTGACTGGTTGTCCCGGCCGTTCCTGCTACCCAGTGTGATGTTCAGTGTGACTGGTGGTCCCAGTATCGAAGGGGTTCTTAAATGGAGATATCGAGGGTTGAAGGTAGACACACTTGTTGGATGGTAAAGATATATTGTCAGACTGTGATGATGGGAAATGGAGCCCAGTGCCGTGCCTGTCTTCGCCTATATGTCTACGCCGAGTGAGGCCGGGGCAGAGGTACGAGCGTACACATGCGCACCCCGGGACGTCACACAAAGTCACAGGCCTACAAGGGATCTCCTATCTAAAGCACATGGATGATACTAATATGCTATGCTATATAACACAGGGATCAGCAACTATGCTGACACCAGTGTGATGTTCAGTGTGACTGCTGGTCCCAGTGTGATGTTCAGTGTGACTGGTGGTCCCAGTGTGATGTTCAGTGTGACTGCTGGTACCGCCCGTTGCCTGCTACCCAGTGTGATGTTCAGTGTGACTGGTGATCCCAGTGTGATGTTCAGTGTGACTGCTGGTCCCGCCCGTTGCCTGCTACCCAGTGTGATGTTCAGTGTGACTGCTGGTCCCGCCCGTTGCCTGCTACCCAGAGTGATGTTCAGTGTGACTGGTGGTCCCGCCCGTTGTCTGCTACCCAGTGTGATGTTCAGTGTGACTGCTGGTCCCAGTGTGATGCTCAGTGTGACTGCTGGTCCCAGTGTGATGTTCAATGTGACTGCTTGTCCCGCCCGTTGCCTGCTACCCAGTGTGATGCTCAGTGTGACTGCTGGTCCCAATGTGATGTTCAGTGTGACTGCTGGTCCCGCTCGTTGCCTGCTACCCAGTGTGATGCTCAGTGTGACTGCTGGTCCCAGAGTGATGTTCAGTGTGACTGGTGGTCCTGCCCGTTGCTTGCTACCCAGTGAGATGTTCAGTGTGACTGCTGGTCCCAGTGTGATGTTCAGTGTGACTGCTGGTCCCGCCCGTTGCCTGCTACCCAGAGTGATGTTCAGTGTGACTGGTGGTCCCGCCCGTTGTCTGCTACCCAGTGTGATGTTCAGTGTGACTGCTGGTCCCAATGTGATGTTCAGTGTGACTGGTGGTTCCGCCCATTGCCTGCTACCCAGTGTGATGTTCAGTGTGACTGCTGGTCCCAGTGTGATGTTCAGTGTGACTGCTGATCCCGCTTGTTGCCTGCTACCCAGTGTGGTGTTCAGTATGACTGGTGGGCCCGCCCGTTGCCTGCTACCCAGTGTGATGTTCAGCGTGACTGCTGGTCCCAGTGTGATGTTCAGTGTGACTGGTGGTCCCGCCCGTTGCCTGCTACCCAGTGTGATGTCCAGTGTGACTGCTGGTCCCAGTGTGATGTTCAGTGTGACTGGTGGTCCCGCCCGTTGCCTGCTACCCAGTGTGATGTTCAGTGTGACTGCTGGTCCCTCCCGTCTCCTGCTACCCAGTGAGATGTTCAGTGTGACTGCTGGTCCCAGTGTGATGTTCAGTGTGACTGGTGGTCCCGCCCGTTTCCTGCTACCCAGTGTGACGTTCAATAACCGTTACCTTCTTGAGGTTGAACTACATAACTACAATCCCGATGTTATACTTTTGAACGAGACAGCTGCAAGAGTTGATCAACATATTAAATTACGTGGATACTGTACTGTTGAGAAATCGAGAGGACCCTATAGTGGTGTAGCCATCTTGGTTAAATTAGGATATACATTTAAAAATATTCATGTTGATGAAGATAACATTCTTGCAATAGAACTAACAACGTCGCATGGACAACTAGTGATAGGAACTGGATATTTTCCCCCGAGACAGCCATATATAGAGTCAATTCCTCTACATAGGATATTAAGCAGAAATATTCCAACAATTCTAGCTGGAGATTTTAATGCTCATCACCCTGCCCTCTTCAACTGTGGAGCTGGTATTCCACTGGGTGACTTAAAAGGAAAACAGCTCTTTAATATCATGACAGCTAGAAACTTGTCATCTCAAGGCCCATTCTTCAAATCGTACATTGGACCTCATCCAGGAACACCAGATATTGTACTGACAAACAGAGACTGTGACATCTTTCACTGTCGTATATCTCCTGGTGGACATGTAGGATCTGACCATATCCCTGTTATAATACAACTACAAACTTCTCCATTTAGAATACCTGTAACTCCTAAACCCAATCTTAACACCCTAGGATTTGACCCCTTCAGGGCAATATCTGGGGTGAGGATGAAATTGTGTCTTTGGAAAATTACCTTCCAGTGCAATTGATGATGCAATCAGGTCCCTGCACAATCGAATAATTGAAGCTACCAATGCAACTTGCCAATTAGCTTCCACAAAGATATACCAACAATATAAACCTACTAGAGAAATTAGAGACACTTTAAGAAATTATCAAGCAGAATGTCGAAGGCATCTTCAAACTCGACAACCACCAGCAGCTACACTGCACCGATTAAGGCATGAATTAATTAACATGATTAGTCAACACAAACGAGACATATGGAAATTTCTAGTTCTTCAAGCTAATCAATATAAACGTGAACCAGCAAAATTTTGGAGTAAGATCCGACAACTTTTAGGGGCAAAGCACAAGGCTCCTAACTACCTAGTTCATACCTTCACTGATGAGGATGATGAAGATGTTGAAATTAAACTTGACGATCCACAGGACCAGGCTAATTTGATGGGTGATGTATGGGAGAAAATTCTCTCCCATAATAACAGTCGTCAATATAATAATAATCATTATCAGTTAGTAAATGAATGGAGAGATGAGAACTTGGATGATCTACAACCACTACCTACCATCGATACTTCAACTCTTGAAGATACCCACCCGCTTACTAGACCTATTACATTACTAGAGATAAGTCAGGTTATTGGAAGAATGAGAAATAGAGCCCCTGGCCTCTCTGGAATAACAATGAAACAAATAAAGTACCTACCTAGAAATTGCAAACAGTCCTTGGTAAATATCTTTAATGCCATCTTGGCCTCAGGACATTTTCCAGTTGTTTTTAAGACTGCCAGAATTATCTTTCTTGCTAAGCCCAATAAAGACATCCACCAACCTGGGAACTATAGACCTATATCTTTACTTGAAGTCACTGGAAAAGTTCTTGAGAAAGTCATTTCCAACAGATTGAATTACTATATGGAGTTTAATCACTTGTTTACTGAAAAACAATTTGGCTTTAGAACACATAGAAGTACCAATCATGCAATAAATGTCATTTTTGACACTGTAGCAAGTCTAAAACAGCAGGGCAATCTTGCCTTAATTGCCACCAGAGATGTTCATAAAGCTTTTGATAGCTTATGGCATGATGGCCTTATATACAAACTCATTGACCTACCAGACCATAACTGGACTTTTCTCAGAGTGATTTATAATTTCTTAACTCAAAGAAAAATCATTCCCACCTTTCATGGCAAGTCGACAGAACCTTTTATACCGACGGCTGGTGTCCCAAGGTTCTTGTCTCAGTCACTTCTGTTTAACATTTATGTGAATGACCTTCCTCAACCAGAGTTTAATGACACAATTGTGACACAGTTTGCAGATGATGTTATTCATGTCGTCTCATCAACTCCAGTAACAGGAAAATACAAGTATGAGAGAGTCATAGAAAAAATGAATATTGAACTTCGTCGAACATCTAATTGGGAGAAGAAATGGAGAATTACGACTAATCCTGACAAGGTCCTTGTTAGCACGATAGGATGTTTTGCATCAACCATCGAAGATAAAGGGGGTATCTCCATCAGAGGTACACCTGTAGCCATTAGAAACCCTAACAAGATCTTGGGATATGAAATAGACAGGCTGCTCCACTCAACATCTCATGTAACTAAAAAGATCAACACAGCCAAAGCTGGTCTTAGCAGACTCTTTCGATTCAATCAAGCCCCTCAACATGTCAAAAAACATCTGTATAAAATGATAATAAGACCTATACTTGAATACCCTTGTGTCCCAATGTCATTAACAACAAAGACCAACATGCTACGGTTACAAAGGGTCCAGAATAGAGCTCTTCGCTTTATTACCGATACCAGGAGGAGAGACAGAGTTAAAATGGCAGATTTACACACACAAGATATTACTGCCATAAATATAAGCCTTGACACCCTAAAAAAGAAACAACTTTATACAATGCAAGAACTATACATGCCAGATAGAGAGCATCCTATACAAGTGATAAATACCACCGATTACACCATCAATACTCCGCCTCACAGGACTCAAAGAATGACTCTCCCACAGAGGGTTCGTCGTTTTATTCATAAAGATGATTACCCTCGACCCATGATTTTGAGCAACTTACCTGACGAAGAAGATTGGATACCACCAGAACCCTTCTATGTATACTGAAAAAATCATCGCCCCCAATTAGGGAGACATCTTAAATAACTTTCTAATGTAAAATTATGCTATTGACTATTGTTGGACACCACCATTAAGAAGCTATTGTCACGAGCTTATAAACCGGCCAGAAAATTATTGCTTTTCTTGTTGTATAAATATCCGTTGTGCAATCGCGAAAAAAAAAAAAAAAAAAAAAAAAAAAAAAAAAAAAAAAAAAGCAATTGCAACTTGTATAACTACTACCAATTCAGAGTCATGTACTTATATACCTATTATATCTATGTGACTCTGATGGGTTAGTATTATACCCCTTAAAGAATATATTATCAATTTACATATACTTTTTAACTTACACCAAAGTGGTTGGGCCACTTACCTTTGATATCCTACCTCTCCCCCCCCTCCAACCCTTTTCCAATATTTCCATCCTTACCCATCCTTCTTCCTTACCCATCTTACCAAAGCTCTGGTCATTAGAAGAAGTGTGATGTTCAGTGTGACTGCTGGTCCCGCCCGTTGCCTGCTACCCAGTGTGATGTTCAGTGTGACTGCTGGTCCCAGTGTGATGTTCAGTGTGACTAGTGGTCCCGCCAGTTGCCTGCTACCCAGTGTGATGTTCAGTGTGACTGCTGGTCCCAGTGTGATGTTCAGTGTGACTAGTGGTCCCGCTGTTGCTGCTACAGTGTGATGTCAGTGTGATGCTGGTCCCAGTGTGATATTCAGGTTGACTGCTGGTCCCAGTGTGATGTTCAGTGCGACTTGGTGGTTCGCCCGTTTGCTGCTTACCAGTGTGATATTTCAGTGTGACTGCTGGTACCACAGTGTGTGATGATCAGTTGTGAACTGCTGGTCCAGTTTGATATTCAGTTGACTGGTGCTCCCGACTTGCCTGCTACAAGTGTGATGTTTCAGTGTGATGCTGCGTCCCGTGTGGTTCAGTGTGACGGTGGTCCGCCGTTGCCTGCTTCCAGTGTAATGTTCAGTGTGACTGCTGGTCCAGTGTGATGTTCATGTGACTGGTGGTCCCTTGCCGTTGCCTGCTACAGTGTGATGTTCAGTGTGATGTGGTCCAGTGTGATGTTCACTGTGCCATCCCTGGTCCAGTGTGATGTTCAGTGTGACTGCTGGTCCCAGTGTGATGTTCAGTGTGACTAGTGGTCCGCCGTTGCCTGCTACCAGTGTGATGTTCAGTGTGATGCTGGTCCCAGTGTGATGATCAGTGCGACTGGTGGTCCCAGTGTGATGATCAGTGTGACTGCTGGTCCCAGTGTGATATTCAGTGTGATGGTGCTCCGCCCATGCTTGCTACCAGTGTGATGTTCAGTGTGATGTTGGTCCAGTGTGATGTTTAGTGTGACTGCTGGTCCCGCCCGTTGCCTGCTACCCAGTGTGATGTTATGTGTGACTGCTGGTCCCAGTGTGATGTTCAGTGTGACTGGTGGTCCCGCCCGTCTCCTGCTATCCAGTGTGATGTTCAGTGTGACTGCTGGTCCCAGTGTGATCAGTGTGACTAGTGGTCCCGCCTGTTGCCTGCTACCCAGTGATGTTCAGTGTGATTGCTGGTCCCAGTGTGATGTTCAGTGCGACTGGTGGTTCCGCCCGTTGCCTGCTACCCAGTGTGATTTTCAGTGTGACTGCTGGTCCCAGTTGTTCTGTTCCAGGTGATGTTCAGTGTGACTGCTGGTCCCAGTGTGATATTCAGTGTGACTGGTGCTCCCGCCCGTTGCCTGCTACCCAGTGTGATGTACAGTGTGACTGCTAGTCCCAGTGTGATGTTTAGTGTGGACTGTGGGTCCCGCTCAGTTGGGGCCTGCTATCCCGTGTGATGGTTCAGTGTGACTGCGGTCCCAGTGTGATGTTCAGTGTGACTGCTGGTCCCAGTGTGATGTTCAGTGTGACTGGTGGTCCCGCCCGTTGCCTGCTACCCAGTGTGATGTTCAGTGTGACTGCTGGTCCCAGTGTGATGTTCAGTGTGACTGGTGGTCCGCCCGTTGCCTGCTACCCAGTGTGATGTTCCAGTGTGACTGTTGGTCCCAGTGTGATGTTCAGTGTGACTGTGGTCCCAGTGTGATGTTCAGTGTGACTGGTGGTCCGCCGTTGCCTGCTACCCAGTGTGATGTTCAGTGTGACTGCTGGTCCCAGTGTGATGTCAGTGTGACTGCTGGTCCGCCGTTGTACCTGTGCCAGTTGATGTTCAGTGTGACTGCTGGTCCCAGTGTGATGTTCAGTGTGACTGCTGGTCCCAGTGTGATGTTCAGTGCGACTGGTGGTTCCGCCCGTTGCCTGCTACCCAGTGTGATGTTAGTGTGACTGCTGTCCAGTGTGATGTCAGTGGACTGGTCGCGTCAGTGGGGATGTTCAGTGTGAGCATTGTTCGGTCCCAGTGTGATATTCAGTGTGACTGGTGCTCCCGCCCCTTGCCTGCTACCCAGTGTGATGTTCTGTGTGACTGCTGGTCCCAGTGTGATGTTCAGTGTGACTGGTGGTCCCGCCCGTTGCCTGCTACCCAGTGTGATGTTCAGTGTGACTGCTGGTCCCAGTGTGATGTTCAATGTGACTGGTGGTCCCGCCCGTTTCCTCTGCGTCCCAGTGTGTGATGTTCAGTGTGACTGCTGGTCCCAGTGTGATGTTCGAAGTGGTGCTGTGTCCTGCCCCGTTGTTCATGTACCCAGTGTGATGTTCAGTGTGATCCCTTGCTCCCAGTGGGATGTTCAGTGTGACTGCTGGTCCCGTTGTTCCAGTGTGACTGTGGACCCAGTGTGATGTTCAGTGTGACTGGTGTCCCGCCGTTGCTGTCCCAGTGTGATGTTCAGTGTGACTGGTGGTCCCAGTGTGATGTTCAGTGTGACTGCTGGTCCGCCCGTTGCCTGCTACCAGTGTGTGTTCAGTGTGACTGCTGGTCCCAGTGTGATGTTCAGTGTGTGACTGCTGGTCCCAGTGTGATGTTCAGTGTGACTGCTGGTCCCGCCCGTTTCTGCTACCCAGTGTGATGTTCAGTGTGACTGCTGGTCCCAGTTTCATGTTCCAGTGTGAATGTTCAGTGTGTCTTGCCTGGTCCCAGTGTGATGTTCAGTGTGACTGCTGGTCCCAGTGTTGATGTTCAGTGTGACTGCTGGTCCAGTGTGATGTTCAGTGTGACTGGTGGTCCGCCCGTTCCTGCTACCCAGTGTGATGTTCAGTGTGACTGCTGGTCCCAGTGTGATGTTCAGTGTGACTGCTGGTCCCGCCGTTGCCTGCTACCCAGTGTGATGTTCAGTGTGACTGGTGGTCCCAGTGTGATGTTCAGTGTGACTGGTGGTCCCAGTGTGATGTTCAGTGTGACTGGTGGTCCCGCCGTTGCCTGCTACCCAGTGTGATGTTCAGTGTGACTGCTGTCCCGTGGACTCAGTGTGACTGCTGGTCCAGGTGTGATGGATTCAGTGTGACTGCTGGTCCCAGTGTGATGTTCGTGTGAGTGGTCCCAGTGTGATGTTCAGTGTGACTTGGTCCCGCCCGTTCCTGCTACCAGTGTGATGTTCAGTGTGACTGCTGGTCCCAGTGTGATGTTCAGTGTGACTGTGGTCCCAAGTGTGATGTTCAGTGTGACTGCTGGTCCGCCCGTTGCTTTGCTCCAGTGTGATGTTCAGGTACTGCTGGTCCCAGTGTGATGTTCAGTGTGACTGCTTGGTCCCAGTGTGATGTTCAGTGTGACTGGTGTCCGCCGTTGCCTGCTACCAGTGTGATGTTCAGTGTGACTGTGGTCCCAGTGTGATGTTCAGTGTGACTGGTGGTCCCTGTGTTGTTCTGTGCCTTGGTCCCAGTGTGATCGGTGTGACTGCTGGTCCCAGTGTGATGTTCAGTGTGACTGGTGGTCCCGCCCGTTTCCTGCTACCCAGTGTGATGTTCAGTGTGACTGCTGGTCCCAGTGTGATGTTCAATGTGACTGCTGGTCCCGGTTCAGGGATGTTCCGCCGTTGCATGCTACCCAGTGTGATGTTCAGTGTGACTGCTTGTCCCAGTGTAATGTTCAGTGTGACTGCTGGTCCCGCCCGTTGCCTGCTACCCAGTGTGATGTTCAGTGTGTTGTTGGTCCCAGTGTGATGTTCAGTGTGACTGGTGGTCCCAGTGTGATGTTCAGTGTGACAGCTGGTCCCAGTGTGATGTTCAGTGTGACTGCTGGTCCCAGTGTGATGTTCAGTGTGACTGCTGGTCCCAGTGTGATGTTCAGTGTGACTGCTGGTCCCGCCCGTTTCCTGCTACCCAGTGTGATGTTCAGTGTGACTGCTGGTCCCGCCCGTTTCCTGCTACCCAGTGTAATGTTCAGTGTGACTGCTGGTCCCAGTGTGATGTTCAGTGTGACTGCTGGTCCCAGTGTGATGTTCAGTGTGACTGCTGGTCCCAGTGTGATGTTCATTGTGACTGGTGGTCCCGCCCGTTGCCTGCTACCCAGTGTGATGTTCAGTGTGACTGCTGGTCCCAGTGTGATGTTCAGTGTGACTGCTGGTCCCGCCCGTTGCCTGCTACCCAGTGAGATGTTCAGTGTGACTGTTGGTCCCAGTGTGATGTTCAGTGTGACTGGTGGTCCCAGTGTGATGTTCAGTGTGACTGGTGGTCCCGCCCGTTGCCTGCTACCCAGTGTGATGTTCAGTGTGACTGCTGGTCCCAGTGTGATTTTCAGTGTGACTGCTGGTCCCGCCCGTTGTCTGCTACCCAGTGTTATGTTCAGTGTGAGTGCTGGTCCCAGTGTGATGTTCAGTGTGACTGGTTGTCCCGTCCGTTGCCTGCTAGCCAGTGTGATGTTCAGTGTGACTGCTGGTCGCAGTGTGATGTTCAGTGTGACTGCTGGTCCCGCCCGTTTCCTGCTACCCAGTGTGATGTTCTGTGTGACTGTGCGTCCCAGTGTGATGTTCAGTGTGACTGCTGGTCCAGTGTGATGTTCAGTGTGACTGCTGGTCCCGCCCGTTTCCTGCTACCCAGTGTGATGTTCAGTGTGACTGCTGGTCCCAGTGTGATGTTCAGTGTGACTGCTGGTCCCGCCCGTTGCCTGCTACCCAGTGTGATGTTCAGTGTGACTGCTGGTCCCAGTGTGATGTCAGTGTGACTGCGGTGGTCCAGTGTGATGTTCAGTGTGACTGCTGGTCCCAGTGTGATGTTCAGTGTGACTAGTGGTTCCGCCCGTTGCCTGCTACGCAGTGTGGTGTTCAGTGTGACTGCTTGGTCCCAGTGTGATGTTAATGTGTGGACATGGCTGGGTCCCGCTCGTTGCCTGCTACCCAGTGTGATGTTCAGTGTGACTGCTGGTCCCAGTGTGATGTTCAGTGTGACTGGTGGTCCCGCCCGTTTCCTGCTACCCAGTGAGATGTTCAGTGTGACTGCTGGTCCCAGTGTGATCAGTGTGACTAGTGGTCCCGCCCGTTGCCTGCTACCCAGTGTGATGTTCAGTGTGACTGCTGGTCCCAGTGTGATTTTCAGTGTGACTGCTGGTCCCGCCCGTTTCCTGCTACCCAGTGTGACGTTCAGTGTAACTGCTGGTCCCAGTGTGATGTTCAGTGTGACTGCTGGTCCCGCCCGTTGCCTGCTACCTAGTGTGATGTTCAGTGTGACTGTTGGTCCCACTGTGATGTTCAGTGTGACTTGTGGTCCAAGTGTGATGTTCAGTGTGACTGGTTGGCCCGTCCGTTGCCTGCTAGCCAGTGTGATGTTCAGTGTGACTGCTGGTCGCAGTGTGATGTTCAGTGTGACTGCTGGTCCCGCCCGTTTCCTGCTACCCAGTGTGATGTTCTGTGTGACTGCTGGTCCCAGTGTGATGTTCAGTGTGACTGCTGGTCCCAGTGTGATGTTCAGTGTGACTGCTGGTCCCGCCCGTTTCCTGCTACCCAGTGTGATGTTCAGTGTGACTGCTGGTCCCAGTGTGATGTTCAGTGTGACTGCTGGTCTCGCCCGTTTCCTGCTACCCAGTGTGATGTTCAGTGTGACTGCTGGTCCCGCCCGTTTCCTGCTACCCAGTTTGATGCTCAATGTGACTGCTGGTCCCAGTGTGATGTTCAGTGTGAATGGTGGTCCCGCCCGTTGCCTGCTACCCAGTGTGATGTTCAGTGTGACTGCTGGTCCCAGTGTGATGTTCAGTGTGACTGGTGGTCCCGCCCGTTGCCTGCTACCCAGTGTGATGTTCAGTGTGACTGCTGGTCCCAGTGTGATGTTCAGTGTGACTGCTGGTCCCAGTGTGATGTTCAGTGGTGACTAGTGGTTCCGCCGTTGCCTGCTACCCAGTGTGATGTTCAGTGTGACTGCAGGTCCCAGTGTGATGATCAGTGTGACTGCTGGTCCCAGTGTGATATTCAGTGTGACTGCTGGTCCCTCTCTTTGCCTGCTACCCAGTGTGATGTTCAGTGTGACTGCTGGTCCCAGTGTGATGTTCAGTGTGATGTGGTCCCGCCCGTTTCCTGCTACCCAGTGAGATGTTCAGTGTGACTGCTGGTCCCAGTGTGATCAGTGTGACTAGTGGTCCGGCCCGTTGCCTGCTACCCAGTGTGATGTTCAGTGTGACTGCTGGTCCCAGTGTGATTTTCAGTGTGACTGCTGGTCCCGCCCGTTTCCTGCTACCCAGTGTGACGTTCAGTGCAACTGCTGGTCCCAGTGTGATGTTCAGTGTGACTGCTGGTCCCGCCCGTTGCCTTCTACCTAGTGTGATGTTCAGTGTGACTGTTGGTCCCACTGTGATGTTCAGTGTGACTAGTGGTCTAAGTGTGATGTTCAGTGTGACTGGTTGTCCCGTCCGTTGCCTGCTAGCCAGTGTGATGTTCAGTGTGACTGCTGGTCGCAGTGTGATGTTCAGTGTATGCTGGTCCCGCCCCGTTTCCTGCTACCCAGTGTGATGTTCTGTGTGACTGCTGGTCCCAGTGTGATGTTCAGTGTGACTGCTGGTCCCACTGTGATGTTCAGTGTGACTGCTGGTCCCGCCCGTTTCCTGCTACCCAGTGTGATGTTCAGTGTGACTGCTGGTCCCGCCCGTTTCCTGCTACCCAGTTTGATGCTCAATGTGACTGCTGGTCCCAGTGTGATGTTCAGTGTGAATGGTGGTCTCGCCTGTTGCCTGCTACCCAGTGTGATGTTCAGTGTGACTGCTGGTCCCAGTGTGATGTTCAGTGTGACTGCTGGTCCCGCCCGTTTCCTGCTACCCAGTGTGATGTTCAGTGTGACTGCTGGTCCCAGTGTGATTTTCAGTGTGACTGCTGCTCCCGCCCGTTGCCTGCTACCCAGTGTGATGTTCAGTGTGACTGCTGGTCCCAGTGTGATGTTCAGTGTGACTGCTGGTCCCAGTGTGATGTTCAGTGTGACTGCTGGTCCCAGTGTGATGTTCAGTGTGACTAGTGGTTCCGCCCGTTGCCTGCTACCCAGTGTGATGTTCAGTGTGACTGCTGGTCCCAGTGTGATGATCAGTGTGACTGCTGGTCCCAGTGTGATATTCAGTGTGACTGGTGCTCCCGCCCGTTGCCTGCTACCCAGTGTGGTGTTCAGTGTGACTGCTGGTCCCAGTGTGATGTTAAGTGTGACTGCTGGTCCCGCTCGTTGCCTGCTACCCAGTGTGATGTTCAGTGTGACTGCTGGTCCCAGTGTGATGTTCAGTGTGACTGGTGGTCCCGCCCATTTCCTGCTACCCAGTGAGATGTTCAGTGTGACTGCTGGTCCCAGTGTGATCAGTGTGACTAGCGGTCCCGCCCGTTGCCTGCTACCCAGTGTGATGTTCAGTGTGACTGCTGGTCCCAGTGTGATTTTCAGTGTGACTGCTGGTCCCGCCCGTTTCCTGCTACCCAGTGTGACGTTCAGTGTAACTGCTGGTCCCAGTGTGATGTTCAGTGTGACTGCTGTTCCCGCCCGTTGCCTGCTACCTAGTGTGATGTTCAGTGTGACTGTTGGTCCCACTGTGATGTTCAGTGTGACTGGTGGTCCAAGTGTGATGTTCAGTGGGGACTGGTTGTCCGTCCGTTTGCTTGCTAGCCAGTGTGATGTTCAGTGTGACTGCTGGTCGCAGTGTGATGTTCAGTGTGACTGCTGGTCCCGCCCGTTTCCTGCTACCCAGTGTGATGTTCTGTGTGACTGCTGGTCCCAGTGTGATGTTCAGTGTGACTGCTGGTCCCGCCCGTTTCCTGCTACCCAGTGTGATGTTCAGTGTGACTGCTGGTCCCAGTGTGATGTTCAGTGTGACTGCTGGTCCCGCCCGTTTCCTGCTACCCAGTGTGATGTTCAGTGTGACTGCTGGTCCCAGTGTGATGTTCAGTGTGACTGCTGGTCCCAATGTGATGTTCAGTGTGACTGCTGGTCCCGCCCGTTTCCTGCTACCCAGTGTGATGTTCAGTGTGACTGCTGGTCCCAGTGTGATGTTCAGTGTGACTGCTGGTCCCGCCCGTTTCCTGCTACCCAGTGTGATGTTCAGTGTGACTGCTGGTCCCAGTGTTATGTTCAGTGTGACTGCTGGTCCCAGTGTGATGTTCAGTGTGACTGCTGGTCCCAGTGTGATGTTCAGTGTGACTGCTGGTCCCAGTGTGATGATCAGTGTGACTGCTGGTCCCAGTGTGTTATTCAGTGTGACTGGTGCTCCCGCCCGTTGCCTGCTACCCAGTGTGGTGTTCAGTGTGACTGCTGGTCCCAGTGTGATGTTAAGTGTGACTGCTGGTCCCGCTCGTTGCCTGCTACCCAGTGTGATGTTCAGTGTGACTGCTGGTCCCAGTGTGATGTTCAGTGTGACTGGTGGTCCCGCCCGTTTCCTGCTACCCAGTGAGATGTTCAGTGTGACTGCTGGTCCCAGTGTGATCAGTGTGACTAGTGGTCCGGCCCGTTGCCTGCTACCCAGTGTGATGTTCAGTGTGACTGCTGGTCCCAGTGTGATTTTCAGTGTGACTGCTGGTCCCGCCCGTTTCCTGCTACCCAGTGTGACGTTCAGTGTAACTGCTGGTCCCAGTGTGATGTTCAGTGTGACTGCTGGTCCCGCCCGTTGCCTGCTACCTAGTGTGATGTTCAGTGTGACTGTTGGTCCCACTGTGATGTTCAGTGTGACTGGTGGTCCAAGTGTGATGTTCAGTGTGACTGGTTGGCCCGTCCGTTGCCTGCTAGCCAGTGTGATGTTCAGTGTGACTGCTGGTCGCAGTGTGATGTTCAGTGTGACTGTTGGTCCCGCCCGTTTCCTGCTACCCAGTGTGATGTTCTGTGTGACTGCTGGTCCCAGTGTGATGTTCAGTGTGATGCTGGTCCCAGTGTGATGTTCAGTGTGACTGCTGGTCCCGCCGTTTCCTGCTACCAGTGTGATGTTCAGTGTGACTGTGGTCCCAGTGTGATGTTCAGTGTGATGCTGGTCCCGCCCGTTTCCTGCTACCCAGTGTGATGTTCAGTGTGACTGCTGGTCCCGCCGTTTCCTGCTACCCAGTTTGATGCTAAATGTGACTGCTGGTCCCAGTGTGATGTTCAGTGTGACTGCTGGTCCCGCCCGTTTCCTGCTACCCAGTGTGATGTTCAGTGTGACTGCTGGTCCCAGTGTGATTTTCAGTGTGACTGCTGCTCCCGCCCGTTGCCTGCTACCCAGTGTGATGTTCAGTGTGACTGCTGGTCCCAGTGTGATGTTCAGTGTGACTGGTGGTCCCGCCCCTTGCCTGCTACCCAGTGTGATGTTCAGTGTGACTGCTGGTCCCAGTGTGATGTTTAGTGTGACTGGTGGTCCCGCCCGTTTTCTGCTACCCAGTGTGATGTTTAGTGTGACTGGTGGTCCCGCCCGTTGCCTGCTACCCAGTGTGATGTTTAGTGTGACTGGTGGTCCCGCCCGTTGCCTGCTATCCAGTGTGATGTTCAGTGTGACTGGTGGTCCCGCCCGTTGCCTGCTATCCAGTGTGATGTTCAGTGTGATTGCTGATCCTGCCCGTTGCCTGCTACCCAGTGTGATGGCTGGCCCAGTGTGATGTTCAGTGTGACTGGTGGTCCCACCCGTTGCCTGCTACTCAGTGTGATGTTCAGTGTGACTGGTGGTCCCGCCCATTGTCTGCTACCCAGTGTGATGTTCACTAATGGTTCATTACCCAGTACTAAGAACCCAGTATTAAGAATCCAGTAGACCTGGAACCTTGTTACAGGTGATTTAAGTCCCGCGTTAATGGAGTCCAGCCGTCTGATTACGTGGCACTGGAATACGTAAACTTTAAGCTTGCGTAGCACTGTCAGCAGTAATACTGAAGAACGTGTAAACTGTAAGCTTGTGTAGTCTAAAAAGTGACATTCAAGCCTGTGTTGGGCAGTGACACAAGCCTAAGTAGCGCTTAAATTAAGCTTATTTGACTCTCTAAGCTGTGACACTTAAGCATATGTAACACTCAAGGTGAGGGCCGTATTAAGGCATTGGATTTAAGGGCAGCGGTCCAGGGCCCTCCGCCAGCTGGACTGCAGCCCTTATAGAGTTGAGTAACTCTGTAAGGGGGAGCATGTCATATGACAAGCAGTATCAGCTGAGCGTTTGTTACACTGTTACAACCCATAACATGCAACCTTCTAAGTAGTTGTTAGTAGTTATATTTGAGCGTATGTCATACTGAACGTAGTAACACTTAAGTGTATGACACTGTAAACAGTACCATGCAAGCGTATATGACAGTGTAAACAGTAGCATTCAAGCCTGCATGACACTGTAAACAGTAACATTCAAGCGTGCATGACACTGTAAACAGTAACATTCAAGCGTGCATGACACTGTAAACAGTAACATTCAAGCGTGCATGGCACTGTAAACAGTAACATTCAAGCGTGCATGGCACTGTAAACAGTAACATTCAAGCGTGCATGGCACTGTAAACAGTAACATTCAAGCGTGCATGGCACTGTAAACAGTAACATTCAAGCGTGCATGGCACTGTAAACAGTAACATTCAAGCGTGCATGGCACTGTAAACAGTAACATTCAAGCGTGCAAGGCACTGTAAACAGTAACATTCGAGCGTGCATGGCACTGTAAACAGTGACTTACGTGAGTATGGCACTGTAAACGGTGACTTACGTGAGTATGGTACTGTAAACAGTGACTTACGTGAGTATGGCACTGTAAACGGTGACTTACGTGAGTATGGTACTGTAAACAGTGACTTACGTGAGTATAGCACTGTATACAGTGACTTACGTGGTTATGGCACTGTAAACGGTGACTTACGTGAGTATGGCACTGTAAACGGTGACTTACGTGAGTATGGTACTGTAAACAGTGACTTACGTGAGTATGGCACTGTAAACAGTGACTTACGTGATTATGGCACTGTAAACAGTGACTTACGTGAGTATGGCACTGTAAATAGTGAATTACGTGAGTATGGAACTGTAAACAGTGACTTACGTATGGCACTGCAAACAGTGACTTAAGCGAGTATGGTACTGTAAACAGCGACTTAGGTGAGTATGGCACTCTAAACAGTGATTTACGTGAATACAGCACTGTAAACAGTGACTTACGTGAATATGGCACTGCAAACAGTGACTTACGTGAGTATGGCACTGTAAACAGTGACTTTCGTGAGTATCGCACTGTAAACAGTGAACTAAGTGAGTATGGCACTGTACACAGTGACTTAAGCGAGTATGGTACAGTAAACAATGACTTACGTGAGTATGGCTCTGTAAACAGTGACTTACGTGAGTATCGCACTGTAAACAGTGACTTTCGTGAGTATGGCACTGTAAACAGTGACTTACGTGAGTATGGCACTGTAAACAGTGGCTTACGTGAGTATGGCACTGTAAACAGTGACTTACGTGAGTATGGCACTGCAAACAGTGACTTACGTGTATGGCACTGTAAACAGAAGCATTTAAATAACACGTTATAACTGGGAGACACGGTCAGGGACAAAGGTGCAGCATCGACACGGTCAGGGACAAAGGTGCAGCATCGACACGGTCAGGGACAAAAGTGCAGCATAGACACGGTCAGGAACAAAGGTGCAGCATCGACACGGTCAGGGACAAAAGTGCAGCATAGACACGGTCAGGGACAAAGGTACAGCATCGACACGGTCAGGAACAAAGGTACAGCATCGACACGGTCAGGAACAAAGGTACAGCATCGACACGGTCAGGGACGAAGGTGCAGCATCGACACGGTCAGGGACAAAGGTACAGCATCGACACGGTCAGGGACAAAGATGCAGCATCGACACGGTCAGGGACGAAGGTGCAGCATCGACACGGTCAGGGACGAAGGTGCAGCATCGACACGGTCAGGGACGAAGGTGCAGCATCGGCACGGTAAGGAACAAATGTACAGCGTTGACACGGTCAGGAACAAAGGTACAGCATCAACACGGTCAGGGACAAAGGTGCAGCATCGACACGGTCAGGAACAAAGGAGCAGCATCGACATGGTCAGGAACAAAGGTACAGCATCGTTACGGTCAGGAACAAAGGTGCAGCATCGACACGGTCAGGAACAAAGGTACAGCATCGACACGGTTACGAACAAAGGTACAGCATCGACACGGTCAGGAACAAAGGTACAGCATCGACACGGTCAGGAACAAAGGTACAGCATCGACACGGTCAGGAACAAAGGTGCAGCATCGACACGGTCAGGAACAAAGGTACGGGCATCTACACCTTCCACCCCGGCCCGAGGACAAAGGTACACCCTCCACGCGGTCGAGGGACAAAGGTACACCCTGCACGCGGTCGAGGACAATGGTACACCCTCCACGCGGTCGAGGACAAAGGAAACACCCTGCACGCGGTCGAGGACAAAGGTACACCCTCCACCCGGGTTTCGAAGACAAGGTACACCCTGCACGCGGCGAGGACAAAGGTACACCCCCCACGCGGTCGAGGACAAAGGTACACCCTCCACGCGGTCGAGGACAAAGGTACACCCTGCACGCGGTCAAGGACAAAGGTACACCCTCCACGCTGTCGAGGAAAAAAGTACACCCTCACTAGGTCGAGGACAAAGGTACACACTCCACTCCCTCGAGGACAAAGGTACACCCTCCACTCCCTCGAGGACAAAGGTACACCCTCCACGCGGTCGAGGAAAAATGGTAAAAACCCTCCACTCGGTCGAGGACAAAGGTACACCCTCCACGCGGTCGAGGACAAAGGTACACCCTCCACGCGGTCGAGGACAAGGTACACCCCCACGCGGTCGAAGACAAAGGTACACCCTCCACGCGGTCGAGGACAAAGGTACACCCTCCACGCGGTCGAGGACAAAAGGTACACCCTCCACGCGGTCGAGGACAAAGGTACCCCCTCCACGCGGTCGAGGACAAAGGTACACCCTCCACGCGGTCGAGGACAAAGGAAACACCCCCACGCGGTCGAGGACAAAGGTACACCTCCACGCGGTCGAGGACAAAGGGTTTACACCCTCCACGCGGTCGAGGACAAAGGTACACCCTCCACGCGGTCGAGGACGAAGGTACACCCCCCACGCGGTGAGGACAAAGGTTTACCCCTCCACGCGGTCGAGGACGAATGTACCCCCTCCACGCGGTCGAGGACAAAGGTACACCCTCCACGCGGTCGAGGACGAAGGTACACCCTCCACGCGGTCGAGGACAAAGGTACACCTCCACGCGGGCCCGGGGACGAAGGTACACCCTCCACGCGGTCGAGGAAAAAGGTACACCCTCCACGCGGTCGAGGACGAAGGTACACCCTCCACGCATTTTCAGTTACAGAACGAAAACAGTTACTTTGAAATCTTCAGTTATATAAATATAACGAATTAAAACCAAGATGGAAAAGTCCATTTTCTCACTCATGGAAGATTCAGGTAACTGTGTCCGGTCTTTGGGTATGTCTCAGGTTGTGTAAAGTCTCAGGTTATTGTGCAAGTCTCAGGTTGTGTGAATCTCAGGTTGTTGTGTGAGTCTCAGGTCGCTGTGAGAGTCTCTGGTCGTTGTACGAGTCTCAGGTCGTAATGTGAGACTTAGGTCGTAATGTGAGTCTCAAGTTGTTCCTCAGGTCATAGTGCGAGTCTGAGGTTGCGGGGTGAGTCAAGTCGTTGTGCGAGTCTCAGGTTGCAATGTGAGTCAAGTGTTATGTGAGTCTCAGGTCATGTATAAGTTTCGGTATATGTGGGTTCAGGTCGTAATGTGGTCTCGGTTTTTGTTGTGTGATCCGGTAAGTCTTATTTACCTTCGTTCGCTCTGGCATTTCACTGTTTAAATTAAATTTAAGCAGAGACAATTTCCCCTGCCTGTCCCCTTTGATGTTGCTGCCTCCGGGTTTTGCTGTCAGGTTGATGGTAGTGCGCAAGGTGAGGGTAACCTGCCGGGTTTGGTGACCTGTCTGGTTCATGGTGATCTGCCTAGTGATGGTGACTGCCTGGTATACTCTGCCAACGGACATGCACTTTTGCGGGTGTGTTATATAAATACTAATTATATATATATTTATATATTAAAAAATTAATTAATAATAATATAATATAATATATATATATATTGCAATAAGATCACATTTAAACAGGGATTTAAAATTTTGCAAAAAAACCACTGGAAAAAAAAGAAAATTTCCCAAGCGTTTGTGACTACTACATTATCGGAGAAAATGAAAGTAAAGAATCAAGGAAGGTATATAAAGGGGTACCAAAATCATACAGACCCCAAAAACAAAGAAACCCTGACGCGAGACGCGGGCCGCCCCAAACTGGGACAGGCCCTTTAAACCCAACCAAAATATATAATATATATATTATATATATTATAATATATATATATATTTTTATATATATATAATAATCAATAAAAACACTGCACTAGCCAAGGTTTCGAACCCATTTGTACTGACCCCCCTCAGGGTTTAAAGGAAAACCCATGCGCTTTAAACCACGGACCACCCCCCCTAAAGAAGGTGCAGCCAGCACAAACTACTTTGTTGGGCCGCCCCCAAGGGCAAGGGAGGTGTCGGAGCTTCTAAGCTAATTTCTTTCTCACCCCTTTTGGGGTACTTTTATATACCCTACAAGAGATTTAAAAATTATTGAAACCACGACAACCGTACAACATGGTTTTAATCCTTGGCTAGGCAGTGGGTTTTTATTTTCAATACCCCTCTTTTGTGGTTTCAATAATAATAAATGCTGCTCGTGGTTAGTACACCAAAAAGGGATGAGAAAGAAAAATAGTTGAATCCCACACCTCCTTTTGCCCCCGGATGGGGCCCAACAGTAGCTGGTTTCGCTGCGCCCCTTTTGTAGGGGTTCGTGGGCCCTTGGGTTTTAAAAGGGAAAGTGGTTCTCGCTTACCTGAGGAGGTCGTACAACATGGGTTCGAGTCCCTTTGGGAGCGCAATGTTCTTATTGTTAATAAAACTCGTTCTTGTTACAAAAAAACCACACACAACAAATTTATAATATTATATTTTTATATTTATATATAATTTTGTGTGTTTTTGTGTGTGCGGTTGTTTTTGGGGGTGGTGTTTTGTGTGTGTGTGGGTGTGGGTGGGTTTTGGGGTGGTGTAATTTTGTGTGTGTGTGTGTGGTACTCACCCATTTAGGTTGCGGGGGGCGATCCAAGCTCCTGGCCCCGCCCTTCTGGTCGCTATAGGTCTTTTCCCCCGAACCGTGACTTTTTCATTCCTCTCTTAAAGTATGTAGGATCCCGCTTCCACTACATCGTTGCAAACTATTCCACTTCCTGACTATTCTGTGGCTAAAAAATATTCCTAAAATCCCTGGGTTCATCTGTGTCTTTACTTCCAATGGTCCCCCTTTTTGCGTGTCCCATCTTGGAACTCCTGTCTTTGTCCCCCTTGTCAATTTCCCCTCATATTTTGTATGTGTTATATGTCCCCCCCTTCTCTCCTGTCCTCCCGTGTTGTCAGGTTGATTTCCCTTAACCTCTCCTCGTAGGACATACCTTTGCACTTTCTCTAGTTTCTTTACGTGCTTGGCTAGGTGTGGGTTCCAAACTGGTGCTGCATACTCCAATAGGGGCCTAACGTACACGGTGTACAGGGTCCTGAACGATTCCTTATTAAGATGTCGGAATGATGTTCTGAAGTTTGCTAGGCGCCCATATGCTGCAGCAGTTATTTGATTGATGTGCGCTTCAGGAGATGTGCCTGGTGTTATACTCACCCCAAGATCTTTTTCCTTGGGTGAGGTTTGTAGTCTCTGGCCCCCTAGACTGTACTTCGTCTGCGGTCTTCTTTGCCCTTCCCCAAACTTCATGACTTTGCACTTGGTGGGGTTGAACTCCAGGAGCCAATTGCTGGACCAGGTTTGCAGCCTGTCCAGATCCCTTTGTAATTCTGCCTGGTCTTCGATCGAATGAATTCTTCTCATCAACTTCACGTCATCTGCAAACAGGGACACTTCGGAGTCTATTCCTTCCGTCATGTCGTTCACAAATACTAGAAACAGCACTGGTTCTAGAACTGACCCCTGTGGGACCCCGCTGGTCACAAGTGCCCACTCTGACACCTCGCCACGTATCATGACTCGCTGCTGTCTTCCTGACAAGTATTCCCTGATCCATTGTAGTGCCTTCCTTGTTATCCCAGCTTGGTCCTCCAGTTTTTGCACTAATCTCTTGTGTGGAACTGTGTCAAACGCCTTCTTGCAGTCCAAGAAAATGCAATCCACCCACCCCTCTCTCTCTTGTCTTACTGCTGTCACCATGTCATAGAACTCCAGTAGGTTTGTGACACAGGATTTCCCGTCCCTGAAACCATGTTGGCTGCTGTTGATGAGATCATTCCTTTCTAGGTGTTCCACCACTCTTCTCCTTACAATCTTCTCCATGACTTTGAATACTATACTTGTTAGTGACACTGGTCTGTAGTTTAGTGCTTCATGTCTGTCTCCTTTTTTAAAGATTGGGACTACATTTGCTGTCTTCAATGCCTCAGGCAATCTCCCTGTTTCGATAGATGTATTGAATATTGTTGTTAGGGGTACACATAGCGCCTCTGCTCCCTCTCTCAGGACCCATGGAGAGATGTTATCCGGCCCATTGCCTTTGAGGTATCTAGCTCACTCAGAAGCCTCTTCACTTCTTCCTCGGTTGTGTGTACTGTGTCCAGCACTTGGTGGTGTGCCCCACCTCTCCGTCTTTCTGGAGCCCCTTCTGTCTCCTCTGTGAACACTTCTTTGAATCTCTTGAGTTCCTCACATACTTCAAGGTCATTTCTTGTTGTCTCTCCTCCTTCCTTCCTTAGCCTGATTACCTGGTCCTTGACTGTTGTTTTCCTCCTGATGTGGCTGTATAACAGTTTCGGGTCAGATTTGGCTTTCGCTGCTATGTCGTTTTCTTATTGTCGTTGGGCCTCCCTTCTTATCTGTGCATATTCATTTCTGGCTCTACGACTGCTTTCCTTATTCTCCTGGGTCCTTTGCCTTCTATATTTCTTCCATTCCCTAGCACACTTGGGTTTTGCATCCCTGCACCTTTGGGTGAGCCATGGGCTCATCCTGGCTTTTTCATTAAACCTGTTACCCTTGGGTACAAACCTCTCCTCAGCCTCCTTGCACATTGTTGCTACATATTCCATCATCTCATTACCTGGCTTCCCTGCCAGTTCTCTGTCTCACTGAACCTCGTTCAGAAAGTTCCTCATTCCCGTGTAGGCCCCTTTCTTGTAGTTTGGCTTCATTCGTCCTGGCCTTCCTGCTTCCCGCTCCACTTGTAGCTCTACTGTGTATTCGAAGCTTAAAACCACATGATCGCTGGCCCCAAGGGGTCTTTCATATGTGATGTCCTCAATATCTGCACTACTCAAGGTGAATACTAGGTCCAGTCTTGCTGGTTCATCCTCTCCTCTCGCTCTTGTAGTGTCCCTTACGTGTTGGTACATGAAGTTTTCCAGTACCACCTCTATCATCTTAGCCGTCCATGTATCTTGGCCCCCATGTGGCTCCAAGTTCTCCCAATGGATCTCGTTGTGGTTAAAGTCACCCATGATCAGGAGCTTTGACCTGCATGCATGAGCTCTTTTGGCCACTGCAGCCAGTGTGTGTTTTTGTGTGTGTGTGTGTGTGTGTGTGTGTGTGTGTGTGTGTGTGTGTGTGTGTGTGTGTGTGTGTGTGTGTGTGTGTGTGTGTGTGTGTGTGCGTGTATGTGTCTATCTGACGGGTATACATGTTCTGTCTTCAGTAACACTAAGAAAGTACATCGCAAAAGTCTGCCAGATATACTCTCACCTCCGTCATTGACTGCTGGGTATATACACTCAGGAAACACCATACACATATTTTCCCTCCCAAGACTATAGCTTAACACAAGGTCCGTGTTGTGTATTTTTGGAGTGACAGTTAATGCTCAACACAATTGCACTCAACAATTTCCTCTCATGGTAGCTAGAACTTTTCCAACAAAAAATGAGTCTTTGCGTTTTAAAATTTGTTTGAACTTTTTTTTTATGTACTTTTATTGCTGGTAGTTTTGTAGGCGTTCTCGCTCTGACTTCACTTTTGTTCGTGGTGTATGTTTGTTTGCTGCTAGTTTTCTTTAAGCCGACGGCGTCGGTATGGACTGATTGGTGCAGCAAGCGGCTGCCAGTCAGGTGAGTAGGTGAACGTTGACATACAACCTTTGTAATCACAACACAAACACACACACTAGCGGGGTGCCACAAAGACCTGAATTTAATTCAATAACTGCTTTTTATAACTCTTATAAGTAATTTGCTAGAAGGAAAAGAAAACTATATGCATATTTTTTTCCGGATGATGGAAATATCTAAGATAGAAACAGCAATAAAAATGACTGAATCACTACAAGATGATTTAGATAAAAGGAGCAAATTGGCAGATAAAAGGATGATAGAATTTAATGTAGGAACTGCCAAGTAATGAAAGTGAGAGAAAGCGATAACAAGACACACGATATATTGTATCAAAGAGAGCAGGACTCTAGGTGTTATTAACCAAAATATGCCTACAGAAGATCATGTAAATAAAATTGTGAGAATCTTGCATACTTCACTAGCAAACTACAAGGCACGTTTCCAGTATGTGAATAAGAGGTTGATATTCACAATAGTACTCAACATCACTGTAGAAGATGGACAGCGGGACCAAGCTACACTTCCTGAGTGACTTCCAGTCAGACTAGGAGGGACTGGTGTCCGCAAGCCTTCACTGATTGAACTCCCTTCTTCCCTGTCTTCATGTGTGGCGTCCAGTGAACCTGAAGCAGCGATTCTACCTGAACACCTTAGAGACAATTTTGGGTTTATCTACCAGGCTCTGCAACTAGACCTGCTCCCTTAGCAACTATAAATAGTCACACTAGGATGGCCCAGTAGTGGAGAATATAGCCTTAACAATGCTTCTCATGTGGGAGATTTTCTCTTGACTATTTCCAATTCCTTTCTTGGCACACGCCTCTACCCAGAGACCATCCGCACTGGTGGGTCCCTTTGCCTCGCCGCCCCTATTATCGCCAGACATAGGTGTACCTTGGGCAAAATACAGGCACACCAATTCAGGTACCATGGTCTTGTTTGTGAAAGATTCGACGTAAAGACTGCAAAACATGAAGAGGTTAATATCAAGAGGAGCTTCGCAACAGCCATATCCTCAGCAACAAGGAAGCGGCTCCATTTATGCTGATCCGATTTAAACAAAAAGTCTCCGGATATACGGCAAACAGAAGACTCAGCTGCCAGCTTTAAGGAGTCCTAAAAGTCTAGAAAATATGATGAACTTTCCAATCATTATATCGTTGTTCTCAGAAGTTTAGAAACCCTTGCCCAAGGAGAAAGTGCGTCAAAGTTCCTCATGGAGATAAGCAAAAGACTCATCAGGGCAAATAAGAATCCCATAGCAGCTAGTTTTCTTGTTTCCAGTGGCTCAATGCTGCAGTACAAAGGAGCAATGCTTGTCCTATCCTGGATACACGCCCCAGTTCTGAGGAGATGGGTGAGATGTTCGTAATATAATTTTTGACAATCATGTACGTGTATTTGTAATGAATCCCTCAAACATCGTGTGTCGTATCATCCAACATCTTCGTATCATTAATGTATCATTCAAGCTTTATGTGCCATGTTACAAAAAAAAATTTTCATATTTGTGCATTTAGAAAAAAAGGACTGGAAAGGAATATGTAATATTCAAACGCCCCTTCCCTGAGACATCCTTGATGCCTTTTATTTACACCCCCAAGATTAGGGGTCCCACAATTTGTTTAAAGGGGTGAACCCAACTCAAATCGAAAAAGGAAACATAAAAAAATCCAAAACAATCTGGGAAAAAAATTGTAATATACAGCATTTTGTAAAAAAAAAGAAGGGGGGAGGATTGCTTGAGTACATCCAAAAAAAAACTAAAAAAATAACTCCCAAGCTAAAAAAAAATATGAGTTCTACGAAAAATGTTGAAAAATTTAAAGATGCTGATAAGGCTAACAGGAGGGAAAAAGAAACAATAACCACATATAAGGCATAAAAGAATGGGAAAGGGGACTTTCAGCACCTGCAACAGGGATAAACCCAAAAAGGGTTTGTTTTAAGTTGATGAGCAAATGAAAACAAAGAGACACAAGCATTTTTTTTTTCCAAAAACACAAAAGTTTAAACCAAGAGGTAGTAATTATACAACCATTTTGGAAATAAAAAAAAAAAATAATTGAGAAAAGTTACTGCAACCGAAAATTTCGAGCATAACTCTACACTGTAGCTACACAATGTTATTTCACAACACACAACATAAAAAATGGCTATTTTTTAAAATGGGATCCAAGAATGCGGGGGGAAAAAAAATGGGAATGGAAAGGGGAAGGTCAGTTTTTATTCATGGCACAGGGACTGAAGGGAGGACATTTGAAAAAAGACACAGGGAAAGAAAAAAAAAGAGATTAAAAATACATCAAAAAACAGGGGGGAGGACATCCCGAGAGAAAAATTTTTCAGAGAACAGGGGGAACCCTAGGGGAAGAAATCACCATAAAAAATTGATTTTTAAGAGAGAAACTGTGCAAAACGGGATTCGGGTAGCAAAACCAGGCAAAAGGGAAACAAAAAAATCCCAGCGGGTGTAACAGACCACGCAAACGCCGAGAGAGAGAGAGAGAGAGAAGAGAGAGAGAGAGAAGAGAGAGAGAGAGAGAGAGAGAAAGGAGAGACGGAGAATACAAAGACAAAAGGGGGAAAGAGAGACTGGTAGATCAGGCAGGGACAACCAATTGGGAGGAGCACAAGAAACAACCACCCACAGAACCCCGCAACAACTTATTTAACCCCAAAAAAAACCACCCCCCACACTCACAGCAACCCCCCCCAGGACAAACCCTACCTACACAGCAGCCTCCCATAGCCCCCTGCCAGGTCTCCCACTCCCCCAGCCTCCACAAATCCCTCCAGAAAACAGTTTATTAAAAAAAGTTGAAGGTATGGTACACCGACACAAACGGAATAATGAAAAAGTGTGAATAGTGGCACGGAAGAATCACGGAGGCAGCAACACATGTCATAGCACTCTCGGAAACCAAGCTCATGGAAATGATAACAAATGCCGTCTTTCCAATGGGATATCAGATCTTGAGGAAAGATAGAGGGAATAGAGGGGGGAGTCTGGGAGCTGCACTGCTCATCAAAAACCAGTAGAGTTTGGGGGAGTTGAAAGGAGGGGACAGAGGGGAAGCAAAGGACTACATTGTAGGGACACTTCAGACTGGGGGGTCCCAAGGTGGTGCTTTGCAGTGATGTACAACCCACCACAGAATAGCAGGAAGACAAGACAAGAATATGATAAGAACAATAGATCAATGGTTGATACACTAGCTAAGGTGGCCAGAAGCGCCCACGTGAGCACGGCAAAGTTAATAGTTGTGGGTGATTTCAGTCACAAAACCTGGAGCCACATGGGGGACCAAAAACGTGGAGGGCTAAGATGAGGGAGGTGGTAGTGGAAAACCTTATGTATCATCACGTTATGGACACTGCCAGAGAGAAAGGAGAGGATGAACCAGAAAGACCGGACCTTATATTTACCTTGAGTAGTATAGACATTGAAGCCATCACATATGAAAGGCCCCTCAGAGCTAGTGATTACGTGGTCCTGAGCTTCGAATGCATAGAGTTACAAGTGGAGAGGGAAGTAGAAAGAGTAGGATGGGAGAAGCCAAACTACAAAAGAGGAGAATACACAGGCATGAGAAATTTCCTGCATTAGATTCAGTGGGAAAGAGAACTTGTGAGAAAAACAGTAAATGAAACGATGGAATACACAACAACAAAATGCAAGGAGGGAGAGGAGAAGTTCCTACCCAAGGGCAACAGAAATAATGGGAAGACAAGAACGAGCCCTTGCTTCACTCAAAGGTGTAGAGAAGCTAAAACTAAAAGTGCGCTAGAGAATGAACAGAGGACCCAGGAAAATATGGAGACTTGTCAAAGAGCCAGAAACGATCATGCACAGATAAGGAGGAAGGCCCAGCGGTAATACGAAAATGACACTGCTTCTAAAGTCAAATCTGACCCTAAGCTGTTGTACAGCCACTTGAGGAGGAAAAGAACAGTCAAGGACCAGACAGTCAGGCTGAGGAAGGAAGGAGAGAGATCAAAAGAAATGACCAAGAAGTTTGTGAAAAGCTCAACATGAGATTTAAGGAAGTATTTTCAGTGGAGACGAAAATACTCCAGAAAGCCAGAATAGTGGGGTACAACGAACAAGTCCAGAATACGCTACACACAACCGAGGAGGAGGTGAAGAGGCTGCTAATTGAGCTAGATACCTCAAAAGGCGGTGGGACGTGACAATGTCTCTCCATGGGTCCTGAGAGAGTTAGCAGAGGCGCTGTGTGTGGTACGAGCAACAATCTTAACACACCTACTGAAACTGGGCAACTTCCTGAAGTGTGGAAGACAGCAAATATTGTCTAATTTTTTTAAGAAAGGATACACACAGCATTGAACTACAGACCAGTGTCACTTACATGCATAGTACGCAGTCATGGAGAAGGTTATCAGAAGAGAGGTGGAGCACCTAGAAAGGAATGAGCTGAAACAAGACGATCTGCAGGGTTTCATGGAAGGGAAATCCTGTCACAAAAATATTGGAGTTTTGCGACAAGGTGACCGAGAAAGCTTTCTAGAGTTCCACACAAGAGTTTAGTTCAAAAGCTAGAGGAGCAGGCAGGTATAACAGGAAAGGCACTGCATTGGATCAGAGAACACCTGATAGGAAGGCAACAACGAGTCATGGTACCTGACGAGGTGTCAGAGTGGGCGCCTGTGACGAGCGGGGTTCCACAGGGGTGAGTTCTAGGGCTGGTGCTGTTTCTAGTATATGTGAATGACATGACGGAAAGGATAAATTCAGAGGTGTCCCTGTTTGCAGACGATGTGAAGCTAATGAAAAGAATTCAATCGGATGAGGATCAGGCAGGACTACAAAGGGATCTGGACAGGTTGCAAGGCTCCTCCAGCAACTGGCTCTTGGAATTTAACCCCACCAAGTGCAAAGCCATGAGGACTGGGGAAGGTCAAAGAAGACCGCAGACAGAGTACAAGCCAGGGGGCCAAAGACTGCAAACCTCAGTGAATGAAACAGGATCTTAGAGATAGTATAACACCGAGCACATCTCCTGAGGTGCAAATCAACCATAGAACTGCTGTAGCATATGGGTGCCTGGCAAACCTAAGAATAGCATTTCGACACCTTAGTAAGGAATTATTCAAGACACTGTACACCGTGCACTTCAGACTCATATTGCAGTATGCAGCACCCGTTTGGAACTAACACCTGGTCAAGCGCTTCAAAAATATAGAGAAAGTGCAAAGGATTGCAACAAGATTATTCTCGAGCTAAATGATATGTCCTACGAGGAGAAGTTAAGGAAAATCGACCTGTCGACACTGGAGGACAGGAGGGATAGGGAAGACATGATATTGTACCAGAGTCAGAAATAAAAGAAGCCAGGTTACTAGGATCCCATGGTAGAAAAAGTGTTATGCTTAGATTCTACTCACATGACAGGAAAAAAGACTTAATTATAGCATTTATTAAAGTAAAGAAAGAGGTATACATAAACGAGTGTCGTACCAAAAAACGTCAGAACCTCCTGTATAGAGTCAGAAAACTTAAGCGGGAGAATAACGACACAATACACCAATTCTTCACACGGGATGGGAAAATTCTTGTTAGGAAAACAAATGTAGGTCAACTGTACACAATCACGAACGAGAATGATCTATCACGATTTCTCAGGGATACTAATCTTACAGAGAATAACTAAACAATGTCCAACTTAAAAGCCTACATAGTGTAGTGTATGTTTTGCTCCATTATTGTCCAAATTTCATTGTACAATCTCTTAGTATTTAAATAATCAACTACCTCATTTTGTGATTTTACTAGTAAGCATAAGTCACCTTATGTAATTTTCTTATTTACTATTGTTTGCTAAAACATTAGCTGAATTGATACTTTCTCTGTCCATATTACTACCTCATATTTTTTTAAATACTATCAATTGATATAACTTACTAAAATTAATAATTATCATTTTTACTATAATTTCAATTTACTCTTAACATTTTTGACATCATTTAATAACCATTACTTGTCTAATTACCTTAACCTGTTTTAATACCACATTTACTATCTTAGTGTACTCTTAATTACCTTGTACTGCCATATAACCTCTAGTATAACTACCAGTGCAATTTTGAAAGAAATAAACATTACTTTTTCACTTATTTTGTAATCATTATTACTTACTAAAATTTTATTAAACACCATATTTACTACCAGTCAATTTTATTTTTGTACATTAATCATTATTTTATACTTTTCATAACATTTTGTTGCCAAATTTCCAAGTTTGTATATTCAACTCCAACCTTTATATTATCCTTTGTATCTGTGTACCTGTGTATCTGTGTATCTGTGTACCTGTGTACCTGTGTACCTGTGTATCTGTGTATCTGTGTACCTGTGTACCTGTGTACCTGTCTACCATCTTACTATCATATTATAACCAAGACATTACCATTATTCATTGTTCTTACCTGTCCATTTAATTTTGTTTACCACTACTTGTTTTTTTAGTCACTTTTTATTGTGTGTGCAATTAGTGTATATTCCAATTACTTTTTTGCAAGTACCGAAACTATCTTTTGCTAGCTAGTACCAACTACCTCATTTTTTTTACTTTTTATTGTGCAATAAACTGCTCAACTTATTTAATATTACAAATCAGATCTTACTCCTAAACCAATATTATTTCATAGTGACTATCTGTCCATTTAACTTGTTTACCATTACTTAATTGTAGTCCCTTATATATTTTTTTGTCCTTTATTTTAGCTTTATATAACTACCTTAGATCACATATCCGCAATTGTTAAACTAATCAAGGTGCTATTCTCAGGTGCTAAAGTTAATAAGTTCACTATTTTGCCATTATACTCCAAAGCTCATTTATTTGACTACCACTTTATTGTTCACCACAACTTATATTAGTCCCTTTTATATTATAATTTTATATTATAATTCTAACTTTAAAGAATTACCTTTAAAGTACTACCTACTATCATATTCCCAAGCTCCATTATTTGATCATCGCTTTATTTGTTCACCACAAATTATTTTAGTCCCTTTTATATTGTCTTCTTTATTTTAGCTTTAAAAACTACCTTAGCTCATTATTTTTTACATTTATTAAATAATTCAGGTGCTATTTTTTTTTTAGCTTTTGAATATTTACTTTATTTTTTACTTAATTCTAACTATAGATTTACTACAAATCTTATGATTACAAGCATTGATCCTGATACCAACCTCTTATTTAATGACTTAAATGAATCAAACAGTTACTGTAATTACTACACTGCAGAACAATCAAAGGCACTTCTCAGTGCCAACAACAACATAACTATCTTTAACTACAATATCAGATCTTTAAGCAAGCATTATGATGACCTCACAGCATTACTAAATTCCTTGCATGCCAATATGTCCATCATTACACTAACTGAAACCTGGCTAAAGCCTGATACTACAGATGTCTATGCCATCCTGGTTACAACAGCCATACACAACTGTAGGCCAGACCAACAAGGGGTGGCACAACTATATACTACTCAGACCAACTAGAATGTATCACTAATACTTGCACAAGGGATGAACATGGGAATATATAATAGCTAAATTCAAATCCAAATACCTACAAAAAAACCTCTCACAGTGATAAACATCTACAGAATTCCACAATCAAACATTAGCCAATTTAGTCAAAACCTAGGAAGTATGATAACTGATGCACGCATGAACAAAGATCACTTACTACTCTCAGGTGACTTCAATATAAATCTCCTGCAAGACCAGGACCCACACGTTACTGAATCACAAACACAATGAGTAACTGCATGTTGCTACCAACAGTAACAAAACCTACAAGAGTTACAGAGACTAGTGTTTCCCTACTTGACCACATCTGGACCAACACCATTTCCCCTTTAAAATCAGGCATAATTACAGATAATACCACAGACCACTACCCTACTTTCCTCATAACAACTCTTGGTAAAATACCCCAAGACACTACTAAAGTCACCTTCAGACTTCACAATGAGGCAGCCATTAATAACTTCACAACAGCAGTAACAAACATTGACTGGCACACTGAGCTAGAAATCTATACAGATATTGACGAATGTTTTAATAATTTTCTAAAAAAAGACCCAATACCTTTATAACAAGCACTGCCCTAAAAAAAACTAAACAGATGACAGCTAAGAGACTGAACAGTCCCTGGCTAACACCCAGCATTCTCAAATCCATAAATACAAAACACCGATATGAAAAACAGTACAGAATGGGTCACATAACCAGAGACCAAACAAAACGTTACTCGTCAATCCTAACCAGCCTGATAAGAAGGGCAAAAAAATTGTATTATGAGAACAGATTATCCAACTTACGAGGTGATATAAAAAAGACCTGGAAGACCCTATCAGAAATTCTGGGAACAAAAAAGATATCACGACATAGCGAAATAAAATTAGCAAAATCAGATGAACCCCAACTCCCACCAACAGAAACAGCAAACAGACTCAATGATTTCTTCTCCACTATAGGACAAAACCTTGCCAATAATATCCAAGCTCAGTTTACCCCACCAAATGACTACCTCACTGGCAACTACCCGAACACACTGTTCCTAGCTCCGACTAACCCATACGAAGTCTCCCTTATTATCAACGCACTGAAAAACAAGGCAGGAGATTTAAATACCTTACCACCCTTTATATACAAAAAAGTGTCACAAGTGCTATCACCAATCATTGCAACACTCTTTAACAAATCCATTGAATCCTCCACCTTCCCTACAGTTCTCAAAATAGCAAGGGTCACCCCGATCCACAAAGGAGGAGACCAAACAGAGTTGAATAACTATAGGCCAATATCCAACTTACACCCTCTCTCAAAAATCTTCGAAAAATTAATTCATAAACGAATCTACTCCTACCTTATCTCCCAAAACATACTCAACCCCTGCCAATTTGGATTCAGGCCAAATAAAATACTAATGATGCTACTATACACATGCTAGAACATATATACACTGCAATAGAGAAAAAAGAAGTCCCACTGGGGATCTTCATTGACTTACGTAAAGCTTTTGATACAGTTGATCATGACTTGCTCCACGTAAAATTGCCACACTATGGTATTAGAGGGCACTCCCTCAACTACCTCAAGTCTTACCTCAGCAACAGAAGCCAATATGTGTACGCAAATGGGGCAAGCTCTTCCGCACAACCAATTACAGTTGGTGTCCCACAGGGAAGTGTCCTTGGCCCTCTTCTCTTTCTCCTATACATAAATGACCTACCAAATGCTTCGCAATTACTCAAACCCACACTTTTTGCAGATGACACCACATACGTCTTCTCTCACCCGAGTCCAGTCACGCTAGCCAATACTGTAAACACCGAATTACAGAAAATATCTACCTGGATGAGGACTAACAAACTTACACTAAACATTGACAAAACCTACTTCATTCAGTTTGGTAACAGAGCTACAGATGAACCTCTTAACATAATGATAAACGGATCACCTATCACAAAGCTAACAGAGGGAAAATTCTTAGGAATCCACCTCGATAATAGACTAAAATTTCATACACATATACAACAAATTTCTAAGAAAATTTCCAAGACTGTAGGCATACTATCGAAGATACGGTACTATGTTCCACAGTCTTTCCTTAACATACTTGTCAACATATAACACCGGTATCCTGGTGTGACGTCACCTATGTAAACATCACGACAAATGCGGATTATGCAGACGCATCACGAACCCTCTTCGAATGGTAGTGGCCTTGATGCTGATGCAGGGCTTTTGATCCTAGGAACTTGTGGTGCCCTTAATTTTCCTTGGATCAAACCTGATTACCTCTCAATTCCCAGGCAATACATGCCCCCTCCCTGTGGGCTTAGCGCTTCTCAATGAATGTGGAAAATAATACCTAAGAATGCAACTTAAAATACAAAGGAAAAAAATGCACAGACTATAAGAAAAAATAAAAAATGTCACTGGCCACAACTCACCTCACCACGTGAGCTCCAGAAGAGCTCCAGGAAAGCTCCAAGAGAGCTCCAGGAGAGCTCCAAGAGAGCTCCAGGAGAGCTCCAGGCGAGTTCCAGGGGAGAACGAGAACACCAAAATCTGATAGAGCGATCAAGTCACAATACAGGAACGAGATTATGCAAAGGTTTACTAAACCCCTTCTCTCCCATCTCCCTTAAAAGGTTCACTAATCCAACCTTCTCTCCCAGGATTCTCTTAAAAAAGGTTTATTAATCCCCCCTCTCTCCCCAGCTCCTCTTAAAAATGTTTGCTAATCCCCTCCCTCTCTCCCCAAGTCCTCTTGAAAAGAGTATAGAAAATAATCGGAACTTGAATATTGACTGGGAATTCAGATACTATCTGTCTGTTCCTGACACTCAGGTACTCACTTCCTCTCCTTATCCACCAGTGAACACTTCACTCACCTGAAACACACAGAAAGAGAAAATTAAGATATGTTTATATATATTTGATGAATATAAATATATATATATATATATATATATATATATATATATATATATATATATATATATATATATATATATATATATATATATATATATATATGTCGTGCCGAATATGTAAAACTGGTCAATTAGCAAGAACTCGTTTAAAATTAAGTCCTTTCTAAAATTTTCTCTTGTACGTTTAAAGATATATTTTTTTCATTAATGTTAACGTAAAAATTTTTAATTTTGCTCCAAAAGAATCTTAGAAAACTTACCTAACCTTATTATAACAAGAGTAATTTTTTTTAGCCTAACCCAACTAAATATATTTTAGATTTGTCTACAGTAATTTAATACTAAACAAACACAGTGAAATATATTTTTTTCGTTAGGTTCAGAATGATTTTGGCGAAATTATTGCATACACAAATTTTCGCTTGTCCTATATGGCAAGATGAGCGTTGCTATTTAAGCCAAGATCGCAAGTTCTGCCTATTCGGTACGACATTATAATATTATATATATATATATATATATATATATATATATATATATATATATATATATATATATATATAATGTCGTGCCGAATAGGTAAAACTGATCAATTAGCAAGAACTCATTTAAAATTAAGTCCGTTCTACAATTTTCTCTTATACGTTCAAAGATATATTTTTTCACATATGTTAATGTAAAAACTAATAACTTTGTACCAAAAGAACCTTAGAAAACTTACCTAACCTTATTATAACAAGCGCAATTTAATTTAACTTATTCCAACTAAATGTATTTTATATAAGTTTATAATAATTTAATAAACAAACACAATGAAATACATTTTTTTTCGTTAGGTTCAGAATGATTTGCGAAATTATTGCATATACAAATTTTCGCTTGTCTTATTCAGCAAGAAGAGCGTTACTATTTAAGCCAAAATCGCAAGTTTTACGTATACGGCACGATATATATATATATATATATATATATATATATATATATATATATATATATATATATATATATATATATGTCGTGCCGAATAGGCAGAACTTACGATCTTGGCTTAAATAGCAATGCTCATCTTGCCATATAGGACAAGCGAAAATTTGTGTATGCAATAATTTCGCCAAAATCATTCTGAACCTAACGAAAAAAATATGTTTCACTATGTTTGTTTAGTATTAAATTATTGTAAACAAATCTAAAATATATTTAGTTGGGTTAGGCTAAAATAAATTGTTCTTGTTATAATAAGGTTAGGTAAGTTTTCTAAGATTCTTTTGGTGCAAAATTAATTTTTTTTACATTAACATTAATGAAAAAATATATCTTTAAACGTATAAGAGAAATTTTTAGAAAGGACTTAATTTTAAATGAGTTCTTGCTAATTGACCAGTTTTACATATTCGGCACGATATATTATATATATATATATATAATATAATATATATATATATATATATAATATATATATATATATATATATATATATATATATATATATATATATATATAAAAACAAACAATTATTACAATATGTCCAAAATACACAAGAATAATAAACACGCGCACACACACAAAATAGCTTTGATTCAACCCCTTCAACCACAAATAGGTGAGTACACCAGAGGAGATATACATACTGCAGCGAGAACCTCTTCTTCTATACTGACAAATTTCAAAATAGCCTTCAGATGTATGAATGGTTGAGTACACATCTGAATTGGCTGGAGAGAAAGTAATTATTTTCCAGTAACACTGGGCATTAATCAGATATATACGTGAGTAAATGGGTATTGGTGAATAAGACAGAATAAGTTGTTTACAGTATTCACTGAAAAGACGTTTTCGTCCACCAGAACTTTATCAGTCCTTACTTGTTAAGTGTTCATATATGAGTATAAGTTGCAGTATAAGTTAGTGCAAGAGTATTAGGTAGAAGTATGACTTTAAAAGATACTGACTTAGTGACACAGTTGCTGTGTCGTGATGACACGTGATTCTGAGAGATTCATAGGGAAAGTTGTATAAGTTGGCTGAAGATTTTGTAAGATTTCTTTAAGGAATACGAAAATGAATAAGAAAATAAGAATAAACGAAAATGTAAGGAATGAAAAGTTGGTGGTAAGACTGGAAGGAAGGACAGAGAAAGTGAATGCATTTTTTTAAATTTATTTGATATGTGAATGATGAAAAGAATCAAATAACAGATGAAGGAAAAACAGCTACAGTATTGAGTGTTTTCTGGATGGAGAGATTTTTGTCAGGTGATGCAAAGGAATGTATCAGAGTGTAGTAGTGATAACGCTTTTGTCTGGGATCCGAGGACCTTAGCGTAGTGTGATGCAAGAACTGCCTTCTGGCTTTCCACAAAATTGAGGCAAATGGGAGAACTAGAGAAGATTGTTGTACACAACAAAAAGATGACTGGCATCTCTCAGGTATTTAAGGCTTTGAATTGACAGAGCCAACTGGGACGTAGACCTAAGTGTAGTGGTTCATTGACTGCCTTGGTTACGAGTCTCATGATTTTTAAGTTACTTCAGCGTCATAGTTCACCAGAGGATATGAACCTCTGTCTCAGGTACAAGACACTTCTATTCATTCTTACCACTACTCCAGTACCAGCAGTCTAATCTTTAGAGACATTCAGCATTTCCGTTCATCTTTACCACAACTGATGAGTAAGAGTTTGATGTTTAAGACCATCCTCACTACTATCCATTCTTACCACTACTCCGTTCTTATCACTAACAAATTATAACTTTCCATTACTATTTTGATAAAATAACTGCAAGAATTTATTGGTACCATGTTTCACTCTGTGGAGCTTCATAAAATCATTTGATGCCTCAATGAAGGTTAGTTGTGCAACGAGCGTCTTCATAGCTGCAAGTTGATGATTGATGTGCCTGAGAGAATTGCGACACCTCTTTTATATGTAAATGTTAGAGCTAACTCATCTGCATAGGCATGGGATTCTGGGATGAAGTGAAGGTCAATGAAGTTGACATTTCACAGCAATGAACAAGTACCCTCACTTGAGGGAGAGGGAGAGAGAAAGGATGAGGAGAGAGAGAGAGAGAGAGAGAGAGAGAGAGAGAGAGAGAGAGAGAGAGAGAGAGAGAGAGCAACGATAAAAAAAAAGTGGGAACACTGAATAAAAGAGAGGCAATACCGAGCATACAAAGAGACAAAAGCTAGCAATTGAGAGAAAATTGCGAGTAAAAGTGAAGGAGAAGCGAGGAAAAGAAAAGAGAGAGAGAGAGAGAGAGAGAGAGAGAGAGAGAGAGAGAGAGAGAGAGAGATAGAGATAGAGATAGAGATAGAGAGAGAGAGAGAGAGAGAGAGAGAGAGAGAGAGAGAGAGAGACAGACAGACAGACAGACAGACAGACAGACGGACAAAAACAGACAGAAAGACAGACACAGAGAGACAGACACAGAGAGACAGACACAGAGAGACAGAGACAGAGCCAAGCTTGGTGTCCACGATAACTGCAACCAAATTGAATAATGTTAGCTAAAATTAGAGTAGGGCGGGCTGAGCCAGATTAGTAAGGCGTCACTCACTCTACTAACTCTGTTTGCTCCCCGACCTTCACCCTAATCACTTCCAGAAATATATTTCTCATCTCTGCTAAATCATTTTCATTCCCTGAGTTACTCCGTTTCTTTTCTTTCTTTTTATGGTGGGAATGGGGAGGGAGGTTTGAGGTAGGGACTGAGGAAGGGATGTGGGAGGAAGGACTGGCTGAGGGAGATGGGAGTGAGGTAGATGGGTGGATGAGGGGAGGGAGAACAAGGGGAGGGAGAACAAGGGGAGGGAGAACAAGGGGAGGGAGAACAAGAGGAGGGAGGGAAGGTATCATAAAACACTCCCCTTCTCTTTTTTTTAATATCATATCTGAAAGGTACATGTGACCAGTATCGGGAGTTCTTACTCTCTTGGTCAATCAGGCTGTCGCTGTCAGTGGTCCACAGGGCCTTTGATCTCCAGCATATTTTCCTCAATGATATCTATATAATTACACGCTAGTACAAAGAAAACATACAAACTAACATGTATGTTATTTTTTTTTAACTTCTGCAAGGGATGAGCTTTAGGACTCGCCATGGGTTCGAACCCCACCCGTTTTGTGGTTTGTTTGTAACTGTGCTATTACGATTTCGTGGGCCAGATATTAATTTTTTTTTTTTGCATCAGATTATTTTTGTATTTTGATAATATAATATCCTAGACCCTTTATATGCATGGTTTCAGAATGCATAATTTCGGCTGAAAAACATTTTTGCTTTATTCCCACCTTTTGAAATCACGGCGGATTATCAGACTTAAAATTTTTGACCTTCACTCACTTATTTTAGGCACATTCAATGTAGCCAGTGCTCCATAGGCTTCAAAGGACGAGATTTTGTAGCCACTACCACTGCTCCATCTTATGCTCGGTCTCACGAAACAACTGGTCGAAGAAATGAACTAGGATCATTCTATTGAGATAGTATCTCAGACTAAGGCCAAGATTAAATGGTATTTTTTGGTCCACAGATTCGCCAGCTCATGGCTGACAATGATTTTCAGATGGCATGGAATGACGAGGAGTCAGCAGTTTGGCAGTTCAAGAGCACCGGAAAAGGGTTTCTTGGCAGATACAAAGTCGTTAACTACAAGACACTGGTAGATCAATTAATGCAAAATTACCAACGACTGTGCTGCCCAATCATATGTCTTTTTTTCTTGACAACTTATCTGATCGGAGTGACGAACATGGAGAATGATTCCATCAAGCTTTACAACAACAGAAACATGCTGCAAAGGTAAATGGAATCCTACAATGTTTGCTAATTTCCGTTTGAGGTTACAAAGAGACCAATCAACCAAGACGTACTATAGCGTGCGCCGAGTGTGCTCCATTTATTCGACGTTCCTCACTCATCCACTGGTATGACCTGTCGGTCAGCGAACTGGTAATTCAGAGTTTAACAGCTCTGGAGTCCCAGTGTGCATTAATTGTCCAGTTCAACCCAGCAAGAAGGTGAGAGCCGGCTTCCTCAGTCAAGGTGACATCATACCTGAAATCGGGTGAACGCCGAAGACAGTATCCAAATTGATTTGACATCAGAAAGTTCTAATTTTAATTTTGTATCAAAGATGAAACAATACCATCGCTCCAGAACCTGAAGTGAAAATGTTTTTAATGAAATTCTTTAATTCTTCAATGTCATTTTTATTAAATTTGTCTGCTACTATTTTTTATTCCATACAGTTTCTCATTTTATTATTTTGTTAATTTTGTGTTTTATTTTTAAAGCTTCTTTGTCACGTATAATACATCGACACCATGCCTAACCCTTCTAGGGTAGGGTAGGTGCCTGAGCCCGAGCCTTTAGCTCATAAGACTGTCATTCCCATTAGCCCCCTTGGGGAGGGGGTGGCAGACCAGAGAGGCCTAGCTTGTGGCTAGGCCTAGGGACAGTTGGTCCCAAAGATGAGGAGGTACTTGTGCCTCCTCCCATGGGAGACTTAGGTCTCAGACACTCCCTAAAGAGGGAGCCAAGGCCGGGCCACCACTTGGAAAAGGCCCGGGCCGGGAGAATACCGGCTAATATTTAATAATAATAATAACGTATGATACATACTTTTCAGTTTGTATGACTATTCTCCGTACAAGTGGGTTCAATAAACTATTTTGAATTTGAATGCCCCTTGTGTTTGTTCGGATTCTGTGGACTTTGTTTTGGGGTAATAACCAAAAAAGTTCGCAGACCCCTGCCATAAACAGACAAAATACGAAATACTAAAAGTTTGGGAGATACATAAATACACAGGTGAGTCTGTCAACATTGAAGTATTCACAAAATTCGCCCAGGTGGTCAGACGTAGGACGTCTACTGAGACATGGTAGATACCTCGGGTGTAGCGGGGACACTTTTGTCTTCGATGTGTTGGTTAGCGATACATGGAGACGTGCACAGTGTGTCTGGACCCTCTTGAATCTCTGTGTTATTTCATAAATGTTTTCAATGTTAGAGTGGGTTGAGTTGTAGCTTCCACGGCTCCTGGGACTTAGACGCTGAGTGTGTTATCTACAAGTGCTGGACATCTTGGGAGGGTTGAGCTACGCCTCTTCGGTCTCCAAAGAAAGTTATCTAGTTTTTCAGAAAGTTATCTAGTTTTTCAGAAAGTTATCTAGTTTTTCAGAAAGTTATCTAGTTTTTCAGAAAGTTATCTAGTTTTTCAGAAAGTTATCTAGTTTCTAGAAGGTTATCTAGCTTTTTATTAAGTTATCTAATTTTATTGAAAGTTATCTAATTTTATAGAAAGTTATGTAGTTTTTTATTAAGTTATCTAGTTTTTTAGAAAGTTATCTAGTTTGTACGTATGTGCACATATTTATTTTTATGGGCCTTTAATTTTTGTTTTATTAAAAAAACTCTGTGCTGAAAGACTACTTCGCTCACATCTGCATGAAAAAGTATTACGGGAGACGAAATACACGAAGTAAAAAAAAATGTATGTTTTTTTTATTATTTTACTGAGCCATACAAAGAAGTTACAGTAGCCATACTTTACAATTGATGGTATTTTTTTTATAATGCAGATATAATATGATACAATTGAAGACTCATGAGAAATCCGCTAATTATGCAATGCATTTCGAACATGGGAACAAGGACATGAACAAAGGACAAGCAAAGTAATAAGCCGGCCGGGGGTGGGGGATGGGGGATGGGGGGATGGGGGGTGGTATGTAGGAAGGGGGAGGCTAGGGATGCTTCACAAGTGACCGGGTCATCATCTGCTTATGACCTATGTCAGGAGATGCTGCTGTTTCCTGATGAGAAGAAATACACGTAAGGGGAATAAGAATGCAAGGGCGAAGAAAGCAATGCCTTAGAAAGAAAAAATAACGCATTAAAAAGGCAAAGAATGATTGCCATAGGCAAGGAAATTCCTGTGAGGGGTAAAGAAATGTCTTCAATAGCCCGATTAATACTTGCGAGGTGACGAAAATTAAGAAATGCCTGAGACAGGCAAAGAAGCGTCTGCTATAGGTAGAGAAAAATGAGATATGATGAAGACTGGTAAGATAAGTACAAGATAAACAAGACGTGAAGCAGAACCAAGGCAGAGTCTGGGTCAGCAAGGAGAGAGGAGTGTAGAATTGAAAAAAAACAGTAAACTTCCTGAGGTGTCAAGATGTTTTCACAGCCTAATTACGTCAAGATAAGTGTATATGTCAGACGATACGAGAGAGATACACGACGGACAATATGGTCGTATATGACACCATTAATTAACATGTTGATGTTACCATGAGAAACATGCACACGGAGGATCATGGCTGTGACTGCTACCTACAGTGTGGCGACGTCACATATATATATATATATATATATATATATATATATATATATATATATATATATATATATATATATATATATATATATATATGCAAAACAACCACTGTGAAAGAATAATAAAATTCCAAGCGCTTTCGTGACTACTCACATTATCAAGGAACATTCTATAAACTTCACTGTTAAATTTGAGGAACATAACTCAATGCCTTCTCTAGATGTTTTAATTATTAAGGGTAATAATGAATTCGAATTTAAAATTTACAGAAAACCTACAAATAACTGTTCCTATGTCCACTATTATTCTTCACATCAAGATAGAGTTAAACTGTTTGTTTTCTCATCAATATTTTTGAGAGCTTTATGTATTTGTAGTCCAGAGTTCATACATGAAGAAATATCCAAAATTTATGAAATAGGTAATGATCTGAAATACCCAAGTAACGTAATTGATAAATCTTTTAAAATTGCTAGAAATACTTTTTACAATCCAAAAAGGGACAACTAAACTTATTCAACTAAAAATATGTTGGTTCTCCCTTACCATGAAAACTTGGTTGATATACCTTCTCTCCTTAAGACTTTTAATATCAAAGTTGTATTTAAAAATCTTGATACAGTAAAAAAAACTTTTGATAAAGAATTCCCCCCAAAATGCTGATGGATGTGTCTATAAGATTCCTTGTAAAATTTGCGATAAAGTTTATTACGGTCAAACTGATAAAAGTCTTGAACTAAGATTAAAGCAACATAAATATAGCATTAGAACTGGACAAGATTCCAATGCTCTTTATTCATGTGAGAGATTTTAACCATCCAATTGATTTTCAAAAAGTTGAGAAAGTTGTATCAAGCAAGTCCATGGCTGACAGGAATATAATTGAATCTTGTTTCATAAAAAGTAGTTTTGAAAGTAATATGAATATTTCCTTTGGTTTATATAAATTAGATCCATTTATAATTAACAGAATTTGGGAAGAATTTAATAATACATTGGACAAATAATAAATCTTAAAATCTTAATTCTTGGGTAGAATAGTTTGTGGGTTGTGTGAAGGACCTGTCTAGTTGGGCCAGCGGGCCTGCTGCAGTGTTCTCTTTCTTATGAGTGGCACGTCAGGTGTTGCTTTGTTGTGGGATGTAATGGTGAGGTGTGATCTAGACCCTTTATATGCTTTCCTATGATGCATTACTTTTATTGTTCCTTGATAATGTGAGTAGTCACGAAAGCGTTTGGAATTTCATTATTCTTTCACATTGGTTGTTTTGCACACATATATATATATATATATATATATATATATATATATATATATATATATATATATATATATATATATATATATCGTGTCGAATAGGTAAAACTTGCGATTTTGGCTTAAATAGCAACGCTCTTCTTGCCGAATAAGGCAAGCAAAAATTTGTGTATGAAATAATTTCGCAAAAGTCATTCTGAACCTAACAAAAAATACATTTTTCATCATGTTTATTATTAAATTATTGTAAGCTTATCTAAAATATATTTAGTTGTATTAAGGTAAATTAAATTGCGCTTGTTACAATAAGGTTAGGAAAGTTTTCTAGGGCTCTTTTGGTACAAAATTATTAATTTTTACCTTAACTTAAATGAAAAAAAATATATATTTAAACGTATAAGAGAAAATTTTAGAAAACACTTAATTTTAAATAAGTTCTTGCTAACTGACCAATTTTACTTATTCAGCACGACATTATATATATATATATATATATATATATATATATATATATAATATATATATATAATATATATATATATATATATATATATATATATATATTAACACATCGGCCGCCGTTTCCCACTAAGGCAGGGTGACCAGAAGAAGAAAAAACATTTTCACCATTCACTCCATCACTGTCTTGCCAGAGGCGTGCCTACAATGGAGTATCAACACCCTCCTTCAGAGTGCAGACACTATACTTCCCTTCTCCAGGACTCAAGTCCGGCCTGACAGTCTCTCTGAATCCCTTCATAAATGTTAATTTGCTCACATTTCAACAGCACGTCAAGTCATAACAACCATTTGTCTACTCATTCCTATCTAACACACTCATGCATGTTTGTTGGAAGTCAAAGCCCCTAGCACACAAAACCTCTTTAACCCCCTCCAACCTTTCCTAGGCTGACCCCTATCCAACCTTCACTACAGATTTCTATGCTCTCCAAGTCTTCTACTTCTTTCCATCCTCTCTAAATATCCTCAGGCCTCTGGATAATACTTTTAGGAACCCCACACCTCCTCCTAATTTCCAGACTACTGATTCTCTCCATCTAATCCACACCGCACACTCCCCTCACAAAAGACATCTCAACTGCCTTCAGCCTTCTCCTTGTTGCAACATTTACTAACTATGCTTCACATCCATATAAGTGAGTTGGTATAACTATACTCTCATACATTCTACTCTTTGCTTCCATGGATAAAGTTGCCTATACAGACTCCTTATTGCACCACTCACCTTTTTCCCCTTCATCAGTTCTATGATTCACCTCATCTTTCATAGAGCCGTCTGCTGGCAGTCCACTCCCAGATATTTGAATACATTCACTTCCTCCATATCCAGTCTTTCATTACCTAAATTTTTTATGCTTATCACCTTATTTTTCTCATGTTCCCTTTTAATTTTGTTTTTACATACCCTACCAAACTTGTCCACAAACCTCTGCAACTTCTCTTCAGAATCTCCCAAAAGCACAGTATCATCAGCAAAAAGCATCTATGACAACTCCCACTTTGTGTTAGATTCTTAATCTTTTAATCTCACACTTCTTGCCATGCAGTGTTTCAGTAAGGAAGAAGGGGGGAGTGCTTCAGTAAAAAGGGAGAGTGCTTCAGTAAGGAGGGGGAGTGCTTCAGTAAGGAGGGGAGTGCTTCAGTAAGGAGGGGGAGTGCTTCAGTAAGGAGGGGAGTGCTTCAGTAAGGAGGGGGAGTGCTTCAGTAAGGAAGGGAAGTGCTTCAGCAAGGAGGGGGAGTGCATCAATAAGGAGGGGGAGTGCTTCAGTAAAGAGGAGGGGGAAGTGCTTCGGTAAGGAGGAGAGGGGAGTGCTTCAGTAAAGAAGAAGGGGGAGTGCTTCACTAAGGATGAACGGTGGGTGGGATGGAGGGCAGCCAACGACTCTTCTCTCCACTTAAGGAGACGCCGCCAACAAGTTTTCCTCAAGGATGCCAAGTGACTCCACCTGACTCAGCCTGCCAACCAACCAGTGTCAATATTTGGTCGTGTACACTGTCATTAAGGCATTATTAGAGATTACGGTTAATGGTTATTAATCTAATCATTTAGCGAAAAGTGAATGATAAATTAAGAGTAACTTTGCAGTTAACAGAACGGGAATAGCTCAGATTCATGCCCATGGAAGAGTTGGTGGATATTCCTGCCTGTCTCGGTGTTCCCCTAGGTTCTGGGCATCAGAACGCCCACAAGCTAGTGGAAGTGAGGTGCGTGCCAGTTATAACGAACACAGGTGTAGTCGTGTGGCCTACACACCTTGTTGCAGAACGATAACAAAGGCAGAAATGAAGAACCAGCAAAAGGCAGCAGTGAGTAAATGCTTACATTTCCTTCACCGACACAGCAAGCAATTATTTGTACAATATTGACAGAGGATATGTACAGAAAGGCAATTTGCAAGGAAGAGACACGGTAAGAACCGCGTTTAACCAGATTTGGAGGTAAGTCTACCAATGTTGCTTCACGAGTGTCCACCATCGCTTCACAACTTTGGCTGGCTTCCTTGTCATTGGCCGGGTTGAACCAAGGTGCTAGCATAACAAGGGGGCCCCGCTCATTATACCCCTAGCATGTGGTCCGCTGGTCGGGAGGGCATGCCTATATAGGTGTGTGACATACGCCAAACAAAATGTAACGTACACTTACCATGCCACAGCAATGTAAGTAATAAGTAAGCGAGTGAGAAAGTAAGTTTATTTAATAACTCAAGGACACGGAAGTAAACTCTCTGAGTGAACACAAGCGAAAAGTCTCTCGAGAGATCGCCTCTCGCCTCACGTTTAAAGTTTTACCAGAGTATGAATTTGGCTTATGAAGAGTCTAAATATGGTTATAATGCAGCCCCTTACGCCCACGTGACAACCGGCGCCTATACACGTGAAACACAAGTCTGTAACGTGCAACAGTCAATAACAAGCTCGCTAAGAGGATTAACAGAGTGAACGAGGTATATAGGTGACTGGTGAATGTGACAGTGTTGGCCGGGCAATTAAGCAGTTCAACCGCAAGCAACCATCTTCCTGTCAATCTCAATAAGCACCTGAAACATGGTGCATGTCGCTCCAACCACACAGCCGTCAACCCCGTATGTCTCTCACTGGGATTTGCAACTGCTGAGATCATAATGTATGAAACATGTCAGCGAAACAATAATTAAACTGAAATATTGCGTGTTTTTCCACCAGGATTCCTTGTGATCAGGGAATTAAAAAACGCATGTGGGTTTATGTGTTGTGCAACATAATGAAACTAGGGCTGTGCCAAAGTATCGGTGTCAGTAGGTATCGCCCATTGTAGGGTATAGGTATCGGATAAAAACAGCCGATGATTAATATTACATGTGTGCTTAAAAATTACGACTGTGAGAGGTACTCATACACTCAATCACACACAGACACACACACACACACACACACACACACAAACACACACACACACACACGGGCAGGGCAAGACGTATGGGCAAGTCTCTTTACACCCGTTGCCTCTGTTCACCTAGCAGTAAACAGGCATAGCTGCTACTACTACCAGGTACCTGGGTGTTAGTCGATTGTTGTGGGTCGCATCCTGGGGGATGGTCAATGCTACAATATCTGAGAGACTCGAACTCCCTCAAATAACCTAATTTCTCTTACTCAGTGAGTGAGAAACAGTGGAGTAAACTGAGAAATCAGTAATAATGCCGCAAGACACAGACAAAACTGCCGCAAGGCGATGAAGAGATGCCGAAAGGCACATTTGAAGGTAAGTAAAGTGGCCTAAAAAAAAGCCTAAAACACACGCACACACACACAATCAGCGAATAGGTGGGGCCAGCAGCTGTGACTCGACCCCTGGAACTACAAATAGGTGAGTACACACTATATATATATGTGCCTTTAACAACCAGTAACTAACAACAGACCACGAAATTAAATTATTTAGTATTTAACCTCCCTCTGTTATTTAGTATCAATTGTGCAATAAACATTACCTTAAAAAATAAAGTAAATATTAGAAAAGTATCGGTATCGGCCAAAATTTTGGTATCATCCCATCCTTAAAATTTAAATCACAAATAAGAAAAAACTTGAGACCCCGACTTATACTGTAATCACTAGACTTAGAGCTGACACTAAAAAATATCACCAAGTTTCCTTAAAGCCTATTTCTGTTGTCAACTTTATTCCAACACTACCAGAAGAAGTTCCAACCAAGATCATGTACTGCATGATGTATGCTCACATGATGAACGCAACTTACACTGGAAAATCAACTTCCGCCTCGACAACCTTCTCAGCTTCAATTATCCTGACACCGCAACATCAGCAGATATATTGAAAATTTTCTCCAGCGTAGAAGGCATAACCATCCTATCAGGTCCTTCAACCTCAGCTGCCCAGTCTATTTCTGATCCAACAGTTGCTCAAGACACTCCTGACCCACCAGCTGCTCAAGCTACTCCTGACCCACCGGCTGTCCAAGCCACTCCTGACCCACCAGCTGCCCAAGCCACTCCTGATCCACCAGCTTCCCAAGCCACTCCTGACCCACCAGCTGCCCAAGCCACTCCTGACCCACCAACTGCCCAAGCCACTCAGCCTGCTACAGATATAGTATAATAACCTTACTACTGTGCAATCTACATCTACAGGATCTTAAATTCCAATATTAACCTTGACCTAAAACGCTTTCTTGATAGTTGTGACAGAACCCACAGGCACAACACCAGACACAAACATCTCTATGACATTCCCCGTGTCCGACTAAACCTTCACAAAAATTCAATGTATGTCAAAGGCCCTAAAATCTGGAACACCCTACCTGAAAATTCCAAAACTGCAGACACATTCATCACCTTCAAAACTACCATCAGAAAACATCTTATCTCCCTGATACACCCTGTCAACTAATAATACGAATACCACCTGGTGGTTCACACTTACACTCACTCACCCATTTGACCATAAACAGAAATATCAATCTCAATCTCAAAATAATGAATCTTAACTAGTCAAAAGTTGGCCTGTGATACTCCAATACTGAAACTATGTATAGTGCCAAAACAAAAGCATTCACATTGCTAAACTTAGTCACTTAGCCATAATACCAACTTATCTCATAATTCTGTAACATTTTAAACCTAAGATTTAATATAAGTCTGCCCGAAATGCCTAGCCATGCTAGGCGTTCTAGTGGTACACTCTGTAATTATTATTTTACTACATGTAAACCACACAATAACCAAATTCTCTAAACTCAGCATTGTAATACTTATAGAGAATAAAGTTTGAATTTGAATTTGAATATGTGATGTGTCAAGATATCTTATTAATGTATAAGATACCAGATATAGTAAGCAAATTTCCTAAATTTGTTTGTAACAGATAAGTGAACTGTAGATGTAGATATAAACCCGCATGTTTACCAGTTAACCTTTTTGGGGCCTAGTTCCTGGGCCTTTTGTGTATCCATATACTCTTGCGCTACCGTCCACGCAATGGATATGGGGTGCACAATACACTAGCCACTTCGGTGGTAAAATCTAAAAAGTCTAACCACCTCTGTACCCACAGCAACTCCACCAGAATATCAATATTAACACCTCTGAAGAAGAAATTGAAGTCAACTATCACATCCCCGGCCTCACCTGGAAACACCTACAATTCTTCACTACAACTTCAAGGAAGAACACCATATTCGCCAAAGAACACTGTCGTCTTCCCTTCCGTTGTCCCTTATAAATTCACATCACAAGATCTTGATTTTGTGAAACACTTCAACGAAGAGTTCGACAACTACGCACAACTAACGTACTTTCCAAAAGGAGTGTTTAAAAGTTTTAAGATTGGGTCGTTCCAAACAAGACAGTAAACTGAGCTCATGAACTTTGGCTCCTACTAGCTGTCCCCAGCTGGACGGCTGTTATCCTTCGCTATAAAGTGCTCAGCTGCTGGGTTAAGACCTGGCTCTGGTTCTTCGCCTGTCTTCACGTCTCCGCTCTCTCCTTACCTGAGAGTTAGTTTATTGTTTGTTTTGACTTGACAAAGCTTCTGGAGAGAGAAACCTTGCCTCAATAAAATAACATAGTAGTTGCACTTGTGTCATTTTTCTAACATATTATCAATAATTCTATCAAACATTATTGCAACTAGCTAATCCACTGTCTGCTGAGTAACATCAGCAGACGATCATAAGATGTTGTCACTGCTAGACTACATCATGTTGTCACTGTTAGACTACAAAATGTCACTACTAGACTACATGTTGTCTCTGCTAGACTACAAGATGTTGTCACTACTAGACTACATGTTGTCACTGCTAGACTACATCATGTCACTGGTAGACTACATCATGTCACTGCTAGATTACATCATGTCACTGCTAGACTACAATATGTTGTCACTGCTGGATTACAAGATGTTGTCACTGCTGGATTACAGGATGTTGTCACTACTAGACTACAACATGTTGCCACTGCTAGACTACATCATATTTTCATTGTTAGACTACAACATGTTGTCAATTGTAGATTACAAGATGTTGTCACTGCTAGATTACAAGGTGTCACTTTTAAACTAGAAGATGTTGTCACTACTAGGTTACAAGATTTCATCACTGCTAGACGAGGTGCTTAAGATAATATAAGAACATAATGAAACACTGCAAGTGGTCGGCTGACTCATGCTAGGTAGGTTCAACTCTCATCCACACACACCCACACGTATGTACCTTCACCCAGGTAATACTTGCAGTTACTAAGCAGTTAATCCTAGCATCAAAACCAACATTTACCTGCACGTACAAATGATATTTAAGTGACTTAACATGATTTAAAATCTTGGTATTAAATTAGGATGAAAAGAATTACACTTGTGGGAGACTCTTAGTTACCTAGTGTCAGTGGTGACATTCTGGATTAATAGATTAAAATTTACATACCACCTGGGAGCAAGGTATTGAACACTGGTCATAAAGCCACGCTCCGTGAAGCATTGAACGAGAGATATGAATAGTCTATTGCATTTTTTTTTATGAGGAAACAGTATAATGATAATGAATTAGACGCATGTGCAACATCTGCGTATCTTTATTTGTAGACGTTTCGCCAACCAGTGGCTTTATCGATATAAGGACAATACAATACAAATTACTGACAAACGGGTAGAGGTTGTTCATCCTGTTCATGGGAACTGAATCAGATGTAGTGGTCATTCTAGAAGAGAAGAGATATCCTGGGAAAGGAAATAGCCTTAATGTAAGAGCCTTTAACTATTACAACAGTGGTAATTATATTAACAGCAGCTTGTTGTTGCTTCGAAACCCTATTTCAAAATCTCAGTAGAGATAGAATGCATTTTGAAAACGATTCGATTTACCATTCCAGGAGGAAATTGAAGTCCATCCTTGAGAATGACAGGAATAAAAGCTCTCATTAAGGTAACATAACGTTGTATTAGCAAGATGGGCAAAGTATAGCATTTAACAACTTCTTTAAAGGTTAGTAAAGGTCATGCAACCCGAGAGTGATCAACAACTGTGATGAGCTGATGCTGGAACACCCTCTAGTAGGTCAAATGAAAACTAATATTACGTACATATGAGTATTATCAGTAAAGACATGATGAGTATGAAGACCTCTTGAGATTTAGAGGGAATTTTGGCAGAATATAGTAACGTCACTGACTTACCAGCCGACAAAAGTAATCGTTATGATGTAATTTATTAAGTGTAAGAGAGCATTAATCACGCAAGTCAGACAATGCTGCTATCTGGAGTATACCTGGAGAGGGTTTTGGGGGTCAACGCCCCTGCAGCCCTGTCTGAGACCAGGCCTCATAGTGGATGAGGATTTGATCAACCAGGCTGTTACTGCTGGCCGCACGCAAACTGACGTACGAACCATAGCCCGGCTGGTCAAGTACTGATTTTAGATGTCTGTCCAGTGCCTTCTTGAAGACAGCTAGGGGTCTACTGGTAATCCCCTTTATGTATGTTGGGAGGCAGTTGAATAGTCTTGGACCCCTGACACTTATTGTGTTGTCTCTCAGTGTACTCGTGGCGCCCCTGCTTTTCATTGGGAGGAATGATGCATCTCCTGTCGAGTCTTTTGCTTTCATAGGGAGTGATTTTCGTGTGCAAGTTTGGTACTAATCCCTCTATGATTTTTCCAAGTGTATATTATCATGTATCTCTCTCGCCTGAGTTCCAGGGAATAGAAATCAAGGGACTTCAACTATTCCCATTAATTCAGGGGCCTTATCGTACTTATGTGTGCCGTGAAAGTTCTTTGTACACTCTCCAGGTCAGCAATGTCGCCAGCCTTGAAGGGGGCAGATAGCATGCAGCAGCATTCCAGCCTAGAGAGAACAAGCGATTTGAAGAGAATCATCATTGGCTTGGCGACCCTAGTTTTCAAGGGTCTCATTATCCATCCTATCATTTTTCTAGCAAATGCGGTAGATACATTGTTGTTGTCTTTGACGGCGAGGTCCTCTGACATTATCACTCCCAGGTCCTTCACATTACTTTTTCGCTCTATTGCATGGTTAGAATTTGTTGTATACCCTGATAGTTTTAATTTCCTTAAGTTTTCCATATCTGAGTAGTTGAAATTTCTCTTCATTGAACTTCATATTGTTTTGAGTGGCCCACTTGAAGATTTGGTTGATATCCGCTTGGAGTCTTGCGGTGTCTTCGATGGGGGTCACTGTCATGGCAATTCGGGTGTCATCCACAAAGACGCACCACTCCCACGAGCCCACCTAGGGCGGGGATGGTGCCAGAGCCAGAGCTTACTACCACCTGCTACTCACAAGACTGCCACTCCCACGAGCCCCCTGGGGCGGGGCACATGAGAGACCAGAGGCCTAACTTCTCCCTACGAGCCCCGCGAGGGCGGGGATTGGGGCTAGGCCTGGGGACAGTTGGTCCCGAGGATGAGGAAGTACTTCTACCTCCTCTCATGGGAGACAGGTCTCAAGACATTCCCAAAACAGGGAGCCAAGGCCCGGTCACCATCTGGAAAAGATCCGGGCCGGGAGAGTACTGGCGCATCACGAACAACAATCCGCAAAGAAAGACACGGAGTTATGGCTTACATCTCTGTCTATGTCAGATATGAGGATGAGGAATAAGATGGGAGCGAGTACTGTAATTTGGGGCTAGTGCAATGGGCCCCCCCCCCCGTCCCATATGTATTCTTATAAAATTACTTGAAATTATTTGCCAGTCTTTAACCCAGTTAGTAAATGGGAGGAATTCTGGGCTATCTTAAGTGCTTCTGTAAATGCAAGAGTAGATGTTAATGTGGTTACGAAGTTAAGTACCTCACGAGGTCAATTCCGGAATGCAGCTCTGACCTCAGTGATAAGTTACGGTCGTAGCAAGTTATAAATATGTAGTAACAATTTTGAAGGATGCGAATGATAATAAGGATTGGAAGAGACTCAAGTTGGTAGACAAATTATTAGGCATACCATCACCTAATCTCACATCTCCGCTCGATCATTTGAACAGATCAAGCAGAGTGAGCAGTTAGCAAAAAGTTTAGTTAAAGTTGCAGACCAAGACAGTAGAAAGGTTACACATTCTGTACCAAAAGGGCTATTTCATCGTAGATAAAAGGCGACAAGGATTGCAAAAAAGTAATATTGGAGATTCAAACAAGTCACACATAAATCACAGGGAAGGGATGATTTGCACAAAAAAATAATTAGAGCTTAAGTTACACCACAGCACTCTGAATATAATTCTTTAATGAAAAATTCAGGTGGATATCAGTTCCAAAAAAAGTAAAAATGGGAACATAAAGCTCCAGTGGGCACTTTCAATATATCTGGAACAAAAAGAAAAAAAGATAAAATAAAAGGGAATCCTAAGTTATGTAATAAGTGAAGGAGTTAGTCTGAGTCTGTATCCACCCGTAGTTAACAGCTGACAAAATATAAAAGTGTAACAAACTGATATGTGAATAAGATGCCTAAGAAAACATGTGTCATTGCAGCTGTTGTCAAACCAAAGTCTTAATTTATCTAATGGAAAGAAAATAGACAATGTAGATTTAACTGTGAGTGTAGCTAGTAGCGTTAGTCATAATTGGGTAACTGATGTAGTGTTTCGGGTACCTAGTGTGCAACTAAACCATGAAGGAAGGTATCTGGGTACATAAGAAAGAAGGAACACTGCGGCAGGCCTACTGGCCCATGCGAGGCAGGTCAGTACTCTCTGATCAAGAATCTTTGAGAACGTTTGTTAGGAGATTCCTATTGTCAAAGATTAAGCAATATATTAGCAGAAAGCAAAAGTTAATAATGTTAGGATTTATCACCAGCACCGGACCCCAGAATTTTGTTAAGGTCTATTTAACAATAGAGCATCTGCTGCAGTAGTATACCTGGAGAGGGTTTCGGGGGTCAACGCCCCCGCTTGCCGGTCTGTGACCAGTCCTAATGGTAGATCAGGGTCTGATCAACCAGGCTGTTACTCTTGGCCGCACGTAACCCACGTACGAACCACAGCCCGGCTGGTCAGGCACTGACTTTAAACTTTCTGACCACATCACCAGTAAGGCTTAAGCCGTAAAATACCTGGAAAATTAACACTCGAGGGTAGCGATGCCAGAAGTTGTAAATGTAGTGTTAAGGCCGAAAGATTTATTGCTAGGCTGTGATTATTGCTAGGCTGTGATTATTGCTAGGCTGTAATTATTGCTAGGCTGTAATTATTGCTTGGCTGCAATTATTGCTAGGCTGTAATTATTGCTAGGCTGTAATTATTGCTAGGCTGTAATTATTGCTAGGCTGTGGTTATTGTTGGCTGTAATTATTGCTAGGCCTTTTAATTATTGCTAGGCTGGGGTTTTATTGGAAGTCTGCGATTATTGCTAGGCTGTGGTTATTGCTAGGCTGTAATTATTGCTAGGCTGTAATTATTGCTAGGCTGTAATTATTGCTAGGCTATGATTATTGCTAGGCTGTGGTTATTGCTAGGCTGTGATTTTGTTAGGCTGTGGTTATTGCTTGGCTGTAATTATTGCAATGCTGTAATTATTGCTAGGCTGTAATTATTTCTAGGCTGTAATTATTGCTAGGCTGTGGTTATTGCTAGGCTGTGATTATTGCTAGGCTGTGATTATTGCTAGGCTGTGGTTATTGCTAGGCTGTGGTTATTGCTAGGCTGTGATTATTGCTAGGCTGTGGTTATTGCTAGGCTGTAATTATTGCTAGGCTGTAATTATTGCTAGGCTGTAATTATTGCTAGGCTGCAATTATTGCTAGGCTGTAATTATTGCTAGGCTGTAATTATTGATAGGCTGTAATTATTGCTAGGCTGTGGTTATTGTTGGCTGTAATTATTGCTAGGCTGTAATTATTGCTAGGTTGTGGTTATTGTTAGGCTGCGATTATTGCTAGGCTGTGGTTATTGTTAGGCTGTAATTATTGCTAGGCTGTAATTATTGCTAGGCTGTAATTATTGCTAGGCTGTAATTATTGCAGGGGGATTATTGCTAGGCTGTGGTTATTGCTAGGCTGTGATTATTGCTAGGCTGTAATTATTGCTAGGCTGTGATTATTGCTAGGCTGTGGTTATTGCTAGGCTGTGATTATTGTTAGGCTGTAATTATTGCTAGGCTGAGGTTATTGATAGGCTGTGATTATTGCTAGGCTGTGGTTATTGCTAGGCTGTAATTATTGCTAGGCTGAGGTTATTGATAGGCTGTGATTATTGCTAGGCTGTGATTATTGCTAGGCTGTGGTTATTGCTAGGCTGTAATTATTGCTAGGCTGAGGTTATTGATAGGCTGTGATTATTGCTAGGCTGTGGTTATTGCTAGGCTGTGATTATTGCTAGGCTGTGGTTATTGCTAGGCTGTAATTATTGCTAGGCTGTGATTATTGCTAGGCTGTGATTATTACTAAGTTGTAACTATTGCTAGGCTGTAATTATTGCTAGGCTGTAATTATTGCTAGGCTGTGATTATTGCTAAGCTGTGATTATTGCTAAGCTGTGATTATTGGGTAGGGGTCTGCCTAGGAAAGGTTGGACGGAGGCGGTAAAGGAGGTTCTGTGTGCGAGGGGCTTGGACTTCCAGCAAGCGTTAGATAGGAGAGAATGGAAACAAATATATATATATATAATATATATATATATAATATATATATATATATATATATATATATATATATATATATATATAATATCTATCCTTGTAATGAAATATAAACACATATACACTATAATGTGATCCTTTATTGTGTCGGTATTTTATACCATTTATTTCCATTGTAAAGATTATAACGGCTTGATGAAGCTCCTGGAGAGCGAAACGTTGCCACAGTAAAATGTTACATTAGACGCATCTGTGTGTCCATTTAGTTAACAGTTCCAAAAGTGCCTGAAAACAGCTATCTACACCTCGAAAAACTGCCATTAGTGCCTCAAAGATACTGCCATCAATGCTTCAAAATGGCATTAATACTTCAAAAACTGCCATCAATGCCTCAAAAAGCTGCCATCAGTGCCTCAAAAAACTGCCATCAGTGCCTCAAAAAACTGCCATCAATGACTCAAAAACTGCCATCAATGCCTCAAAAATTTGCCATCAATGCCTCAAAAATGTACACCTCAAGAAATTGCCAACATTTTCTCCTCCCCCCCTCAAAAAAATCCTTGGAAAACAGCAACTGGAACCTTAAAAACCCCGATAACAACGATCAAAAAAATTCTTTCAACTCCTTAGAAAATTTGGAAGATTAAAATATCAAGATCAGCACGCGAATCTTAACTAATTTTTACTACTGGCAAAATACTATAATTGCTGAACGATTATCTAAAATTACTGAACTGCACTCCAGAAATTGATGAGAGTACTTCAGTAACTGAAGCAGGTATTTAAAATACCTGAAGACGTTGCAAAACCGTGGCTCGGTTAGTAGTGCACTCAGCTTACATACTGAGAGTCCGTGATTCGATCCCCGGTAAGGATAGAAGCGTTGGGTATGCTTCTTTACGTATGCTGCCCCTATTCACCCATCAGTAAATAGGTGGGTATTAGTCGATTGTTGTGGGTGGCAGTGTACCTTATTTAGGGATGGTCTTCGAAATGCTCTGACAATGCCTTCGTCTGATGCACGTCCCTCATCTGATGCCGGTATATAAGCGCCAGTCTTCCTGCCTGTGATTCAGACTCTCCAAGACTACGGTGATCTTCACCAACTCCGAGGCTGAGGGACTGATTGCTTTGTCTTCTGTAAATAGTTATATAGTCTTCCCATTATGTCCTTGAATTTGTATTGATAAAGCAACTGGATGGCGAAACGTCTACAGATTAAGACCAAGATGTCATACACGACTCACGAAATCGTAATAACACAATTGCAAACAAACCATACCACTCTCTGATCGCGGGTTCTATCCCAGCCCGTGGTATGATTTATGTCATACACGTGTCTAATTCTTCATAGCAACTTTTAATCAATGGAAAAAAAGAGATTTAATGGTGAAAACGTTTCCCTCTACGTAGAACGGAAGGTTGTCCCAGTTAAAGCTTGTTCAAGAGCATGTGTTCCAACTTTATTACTGTCGGCAGTACAACGTATGTATTCACTTTAAGGTACCAGCAGAGAGACTTTAAGAAGCTAGCAAGAGGAGTGCCAGAGATGCTGACAAGTCATTAGAAGACTTCCAGCCAACCTTCAGGATAAAGTAAATGTTTTACGTTCAGAGGAAGCTGAAGTTGCCAGCCACAGCATCATGCCTTAATTTTGGAATGTTGTGCTGGGTAAAAAACTAATCATTGCAAGAGGAGGAGGAGGAGGAGGAGAAGATGGCAGAGAAGAAGGAGAAGAACACAAGGTGCTGAGCGTGAAGCAAATAATCTGAACAAATTAAAATGCACGGATTAGCCTGGATAAAAATATAGGTAAAAAATTGAGAGATGACAGGGAAGAAGAAGATTGTTTTTAACACCTCGGTTGTCTCCCACCGAGGTACGATTACCCGATAAAAAAAAAAAAAAAACACCATCACTCACTCCATCTACTGACATTTCTACACACAACAGCAACAGGGTGATTGCAATTCTAGTCAAATTAGAGAACTCTATCTTATAAAGCTTTGCAAAGATGTAACGATTCGTACCTTTTGTAATGCCTTGCAACCTAATAAAACCTTACACCTCTGTAAAACCTTACACATCGGTAAAACCTTACACCTCTGTAAAACCTTACACCTCTGTAAAACCTTACACCTCTGTAAAACCTTACACCTCTGTAAAACCTTACACCTCTGTAAAACCTTACACCTCTGTAAAACCTTACACATCGGTAAAACCTTACACCTCTGTAAAACCTTACACATCGGTAAAACCTTACACCTCTGTAAAACCTTACACATCGGTAAAACCTTACACCTCTGTAAAACCTTACACATCGGTAAAACCTTACACCTCTGTAAATCTACGTACATCAATAGTGCTTTGTACCTTTGAAAAACTGTGTACACCACAGCAGCACATGATGACTAATACGGACTCAGAACTTAATAATTCTTAATAATTCTTCATACCACAGGGTACGGTACCCGCTCCAGTACCACAGGGTACGGTACCCGCTCCAGTACCACAGGGTACGGTACCCGCTCCAGTACCACAGAGTACGGTACCCGCTCCAGTACCACAGGGTACGGTACCCGCTCCAGTACCACAGGGTACGGTACCCGCTCCAGTACCACAGGGTACGGTACCCGCTCCAGTACCACAGGGTACGGTACCCACTCCAGTACCACAGAGTACGGTACCCGCTCCAGTACCACAGGGTACGGTACCCGCTCCAGTACCACAGGGTACGGTACCCGCTCCAGTACCACAGGGTACGGTACCCGCTCCAGTACCACAGGGTACGGTACCCGCTCCAGTACCACAGAGTACGGTACCCGCTCCAGTACCACAGGTACGGTACCCGCTCCAGTACCACAGGGTACGTACCCGCTCCAGTACCACAGGGTACGGTACCCGCTCCAGTACCACAGGGTACGGTACCCGCTCCAGTACCACAGGGTACGGTACCCGCTCCAGTACCACAGGGAACACAGTTCCCGCTCCAGTACCACAGGGTACGGTACCCGCTCCAGTACCACAGGGTGCGGTACCCGCTCCAATACCACAGGGAACACAGTTCCCGCTCCAGTACCACAGGGTGCGGTACCCGCTCCAGTACCACAGGGAACACAGTTCCCGCTCCAGTACCACAGGGAGCATAGTACCAGCTCCAGTACCACAGGGAACATAGTACCCGCTCCAGTACCACAGGGAACATAGTACCCGCTCCAGTACCACAGGGAACATAGTACCCGCTCCAGTACCACAGGGAACACAGTACCCGCTCCAGTACCACAGGGAACACAGTACCCGCTCCATTACCACAGGGAACATAGTACCCGCTCCAGTACCACAGGGAACATAGTACCCGCTCCAGTACCACAGGAACATAGTACCCCGCTCCAGTACCACAGGGAACATAGTACCCGCTCCAGTACCACAGGGAACACAGTACCCGCTCCAGTACCACAGGGAACATAGTACCCGCTCCATTACCACAGGGAACATAGTACCCGCTCCAGTACCACAGGGAACACAGTACCTGCTCCAGTACCACAGGGAACATAGTACCCGCTCCAGTACCACAGGGAACATAGTACCCGCTCCAGTACCACAGGGAACATAGTGCCCGCTCCAGTACCACAGGGAACACAGTACCCGCTTCAGTACCACAGGGAACATAGTACCCGCTCCAGTACCACAGGGAACATAGTACCCGCTCCAGTACCACAGGGAACACAGTACCCGCTCCAGTACCACAGGGAACACAGTACCCGCTCCACTACCACAAGGAACATAGTACCCGCTCCAGTACCACAGGGAACACAGTATCCGCTCCAGTACCACAGGGAACACAGTACCCGCTCCAGTACCACAGGGAACACAGTACCCGCTCCAGTACCACAGGGGACACAGCACCCGCTCCAGTACCACAGGGAACACAGTACCCGCTCCAGTACCACAGGGAACACAGTACCCGCTCCAGTACCACAGGGAACATAGTACCCGCTCCAGTACCACAGGGAACACAGTGCCCATTCCAGTACAGCAGGGAATACAGTACCCGCTCCAGTACCACAGGGAACACAGTACCCACTCCAGTACCACAGAGAACACAGTACCACTCTCCAGTACCACAGGGAGCGGTAATCTCACTACTACAGGGTACACAGTACCCGCTCCAGTACCTCAGAGAACGGTAATCTCACTACCACAGGGTACACAGTACCCGCTCCAGTACCTCAGGGAACGGTAGTCTCACTACCACAGGGTACACAGTACTCGCTCCAGTACCTCAGGGAACGGTAATCTCACTACCACAGGGTGCACAGTACTCGCTCCAGTATCACAGGGAACGGTAATCTCACTACCACGGGGTACACAGTACTCGCTCCAGTACCACAGGAAACGGTAATATCCTCACTACCACAAGGTACACAGTACTCGCTTCAGTATCTCAGGGAACGGTAATTTCCTCACTACCACAGGGTGCACAGTACTCGCTTCAGTACCTCAGGGAACGGTAATATCCTCACTACCACAAGGTACACAGTACTCGCTTCAGTACCACAGGAAACGGTAATATCCTCACTACCACAAGGTACACAGTACTCGCTTCAGTACCTCAGGGAACGGTAATTTCCTCACTACCACAGGTTACACAGTACTCGCTCCAATACTATTTCCCATCTTCATATCTGTCACGGACTTTAAAAAATCATTTAAACACAAATCCTCCACCGGGTCGCCGAGAACATCTCGAACGGAATAAGAAGAGTCGGTATAATTATTCCTGATGTAAGAAGGGAAATACAAGAGACCTGGGAGCAATCATGATCGGGTATCCTACTCTTGAAAAGTCACGCTGAGGAGCTACCAAAGCTGCATAACAGAAACACTGAATATCTAACTCCCTGTGAACAAACATGTCACAGAAATTATAATCAGAGGTGTTTATTTTTCGATCGGAGTATGTATCCTGTAGTTTGGAATGCGTATTGCGTGAACTAAAATATGTACTCTGGTCATGAATCTACACTTTACTGACTGGCGCTGGAATATGTACTCACTAGTCTATGAAAATAATATTCATTCTTTGGACAGGAATATGTATTCATTTGAATGGACTGTGGACTCAATGGTCTGGAATATATACTCTTTGCGTAATCTATTTACTGGAAAGTGTACTAAGTGAAGTGGAATATTGCTCAATAGTCGGTACTAAGCGCTCCACTCCAACACCAGAGAATATTCACTGCTAATATTCACTCACTCATCAAGAGGTTTCATCCATCCCGTCACACGAGTGTGAGACAAACTCACGAAATTGTAATAACACGATTACAAACAATCCAGGGTGGGGTTAGAACCCATGGCGGGTGAGCCATAAAGGTCCAGGCCAGTGCGTAAGCCACTGGGCCAGCTAGCTACAATAAGGATTCATTCATTCTTGGATTTATCTTATGCAGGCAGGCTACGCACTGACCTGGAGTTCTACGATTCATTTGCCATGAGTTCTAACCCCACCCGTGCCCTGGGATTGTTGATCTCTCCTTCCCCTCACTCGAACAAGCAATACGACAGGTAACTCTTACAAACTTCTACTTACACTCAGTGTACACATAGTTACACTAACCTGCGTATTTCGTAATCATTCTGCTTCCTGTTTTATTTCTTTTCTAAGACAGAGATCATGTCTACATTCTTGTAGAGTGATGGACTAAACACATCGATTCCAGGCTGAGGGACTGATTACCTCAAACTACTCTTCTCTTTACCCCCTTCTGCTTTGTTTTGGACTGATGAAGTCACACAGTGGCTTCATCAGTCACTGTGTGGCTTCATCAGTCACTGTGTGGCTTCATCAGTCACTGTGTGGCTTCATCAGTCACTGTGTGGCTTCATCAGTCACTGTGTGGCTTCATCAGTCACTGTGTGGCTTCATCAGTCACTGTGTGGCTTCATCAGTCCAATACAGATTCCCATATGTTGCATAAGTGTCTTAATCTTCAACTTCTCGGTTTTGAAAACCATTTATCAAATGACCTACACTGCCTAGTCTGAGACCGGTCCGTGTAGACCATTTATCATATGGTCTACGCTGCCCTGGCCTGAGACCGAGCCGTGTAGACCATCACCATAACTATTAAAAAACTCATTTAACAGATATATTTAATAGGTTGACGGATATAATTAACAGATCATCGAAAGGATTTAGGAGTTCTGGTTAGCAGTAATCTAAAACCAAGACAACAGTGCATTAGTGTTCGCAATAAAGCTAACAGAATTTTTGGCTTCATATCTAGAAGTATAAATAATAGAAGTCCTCAGGTTGTTCTTCAACTCTATATATCCTTGGTTAGGCCTCATTTAGACTATGCTGCACAGTTTTGGTCACCGTATTACAGGATGGATATAAATGCTCTGGAAAACGTACAGAGGAGGATGACAAAGATGATCCCATGTATCAGAAATCTTCCCTATGAGGATAGATTGAGGGTCCTGAATCTGCACTCTCTCGAAAGGCGTAGAATTAAAGGGGATATGATCGAGGTGTATAAATGGAAAACAGGAATAAATAAAGAGGATGTAAATAGCGTGCTGGAAATTTCCAGCCAAGACAGAACTCGCAGCAATGGTTTCAAGTCGGAAAAATTCAGATTCAGGAAGGATATAGGAAAGCACTGGTTTGGTAATAGAGTTGTGGATGAGTGGAACAAACTCCCGAGTACCGTTATTCAGGCTAAAACGTTGTGTAGTTTTAAAAATAGGTTAGATAAATACATGAGTGGGTGTGGGTGGGTGTGAGTTGGACCTGACTGGCTTGTGCTGCTGGGTCTGGTGCCGTGCTCCATCCTTGAGTGGAGGTGACCAGACTGGGTAGGTCATTGGGATAATCGGGGGGGGGGACATAGACCTGCTCCGCATGGGTCAGTAGGCCTGTTGCAGTGTTCCTTCTTTCTTATGTTCTTATGTTCTTATATCAAAGATATTAGTTCTTATTCTAGACAACAGACGAGAAAGTTGTCGTAAGTGATATTAGAAAGATTCTAGAGGGGCTGGTTCCACATGTGTAGGGTGACTTGATGCCGGTTAAGAGTTCTTGATTCAAGAAACTGGAGCCACCCTCCCATTCTCTGGATCATTGCCTCCCATTCCCTATGCTGCGTTGAGACTCCTACGATTTTAGCTCTACACGTATATAATAATAATAATAATAATAATAATAATAATAATAATAATAATAATAATAACGATAATAATAATAAAGTAGCTATTCGTTCGCAAATAGTATATTTATACAATGAATTCTATTAAAATTTATTTATGATTACCTGCGCATATTTCTTAATTCTTTCTTCCGTCTTATCCCAGGTGTGCATATGTCTCAGTACAGTACCGGTGGTGGACATCAGATTTCATTATGGTTAACAAATCTGAACTGAAAATCCAAAATATAACAACAGTGAACAAAACCTAGTGACAAATTGGACTGTATTTTGTGTCAGAGGAAACTTGAAAATCACTGCAGTGTCCTGAGGACACAGCGTCCTGAGGACACAGCGTCCTGAGGACACAGTGTCCTGAGGACACAGCGTCCTGAGGACACAGCGTCCTGAGGACACAGCGTCCTGAGGACACAGTGTCCTGAGGACACAGTGTCCTGAGGACACAGCGTCCTGAGGACACAGCGTCCAGACGAAGTATCAGGCTGTCACAGCTTGCCACAGAGACTGATAAAATTCCATGAACTAAATGATTTGCCACTGCCCATTAATATTGACAGATTGTATTATGGAAATGGTATACAAAGCACATTAGAAAACAAAGCAAAATGACATAACGTCACATGCCATCAAATTAAATACTTCTAAGCTTAAAAGAGCAAAGAGGAGAAAACTGTCCTTCATTGTCCTGCTGAGCCTTCAACTTCAAAAAAAAAAAAAAAATTACAAGGCAGAGCGAGCAGTCTGCACACAATGATGCATCGACATCAAAGAACATATATTTCTTCTGTGAGACAAAGTCTGCAGATCCTTTACATGTTGCTTCTATATTTGGTTTAGATAGGAGGGTGAGGATATATGCCCTAGAATTTCATAACGAGAAGTTTCTGACAAAGCTGAGTGGTGGAGATATGGCGACCATTGATAATGTTTATCGTGCAGGATGCTTAATTAAGCGAACTGTACAACAGAAGAGCAATATGGCCAAAGCCTGATAAAAATCCAAGTCAGATGAACCATGGAACTGCATTTGCTGAACTCGTCTCATATATTGGAAAAGTCCATGCCAATGATGAGGTTGCTCCAGTTTTTAAATTGACTGATTTTGTCAGCTTAAAAACTGGTGGAAGATTCTAGCAAATGGAAATTGATGCAAATGTTCAAAGAATAAGACAGAAAATTCAGATTCTTTTTCAATTTCCTGATCTGCAAGAGCAGAAACAGACGTGATATCCTTCTCGCGTTGGATAAAGATGATGAATTAGACACATGTGCAACATCTGGGTATCTTCGTTTTGTAGACGTTTCGCCATCCAGTGGCTTTATCAGTGCATTATATGGACATAAAATGAAGACTGATTACCTTTTCTTCTGTCTTCTGTATATATAAAGAAGACAGAGGAAGGCGAGGTAATCAGTCCCTCAGCCTAGAAGCAAGTGATGAGCACCATAATCTTGAAGAATCTGGAAGACAGGCAGGAATACGGGCGATTATATCTCGTGGGCTGCACATGATGCTTCTCAAAAGCCTGAGCAGAATCTTACTCCAGCAATATAATCACTGCTTCCACTCTTTCCTTGTGATTCCAAATCTCCATCAATGCTTAGTTATGTAATGTCGTCAAACATGCTGTCATTACAGTGCCTAATCCTGGACAGATACCTATCGTTACCCCAGATCAGTCAGTTTTTCGTTTATACATACAAATTCAGTGGATTTATCCTGAGTCGTGTAGTGAGGATAAATACGCAGTCTTACTAGGTATATTACATTTAGAGATGACTGCTCTAAGGATTGTGAGTGACTGGCTTGAGGACTGGGGTTGAACGTCTGTTCAACAGAACAGAAGTTCAACCCCAGCAATTTCTGGAACTGCAGAGTCCTGCTTTAAGGTAACACTTGTAACCAGAACACGATATACAAACCAGACCACAGTTTTTGCACTCTGTATTCTCTGACGGACAAGATGTCAAGACTACATGTCAGGGACGAATGAGGACGACCAACATCAGTCATTCACTGGTTGGTGCAACTTGAAGAATGATCAACGTCCCGAGTTCTACATTCGGTATACTGCTAAGCATCTGGAATTTCTGGTCCTTTGCTGTGTATAGTCTTAAGTAGAAGATAACTCCACACTATACTTGGACATCCCTATCCTCCATCCTCTTATGTACAGGTTGAAGAATTAGACACATATGCAACAACTGGGTATCTTTATTTGTAGAAATACACAGGTGGTAAGATGAGAACTACTCAAAAGACTGATCTTTTTCAATGTCATGAGGTACAAACTTAATCACCTGATGCTGCACTAGACCATGATGTTATCATACTCGATGGAGCATCAGCTGTGAATATGATAAGACCTGGTCCTCGTGTGCAGACATTTAACGATTATTGTTCCAGAGTATTCATTTCCTACGTCCAAATTAACTACACCATATAAAAATGATCGGATGCTGAATGGGACCTGTATCTCCCAAACATTATCAAGGCTGGCACAAAACATAAGCGTAGGAAGCGTATTTGAGTTAAGTAATTGGTACAAATGCAGTGCCATCCAACTTGCAATGATGAAGAATGATGCAAACAAGAAGCTCTTTAACTTTCTGACTAATCAGTTGGCTGTACTAACAGTCCGTACAGTGCTAACAGGCTCACACACTGCAACCATGAAGAAGCAAACAGTCGAATGATGGTACATTGTGCTAACTTCTCTTAGCTAAATTTAAGAAAATAATTATCCGCTCCGCTGATGAAAATGTGGTTGTCGCTGTTTCAACGATGCCCTTATAGAACCTTCATCAATTACGAGTGTCTTTTCAAGTGGGTAACATGTTGCAGTATATTGCAAGTCACTATATTATGGCCTCAGTAGACTGAGAAAAGCTAAGGGTTCAATCAGTGTTCCACAGCCTCACAGGATGTGACACTGTGTCATCATTCTGCAGTCATGGTAAGAAATATGATTGGGAAGTATATAAAATGTGCTCAGAATTCACTGCAATATTGCTACAGTTACACGATTTGCCTGAAAAATCCTGCAAAATAACACAAATGCTGTGACAGAACGGTATGTTGTTCTTTGGTACCACAGAGCCAGGAACCTTGCTGAAGTTGATGAGGCTCGTCGTGAGTTATTCGTTAAGAAATCTCGCTCTGTAGAAGACCTTGTTCCATCAACAGATACAATTTTTTTCAGAACATTTATCGAGCAGTTCTCCAAGATGAATTTTGCTGGAGAGTTATCAAGAGCCAGGCAAAACCCACCATCTTCTGCTGAATGGGGCTAAACCAACCTTACAAAATGGGTTCGACAGTGGACAACCTCGCCTCAGGCAAGTGAGGCATCCCACGCGCAACACAAATGTTGTTGTAAACAAAGGTGCTCAATAAGCCGTTGCAAATGCAAACAAGCAAGTCTTGATTGCACGACATTATAACTGTGATGGGACTTGTGATGTGGAGTGATACTTTTACTGGACAGGCCATGCTTTGTGTATAATGACTTACAATATCGTAATAACACGACTGCAAACAAATCAGAAGACGGGATTTGGCCTGTGAGTTTTAAGACTCACTCGCCATGGGTTCAAGCCCCACCCGTTCTCTGGATTGTGTATTATCTTTACAAAATCTTGTGATTCGTTCTGACTGTATACCAATATGCATTACTCTAGTCAAACAGTTATTTTTCATACAATTTCTAGTGAATAATACACAAATAACCCGCACATAGGAGAGAGAAGCTTACGACGACGTTTCGGTCCGACTTGAACCATTTACAGTGAGACTTTGTAAATAGCCAAGTCGGACCGAAACGTGTCATAAACTTCTCTCTATGGGTGAGTAATTTGTGTATTGTTCCAGTCACGGTATTGCGCCTTTTTGTTCCTTTTTAGTGTATAATGTGCACCATAGTGTAACATGTGTTTTGAAGTTTTATTTACAGGTTAAACATATGTAGTTTTAAGAGCGTATTAATCCAATTTCAATAATGAGTTTAGCATAAATATAAACTTCAATTTTAAATCTAAATGGTAAGTTTATCTTGGTTCCTATTCTTTAAATTCTTAGTGGGCAACTAAGCAGTCAAACATTCTGTGCATATGTATTAATATCGACAAGCAAATAATACTACTATAAATATTCAACATGGCTGCACTAACAACTAAACATTATTCCCACATTGTTGCAAATTGTTTCATTAGACTTCTTGACCATCAAAACTATGGAGTACATATAATTAACTATCTTGAAATGATTAAAAATTGCATTCTTTTACTGCTGTGACCTCCTGTACCAGTTAGGGAGCGGGCAGCGGGGGCCCTGAACTCAAGGACCGTCACTCTGGCCACACCTCCACGTAACATTATTCACTCTCAATAAAAGGTCTTAAAGTGATCAAAGAAAAGGGAGTAACTCCTTGAGACAGAAAATTGGATTACACGTTCATGAGAGATCTGTGTGTTTTGCTCTGAGAGACTCCTTATCATATAGTGAAGATGTCGCTGACTGACGCACACACACATACCTCCTTATTACCTGGGTTTCAATTTTCTGTATAAGTGTTGTCTCACGTTTCAAAATATGTGTGAATGATTAACTAACCCCGAAGACACTCACACTCCAGACGATGCTCGTCAACACTCACACTCCAGTCACTGCTCACCTACACTCACACTCCAGTCACTACTCGCCTACACTCACACTCCAGTCACTGCTCATCTACACTCACACTCCAGTCACTGCTCACCTACACTCACACTCCAGTCACTACTTGCCTACACTCACACTCCAGTCACTACTCACCTACACTCACATTCCAGTCACTGCTCATCTACACTCACACTCCAGTCACTACTCACCTACACTCACACTCCAGTCACTACTCGCCTACACTCACACTCCAGTCACTGCTCACCTACACTCACACTCCAGTCACTGCTCACCTACACTCACACTCCAGTCACTACTTGCCTACACTCACACTCCAGTCACTACTCACCTACACTCACATTCCAGTCACTGCTCATCTACACTCACACTCCAGTCACTACTCACCTACACTCACACTCCAGTCACTACTCGCCTACACTCACACTCCAGTCACTGTCCACCTACACTCACACTCCAGTCACTGCTCACCTACACTCACACTCCAGTCACTACTTGCCTAAACTCACACTCCAGTCACTACTCACCTACACTCACATTCCAGTCACTGCTCATCTACACTCATACTCCAGTCACTACTCACCTACACTCACACTAAAGATTCACTGCTCACCTACACTCACACTCCAGAGTCACTGCTCACCTACACTTACACTCCAGAGTCACTGCCCACCTACACTAACACTCCAGAGTCTCCGCTCACCTACACTCACACTCCAGAGTCACTGCTCACCTACACTCACACTCGAAAGTTACTGCTCACCTACACTCACACTCCAGAGTCACTGCTCCCCTACACTCACACTAGAGTCACTGATCACCTACACTCACACTCCAGAGTCACTGCTCCCTTAACTCACACTCCAGAGTCACTGCTCACCTACACTCACACTCGAAAGTTACTGCTCACCTACACTCACACTCCAGAGTCACTGCTCCCCTACACTCACACTAGAGTCACTGATCACCTACACTCACACTTCAGAGTCACTGCTCCCCTACACTCACACTCGAAAGTTACTGCTCAACTACACTCACACTCCAGAGTCACTGCTCACCTACAATCACACTCCAGAGTCACTGCTCACCTACACTCACACTCCAGAGTCACTGCTCACCTACACTCACACTCCAGAGTCACTGCTCACCTACACTCGCACAACAGAGTCACTGCTCACTTACACTCGCACCACAGAGTCACTGCTCACCTACACTCACACCACAGAGTCACTGATCGCCTACACTCACACTCCAGAGTCACTGCTCACCTACACTCGCACCACAGAGTCACTGCTCACCTACACACACCACAGAATCACTGCTCACCTACACTCACACTCCAGAGTCACTGCTCACCTACACTCGCACCACAGAGTCACTGGTCACCTACACTCATACTCCAGAGTCACTGCTCACCTACACTCACACCACAGAGTCACTGCTCACCTACACTCGCACCACAGAGTCACTGCTCACCTACACTCACACCACAGAGTCACTGCTCACCTACACTCACACCACAGAGTCACTGCTCACCTACACTCACACCACAGAATCACTGCTCACCTACACTCACACTCCAGAGTCACTGGTCACCTACACTCGCACCACAGAGTCACTGATCGCCTACACTCACACTCCAGAGTCACTGCTCACCTACACTCGCACAACAGAGCCACTGCTCACCTACACTAACACCACAGAATCACTAATCACCTACACTCACACTCCACAGTCACTGCTCACCTACACTCGCACCACAGAGTCACTGGTCACCTACACTCACACTGCAGAGTCACTGCTCACCTACACTCATACTCCAGAGTCACTGCTCACCTACACTCACACCACAGAGTCACTGCTCACCTACACTCACACTCCAGAGTCACTGCTCACCTACACTCACACCACAGAGTCACTGCTCACCTACACTCGCACCACAGAGTCACTGCTCACCTACACTCACACCACAGAGTCACTGCTCACCTACACTCACACCACAGAGTCACTGCTCACCTACACTCACACCACAGAGTCACTGCTCACCTACACTCACACCACAGAGTCACTGCTCACATACATTCACACCACAGAGTCACTACTCACCTACACTCACACCACAGAGTCACTGCTCACCTACACTTACACCACAGAGTCACTGCTCACTTACACTCACACCACAGAGTCACTGCTCACCTACAATCACACCACAGAGTCACTGCTCACCTACACTCGCACCACAGAGTCACTGCTCACCTACACTCACACCACAGAGTCACTGCTCACCTACACTCACACCACAGAGTCACTGCTCACCTACACTCACACCACAGAGTCACTGCTCACCTACACTCGCACCACAGAGTCACTGCTCACCTACACTCGCACCACAGAGTCAGTGCTCACCTACTCTCGCACCACAGAGTCACTGCTCACCTACACTCACACCACAGAGTCACTGCTCACCTACACTCGCACCACAGAGTCACTGCTCACCTACACTCACACCACAGAGTCACTGCTCACCTACACTCGCACAACAGAGTCACTGCTCACCTACACTCACACCACAGAGTCACTGCTCACCTAAACTCGCACCACAGAGTCACTGCTCACCTACACTCGCACCACAGAGTCACTGCTCACCTACACTCACACCACAGATCACTGCTCCACCTACACTCGCACCACAGAGTCACTGCTCACCTACACTCACACCACAGAGTCACTGCTCACCTACACCCACACCACAGAGTCACTGCTCACCTACACTCGCACCACAGAGTCACTGCTCACCTACACTCACACCACAGAGTCACTGCTCACCTACACTCGCACCACAGAGTCACTGCTCACCTACACCCACACCACAGAGTCACTGCTCACCTACACTCGAAACCACAGAGTCACTGCTCACCTACACTCACACCACAGAGTCCACTGCTCACCTACACCCACACCACAGAGTCACTGCTCACCTAACACTCGCACCACAGAGTCACTGCTCACCTACACTCACACCACAGAGTCACTGCTCACCTACACTCACACCACAGAGTCACTGCTCACCTACACCCACACCACAGAGTCACTGCTCACCTACACTCGCACCACAGAGTCACTGCTCACCTACACTCACACCACAGAGTCACTGCTCACCTACACCCACACCACAGAGTCACTGCTCACCAACACCCACACCACAGAGTCACTGCTCACCTACACCTCGCACCACAGAGTCACTGCACACCCTACACTCGCACCACAGAGTCACTGCTCACCTACACTCACACCACAGAGTCACTGCTCACCTACACTCGCACAACAGAGTCACTGCTCACCTACACTCACACCACAGAGTCACTGCTCACCTACACTCGCACCACAGAGTCACTGCTCACCTACACTCGCACCACAGAGTCACTGCTCACCTACACTCACACCACAGAGTCACTGCTCACCTACACTCGCACCACAGAGTCACTGCTCACCTACACTCACCCACAGAGTCATTTGCTCACCTACACCCACACCACAGAGTCACTGCTCACCTACACCGCACCACAGAGTCACTGCTCACCTACACTCACACCACAGAGTCACTGCTCACCTACCTCGCACCCACGAGTCACGCCACCTACACTCACACCACAGAGTCACTGCTCACCTACACTCACACCACAGAGTCACTGCCACCTACACTCACACCACAGAGTCCCTGCTCACCTACACTCAACACCACAGAGTCACTGCTCACCTACACTCACACCACAGAGTCACTGCTCACCTACACTCACACCACAGAGTCACTGCTCACCTACACTCACACCACAGAGTCACTGCTCACCTACACTCACACCACAGAGTCACTGCTCACCTACACTCACACCACAGAGTCACTGCTCACCTACACTCACACCACAGAGTCACTGCTCACCTACACTCACACCACAGAGTCACTGCTCACCTACACTCACACCACAGAGTCACTGCTCACCTACACTCACACCACAGAGTCACTGCTCACCTACACTCACACCACAGAGTCACTGCTCACCTACACTCACACCACAGAGTCACTGCTCACCAACACACACACCACAGAGTCACTGCTCACCTACACTCACACCACAGAGTCACTGCTCACCTACACTCACACCACAGAGTCACTGCTCACCTACACTCACACCACAGAGTCACTGCTCACCTACACTCACACCACAGAGTCACTGCTCACCTACACTCACACCACAGAGTCACTGCTCACCTACACTCACACCACAGAGTCACTGCTCACCTACACTCACACCACAGAGTCACTGCTCACCTACATTAACATATTTCCTCTTGACATGTTTCCATCTGCCTCCAAAAATGATAAAAACAAGCTGTGTAAATCATTATCTGAGACGACGACCAAAGGTGCCAAAATACTCGTAGATGACCAAAGGTGCCACAATATTCGTAGATGACCAAAGGTTCCTCAATACTCGTAGATGACCAAAGGTGCCACAATATTCGTAGATGACCAAAGGTGCCACAATACTCGTAGATGACCAAAGGTGCCACAATATTCGTAGATGACCAAAGGTTCCTCAATACTCGTAGATGACCAAAGGTGCCACAATACTCGTAGATGACCAAAGGTGCCACAATACTCGTATATGACCAATGGTGCCACAATACTCGTAGATGACTATAGGTGCCACAATACTCGTAGATGACCAAAGGTGCCACAATACTCGTAGATGACCAAAGGTGCCACAATACTCGTAGATGACCAAAGGTGCCACAATACTCGTAGATGACCAATGGTGCCATAATACTCGTAGATGACCAAAGGTGCCACAATACTCGTAGATGACGATAGGTGCCACAATACTCGTAGATGACCAAAGGTGCCACAATACTCGTAGATGACCAAAGGTGCCACAATACTCGTGGATGACCAAAGGTGCCACAATACTTGTAGATGACCAAAGGTGCAACAATACTCTTAGATGACCAAAGGTGCCACAATACTCGTAGATGACCAAAGGTGCCAAAATACTCGTAGATGACCAATGGTGCCACAATACTCGTAGATGACCAAAGGTGCCACAATACCCGTAGATGACCAAATGTGCCACAATACTCGTGGATGACCAAAGGTGCCACAGTATTCGTAGATGACCAAAGGTGCCACAATATTCGTAGATGACCAAAGGTGCCACAATACTCGTAGATGACCAATGGTGCCACAATACTCGTAGATGGCCAAAGGTGCCACAATACTCATAGATGACCAAAGGTGCCACAATACTCGTAGATGACCAATGGTGCCATAATACTCGTAGATGACCAAAGGTGCCACAATACTCGTAGATGACGATAGGTGCCACAATACTCGTAGATGACCAAAGGTGCCACAGTACTCGTAGATGACCAAAGGTGCCACAATACTCGTAGATGACCAAAGGTGCCACAATACTCGTAGATGACCAAAGGTGCCACAATACTCGTGGATGACCAAAGGTGCCACAATACTCGTAGATGACCAAATATGCCACAATACTCGTAGATGACCAATGGTGCCACAATACTCGTAGGTGGCTGGCTGGATGGCGAAACGTCTACGATGGGGATGCCCGGGTGTTGTGCATGTGTTTTAATTTCATCTTGTCGGTATTGTATACAATTCTTGTACTACTACTACTACTACTACTACTACTACTACTACTACTACCACCACCTCTTCCTGCCTATATATAGCCGTCCTGCTCCACCTCTGGTTAGTGTGACTTTGTCAATGGTCCAAGCCGGACCGAAACGTCGTCGTAAGCTTCTCTCTTTTATGTGCGGGTTATTTGTGTATCGTTCCAGTCACGGTATTGTGCCTTTTTGTTATTAATACTCGTAGATTACCAAAGGTGCCACAATACTCGTAGATTAACGAAGGTGCCACAATACTCGTAGATGACCAAAGGTGCCACAATACTCGTAGATTACCAAAGGTGCCACAATACTCGTAGATGACCAAAGGTGCCACAATACACAAATAACCCACACATAAAAGAGAGAAGCTTACGACGACGTTTCGGTCCGACTTGGACCATTGACAAAGTCAATGACCAATGGTGCCACAATACTCGTAGTTGACCAATTGTCAATGGTCCAAGTCGGACCGAAACGTCGTCGTAAGATTCTCTCTTTTATGTGCGGGTTATTTGTGTATCGTTCCAGTCACGGTATTGTGCCTTTTTGTTATTTAGGCGCCACAATACTCGTGGATGACCAATGGTGCCACAATTCTCGCAGATTTCCAAAGGTGCCACAATACTCGTAGATGACCAAAGGTGCCACAATACTCGTGGATGACCAATGGTGCCACAATTCTCGCAGATTTCCAAAGGTGCCACAATACTCGTAGATGACCAAAGGTGCCACAATACTCGTGGATGACCAATGGTGCCACAATTCTCCCAGATGACCAAAGGTGCCACAATACTCGTAGATGACCAAAGGTGCCACAATACCCACAGATGACCAAAGGTGCCACAATACCCACGGATGACCGAAGGTGCCACAATACCCACAGATGACCAAAGGTGCCACAATACCCACAGATGACCAAAGGTGCCAAAATACCCACAGATGACCAAAGGTGCCACAATACCCACAGATGACCAAAGGTGCCACAATACCCACAGATGACCAAAGGTGCTACAATACCCACAGATGACCAAAGGTGACACAATACCCACAGATGACCAAAGGTGCCACAATACCCACAGATGACCAAAGGTGCCACAATACCCACAGATGACCAAATGTGCCACAATACCCACAGATGACCAAAGGTGCCACAATACCCACAGGTGACCAAAGTGCCACAATACCCACAGATGACCAAAGGTGCCACAATACCCACAGATGACCAAAGGTGCCACAATACCCACAGATGACCAAAGGTGCCACAATGCCCACAGATGACCAAAGGTGCCACAATACCCACAGATGGAGGTGCTGTCCTGGGAGACAGAAATGGTGAAGCTGGAGATACTGTCCTGGGAGACAGTAATGGTGAAGCTGGAGATACTGTCCTGGGAGACAGTAATGGTGAAGCTGGAGGTGCTGTCCTGGGAGACAGTAATGGTGAAGCTGGAGATTTTGTCCAGGTAGTCGGGAATTATACGTAGGAAGGAATACATATAAATGACCTCATAGGGGACAGGAGCCATAGTAGGGAAACAAGTGTAGTCAAAGATAAGATAAAACCAATATTGCAAACTAGAAATACCGCAGGAAATAGCAAACAAGAGGACTCCAATAGCAATACTGAGGATAAATTACCAAAAACAACTGGTGGGAGCTCCATTGTTGGTGCTAGGGATGATAGAAGTAAGACAGGGAAACATGCACCAACAGGGAATACAGTCACAGAAATCCAAGGCAAGCGGAAACCAAGCCTGTGCACATACTATGCACTTGGTATCTGCTGGCATGGGAAATCTGGAAAAACAGATGGGACATGCAACTATGACCACCCTAGAAAATGCCATGCCCATATGACAACAGGAAAATGCAAACTCCCTTCCTGTAAGCTTTTTCACCCTGAAATGTGTACCTCTTCAGTACAGGAAAGACTGTGCTACAACTTAAATTGCCAGGCACACCGTCTAAAGGGGACAAAAAGATACAAAACATCCAGGCCATGGGAAAACCTGGGTAGCCACAGCCACTCAAGAGGGAGAGGTTTTTTAGTGCCAGGAAGGAAAAAAAACTGGCAGGAAATGGCAGAAATCGTACACCAAATCCAGTCATTCCTGGAGTGGAACCACAGTCGATGGCCTCCACTCCAAACCAACAGATACAGATACTAATGCCGGAAAAAAATTCCCCCCCCAGTACCAACAATACCACCAGTCCGATAACATTCTTCTTTGCAAATATACAGGGTCTAAAGCCAGCAACAAACAACAAAATACCTTTCATCCGTGGACTGCTTGCAGAGGCAAAGGCAATGTTCGCGGCTTTCACTGAGACCCACATAAAGGATCACTTGGACAACGAAATATGGATCCCAGGTTACAACCTATACAGATGTGACAGAGTGAACAGGCAAAAGGGGGGGGGTTGGCCTGTACATTGCAGAGTCACTTGTTTGCACAGAACTGCTTAATGCCTCAAATGATGTAGTGGAAGTTTTAGCAGTAAAGGTCGAGAACCAAAACCTAGTCATTGTGGTAGTCTACAAGCCTCCGGATGCAACATCCCAGCAATTCCAGGAACAGCTGTTAAAAATTGACCACTGTCTGGAAAATCTTCCAGCTCCTGCACCCAACATCTTGCTCCTGGGGGATTTCAACTTAACGCACCTAAAATGGAGGAATATAGCAAATAATATTGTTGCAGTAATAACACCAGGAGGCAGCTCTGATGAAAACTCACACTCACACGAGCTTTTAAATCTCTGCACAAAATTCAATTTAAACCAGCAAATAATAGAGCCTACTAGACTGGAGAATACACTAGACCTCATCTTCACTAACAATGATGATCTGATAAGAAATGTCACCATATCAAAAACAATATACTCAGATCACAACATAATTGAGGTTCAGACATGTATGCGTGGAGCCCCAGACCGACAAAATGAGACTAGTCACGAGGGAGCATTCACCAAATTCAACTTCAATAACAAAAACATAAAGTGGGACCAAGTAAACCAAGTCCTAACCGATATAAGCTGGGAAGATACACTAAGCAACACAGACCCCAACTTATGCCTAGAACAGATTAACTCGGTGGCACTCGATGTATGCACAAGGCTTATTCCTCTAAGAAAAAGGAGGAGTAGATGTAAAATAGAAAGAGACAGGCGCTCCCTTTACAGGCGACGAAAAGAATAACAGAGCGGCTAAAAGAGGTCAATATATCTGAAATGCGTAGGGAGACACTGGTCAGAGAAATAGCAAGCATTGAACTTAAGCTAAAAGAATCCTTTAGGAGTCAGGAATCGCGGGAAGAACTAAAAGCCATAAATGAAATCGAAAGAAACCCAAAGTATTTCTTCTCCTATGCCAAATCAAAATCGAGAACAACGTCCAGTATTGGCCCCTACTTAAACAAGATGGGTCCTACACAGATGACAGCAAGGAAATGAGTGAGCTACTCAAGTCCCAATATGACTCAGTTTTTAGCAAACCGCTAACCAGACTGAGAGTCGAAGATCAAAATGAATTTTTTATGAGAGCCACAAAATTGATTAACACAAGCCTATCCGATGTTATCCTGACGCCAAATGACTTCGAACAGGCGATAAATGACATGCCCATGCACTCTGCCCCAGGGCCAGACTCATGGAACTCTGTGTTCATCAAGAACTGCAAGAAGCCCCTATCACGAGCCTTTTCCATCCTATGGAGAGGGGGCATGGACACGGGAGTCGTCCCTCAGTTACTAAAAACAACAGACATAGCCCCACTCCACAAAGGGGGCAGTAAAGCAACAGCAAAGAACTACAGACCAATAGCACTAACATCCCATATCATAAAAATCTTTGAAAGGGCCCTAAGAAGCAAGATCACCCCCCATCTAGAAACCCATCATTTACAAAACCCAGGCAACATGGTTTAGAACGGGGTCGCTCCTGTCTGCCCAAAACAATGGATCACTAACAAGGTCCTAAAGCACTAGAAGACAAAAAGAATGCAGATGTAATTTTAACAGACTTTGAAAAAGCCTTCGACAAGTGTGACCATGGCGTAATAGCGCACAAAATGCGTGCAAAGGAAAAACCAGGAAAAGTCGGTCGATGGATCTTTAATTTCCTTTCCAAACAGAAACAGAGAGTAGTCGCAACAAGTAAAGTCCGGGGGGGGGGGGCAGCTACGGTAAAATTTGTTCCACAAGGCACAGTACTGCTCCCATCTTTTTCCTCCCCCTCAATCCGACTAGCAAGGATGTCAGCACAGCACCGTGTTTTCCTTTGCAGATGACACCCAATCTGCTGACAGGTCTTCCATTCAGACACGCAAGGCTCCAGGCGGACTAAAACCAAATTTTTCAGTGGGCTGCAAAAAACAAAATAAGTTCAACGATGGAAATTTCAATTACTCGTATGGAAAAACATGGGGAAAATTTAAATCTTCATCAGAGTACAAAAAAAATTCGGCCACAAAATAGAGCGAAACACCAACGTCAAAGACCTGGGATGATTAGTGGGAGGATCCACCTTAAAGACCAAACTTTGTACAATCGCATCTGCTACAAAAATGACAGGATGGATAAAGAACCTTCAAAATAGGGAGGCCAAGCCCATGATGACACTTTTGGTCACTTGTTCTACAGGCTGGAATATTGCTGCACTCTAACAGCCCCCTTTCGGCAGGTGAAATTGCTGCCCTAGAAAATGTACAGAGAATTTCCCGGGCGCGCATAACGGAAAAAAAACCCCTCAATTAGGGGAGCGCTTGAGGTTTTTTAAAACCTGTTTTCCCCTGGAACGCAGGAGGGAAGATACATGTTTATATACACCTGGAAAATCCTAGAGGGACTAGTACCAAACTTGCACACAAAATCACTCACACGAAACAAAGATTTGGAGACGATGCCCCACCCCCCCCAAATGAAAAGGGGGGGTTTCACTAGCCTTTAAAGAATACAAAAAGGGTGTCGGGGGCCCGAGACTTTTCAACTCCTCCCAGCCCAATAAGGGGGGATTACCAACAGACCCCGGCAGTCTTCAAGGGGGCACGGACAAGCCCCTAAAGCTTTTTTCCTGACCCCGGGGCTGTGGTCGTACTTTGGGTTTTGCGTGCAGCCACAGCAACACCCTGGTTGATCAGGGGCTGACCCATGAGCCTGTTCACAGCCCGGGGCGGGGGGCGTTGACTCCCGAAACCTCTCCCCCGGTAAACTCCAGATGAAAAAGGTCCACAATACCCACAATGCAAAGGTGCCACAAACCCACAGATGGCCAAAGATGCCCAAAATACCCAAGAGCCCAAAAGGTACCAAAATACCCACAATGAAAAAGGGTGCCCAAACCCCACAGATGACCAAAGGTTACAATACCTACAATGCCCAAAAGGGTGCCACAAACCCCAGATGCCCAAAGGTGCCACAATACCCACGATGCCCAAAGGTCCCACAATACCCACAATGACAAAGGGTGCCACAATACCCACAGATGATAAAAAGGTTCACAATACCCACAATGCCCAAAAAGGTCCCACAATCCCCACAGATGACCAAAGGTGCCACAATACCCAAGATACCAAAGGGCCAAAATACCCACTGCCCAAGGGGTGCAACAATATCCACAGATGACCAAAGGTCCACAATACTCGTAAAACCCAAAAGGGTGCCACAAACTCGTGGATACCAAGGTGCCACAATTTCCAGATGCCCAAAGGGTCCACAATACTCGTTGTTGACCAAAAGGGTCCCCAAAATACTCGTAGAGACCAAGGTGCCACAATAAAAGTAGATGATCAAAGTTCCCACAATACCCATAGAGACAAAAGGTACCACGATACCCAATGATGACCAAAAGGGTGCCTCATACCGAGGTAACTAAAGTCCCAAGACCCCTTGGATGATAAAAGGGCCCCAAAACAATTTTGTAGATGAAAAAAGGGTCCCACAATCCCAGTAATGACCAAAGGGCCACAATACACTTAGATGACCAAAATCCAAGTACCCGTAGATGAGGGCCACAATCCCCAATAACCAAAATTTGCCAAAATACGGTGATGCCCAAAAGTATCACCGTACCCCGAGAGCACCAAAAGGTGCCACAATAACCCGGGGTGACAAAGGGTCCCAAGTGAATTATTCAGGGCGGAACACTGAGGGGCTGCACCCCCGTATTTTTTTAGCACCCCGGGAAATATTAGGGGATTCGACAAAGAACGACCCAGCACAGTGTCGTAAAAATTTGGGACAGGCAGCACCGTACGACCAGCACCGTGGGACACGTGACACAGCGTAGTACCGGGCAGCACCGTGAGACGCGTAGTAAACCTGGCAGCACCGTGAGATACGTAGTACCGTTCAGCACCGTGACGATAGAGTAGCACCTGGGGTGGTGGTGGGGGTTTGGGTTTGGAAATGGGGGGGGGGGGGGGTTTTGGGGGGGGGGGTTGGTGGGCCCTGGGAAATGAGTTGGGTTTGGGGGGGGGCGATGGGGGGGGGGGGGGGGGGATTGGGGGGGGGGCAGCACCGGACGAAGCGTACACCTGGAGGACCGGGGAAAGCGAAAAACCTGGCACAAACCCTGACGACAGGTGTACCGGGCGGGCCCCGGGCGATAGGTAGCACCTGGCAGCACCCTAGACAGCGTTAACCCCTGGCAGCACCGTGACGACAGCGTAGTACCTTGGGAACAAACCGGCGAAGATAGAGTGGAGCACCCCGACCCGGGGGGGGGGTGACGACAGCGTGACCTGGCAGCACCGTGACGCAGCAGTACCTGGGGCCCCCGTACGAAGCTAACCGGGCAGCACCGTGACGAAGCGGACCTGGGAGCCCGTGAGGGCAGCGATACCGGGCGCACCGTGACGAAGCGTGAACCCCTGGCAGCCCGTGACGAAGGTAACCCGGGCGCACCGTGCGAAGCGTAGCACCCTGGGACACCGTGGAAGCGAGACCTGGGAACACCGGCGACAAAGTACGTGGGGAGCACCCGGCGGGGAGCGTAGCACCGGGCAGCACCGTGAGACAGCTTGACAGTGGCAGCCCGGAAGACAGGGAGTCGTGGCAGCACCGTGACGATAGGTGCACCGTGGCAGCACCGTGGCGACGGGTGACCGGGGCACACTGAGACGGGCACCCTAACCGTGGAGCACCGGCGATTGAGCACCTGGCAGCCCGTGCGACAGGTGACCGGGCAGCACCGTGGCGAAGGTGCACCGTGGCAGCACCCCTGACCAATAGCCAAAAAACCCCGGCAACAGTTTTTACGACACCAGGTAAACGGGCAGCACCGATGAAAAAAGAAGAGCAACCTTGCACCGTGGGCAAAAAAAGCAAGCACAGCCCTTGAAAAGAACAGCGAACAGCACCGTGAAAAGAACACCGCAGCACCGTGGCCGACGGCGACACCGTGGGGAACCCAAAAACCCGCCGCACCGTGACAAAAGCAGCAGGGAGCACAGCACCGTGACAAAGGAGCACCCCAGCCCGTGGGGACAGTACACGTGGCAGGGGAAAGTGGACAGATTGCCGTGGCACCCCCTGAAAGACCAGAACCCAAATCGTAAAAATAATAAAAACGAAATTATGAAAAAAGGAAAAAATGGGGGTGTGCCAACCCTAAACCCCCCCAAAGACAAAAAAACCTGAAAAGGGGCTTTTCCCGAAGCTTGAACAAAAAGAAAAGTAAAAACAGGACACCCCTTTCCCCCCAAATCAACACAAAAAGCCCCCCGAAAAAAAGGAGCAGAAAAGGGGTGACAAAAAAGCACAACCCACCCTACACAAACACACACACACCCCCCGGGCTCACCCTAAAATCACAAAACAAATAAAACCTTTCACCACCACCCCCAACAACCAAACCAAAAACTAACACCAATATACAAATATAACACTATAAAAAAACACAAACCACCAACCCACCACAACCCCCAATAAAACAAAAAACCAAAAATTTTCCCACAAACAAAAAAAAAACAAAACAACAACCACCACCCCCCACAACAACCCCACAAACCCC
>NC_069415.1:43368984-43461484 GCF_026875155.1 Cherax quadricarinatus
AGAAAGGTTAAATATTAATTTATCTGAGATGATAATGTTATTACTCACTTGGCTTGTTGTGTTAGTTACTGGCTATCAAAGGCACTTGTTGATAGTGTGTATGCGTGTTTGTGTACTTTCCCACGTGTGTGTGTGTGTGTGTGTGTGTGTGTGTGTGTGTGTGTGTGTGTGTGTGTGTGTGTGTGTGTGTGTGTGTGTGTGTGTGTGTGTGTGTGTGTGCGTGCGTGCGTGCTGTGTATTATATCAGGGATTTGACTCGCTAGTATCACTTCTTGCCACAGGAGGAGAAACTATCGGTTCCTGGGGAAAACATACCATGGAGGTGGGTTCCCAACTTATCTCAACCACCAGTGACATAAAAACACAAGAAAGTGTAACGTATTTGAAACCAAAAGGGATGTAACTTAGGATAAATAAAATAAATAACGAATTTTGCTGTAGGAAGCAGCTTATGTAGTCTGAGAAAACGGTTGTTAGGTAAGACACATATGCAACAGTTAGGTATCTTTATTTCGAAACGTTTCGCCTACACAGTAGGCTTCTTCAGTCGAGTACAGAAAAGTTGATAGAAGCAGAAGATACTTGAAGACGATGTAATCAGTCCATCACCCTTAAAGTTTTGAGGTGGTCAGTCCCTCAGTCTGGAGAAGAGCATTGTTCCATAGTATGACACATTGTGTCATACTATGGAACAATGCTCTTCTCCAGACTGAGGGACTGACCACCTCAAAACTTTAAGGGTGATGGACTGATTACATCGTCTTCAAGTATCTTCTGCTTCTATCAACTTTTCTGTACTCGACTGAAGAAGCCTACTGTGTAGGCGAAACGTTTCGAAATAAAGATACCTAACTGTTGCATATGTGTCTTACCTAACAACCTGTCGGTATTTTATACCATTTTAATGAGAAAACGGTGTTTGGTGCCGAGTTATATTTTGTTAAATTCACAATTATGTCTTTGAGCGAATGAATCCAGTTCAAAACTTACGGCTCATTGATCCAGTATTATGACTGGTTAATGTTGGGTCGGAAGAGTCCAGAACTTCCATTAAAAGTCTCATCTCAAAAATGTTGATCAAACCAAATTCAATAACGATCCGTTCAGCATTTTTTTTTTTGTTACAAAAGAAGTTAACTTAATAAAGAAAACAGTGTTAGAAAGTTTTCCATATCTAAGAACTTCCGTCAGTTCGATATAATGAACTCAGTCCATTTAAGGAATTTAGCGAACCATCTGAGGAAGAACAGTAATTTTTTTACTAATGAAAGCTTTCACAGTGTTCACGTCTTCTGGAACAATAGTTTAAGTTTTCTAACAACCTAGGATATATTTGCAAGAATTTGAGCGTATGTTAAAATGAACATTTTTTTTTGGGGGGGGGGGAAATAAATAACGTTTATAGATGTGCTAAAATGGGTCTTCCTTGTCTGTTTATTGTACATGAAAGGTCAGTGAAGGTTTTAAAATAAATAGGTAACACTCATAAATTTCATTAATTTCATAAAAAATCATGGCTGTGGATAATAAAACTTTTATCTCCATTACAATGATCTGAATAATAATGTAAATATGAGATGACAGTTGTAGGCTTTGTGTATTTGAGGGAGATATAACACTGTGACTGCCTAAAATGTCTAAAATGTCATCTTCCTCAACTTTAACTCTGAATTTAATCAACGGGACACTTATTTAACCTGTGTAACGAATAATCAAAGCATTCTAAATTAGGCCTAAGACATAATATGATAGCATATCAAACCACTTAGTATTAAATAAAAGAATATCAATAAGGTACTTGATAAATTTAACATTGCTCAAGCAGTTAAGTAACGATAAAATTCTTTTTAAAGTTTGTGCGCGTATTTTTCAGAGAGAAATATTTTTGTCCGTAAAAGTTATAGCTTATTAAAAAGGCACTAACAGCTTTCAGCCCGGCTGTTCTTTACTTCCTATTAAGTTTCAGACATAAAAATAACTTTTCTTAGAAATGAGTATCTCGGATCACTTGGGGAGATCTATCAGGGCAAACAACCTATTAGGCAAACTACCACCATGTAGTTCAGTCACAAGCCACACCATAACAAACTACCATCATGTAGTTCAGTCACAAGCCACACCATAACAAACTACCACCATGTAGTTCAGTCACAAGCCACACCATAACAAACTACCACCATGTAGTTCAGTCACAAGCCACACCATAACAAACTACCACCATGTAGCTTAGTCACAAGCCACACCATAACAAACTACCACCATGTAGCTCAGTCACAAGCCACACCATAACAAACTACCACCATGTAGCTCAGTCACAAGCCACACCATAACAAACTCCTTCACTGTGTTGTCTTATCGATACAACACCACGAGCTGCTACAACTCATACAACACCAGGGAGCTGCTACAACTGATACAACACCAGGGAGCTACTACAACTGATACAACACCAGGGAGCTGCTACAACTCATACAACACCACGAGCTGCTACAACTCATACAACACCAGGGAGCTGCTACAACTGATACAACACCAGGGAGCTGCTACAACTGATACAACACCAGGGAGCTGCTACAACTGATACAACACCAGGGAGCTGCTTCAACTGATACAACACCAGGGAGCTGCTACAACTGATACGACACCAGGGACCTGCTACAACTGATACAACACCAGGGAGCTGCTACAACTGATACAACACCACGGAGCTGCTACAACTGATACAACACCAGGGAGCTGCTACAAACTGATACAACACCAGGAGCTGCTTCAACTGATACAACACCAGGGAGCTGCTACAACTGATACAACACCACGGAGCTGCTACAACTGATACAACACCAGGGAGCTGCTACAACTGATACAACACCACGGAGCTGCTACAACTGATACGACACCAGGGAGCTGCTACATCTGATACAACACCAGGGAGCTGCTACAACTGATACAACACCACGGAGCTGCTACAACTGATACAACACCAGGGAGCTGCTACAACTGATACAACACCACGGAGCTGCTACAACTGATACAACACCAGGGAGCTGCTACAACTGATACAACACCACGGAGCTGCTTCAACTGATACAACACCAGGGAGCTGCTACAACTGATACAACACCAGGGAGCTGCTACAACTGATACAACACCAGGGAGCTGCTACAACTGATACAACACAAGGCTTATTCCTCTAAGAAAAAGGAGGAGTAGATGTAAAATAGAAAGAGACAGGCGCTCCCTTTACAGGCGACGGAAAAGAATAACAGAGCGGCTAAAAGAGGTCAATATATCTGAAATGCGCAGGGAGACACTGGTCAGAGAAATAGCAAGCATCGAACTTAAGCTAAAAGAATCCTTTAGGAGTCAGGAATCGCGGGAAGAACTAAAAGCCATAAATGAAATCGAAAGAAACCCAAAGTATTTCTTCTCCTATGCCAAATCAAAATCGAGAAACAACGTCCAGTATTGGGCCCCTACTTAAACAAGATGGGTCCTACACAGATGACAGCAAGGAAATGAGTGAGCTACTCAAGTCCCAATATGACTCAGTTTTAGCAAGCCGCTAAACCAGACTGAGAGTCGAAGATCAAAATGAATTTTTTATGAGAGAGCCACAAAATTTGATTAACACAAGCCTATCCGATGTTATCCTGACGCCAAATGACTTCGAACAGGCGATAAATGACATGCCCATGCACTCTTGCCCAGGGCCAGACTCATGGAACTCTGTGTTCATCAAGAACTGCAAGAAGCCCTATCACGAGCCTTTCCATCCTATGGAGAGGGAGCATGACACGGGGGTCGTCCCTCAGTTACTAAAAACAACATACATAGCCCCACTCCACAAAGGGGGCAGTAAAGCAACAGCAAAGAACTACAGACCAATAGCACTAACATCCCATATCATAAAAATCTTTGAAAGGTCCTAAGAAGCAAGATCACCACCATCTAGAAACCCATCAGTTACACAACCCAGGGCAACATGGGTTTAGAACAGGTCGCTCCTGGCTGTCTCAACTACTGGATCACTACGACAAGGTCCTAAATGCACTAGAAGACAAAAAGAATGCAGATGTAACATATACAGACTTTGCAAAAGCCTTCGACAAGTGTGACCATGGCGTAATAGCGCACAAAATGCGCGCTAAAGGAATAACAGGAAAAGTCGGTCGATGGATCTATAATTTCCTCACTAACAGAACACAGAGAGTAGTCGTCAACAGAGTAAAGTCCGAGGCAGCTACGGTGAAAAGCTCTGTTCCACAAGGCACAGTACTAGCTCCCATCTTGTTCCTCATCATCATATCCGACATAGACAAGGATGTCAGCCACAGCACCGTGTCTTCCTTTGCAGATGACACCCGAATCTGCATGACAGTGTCTTCCATTGCAGACACTGCAAGGCTCCAGGCGGACATCAACCAAATCTTTCAGTGGGCTGCAGAAAACAATATGAAGTTCAACGATGAGAAATTTCAATTACTCAGATATGGTAAACATGAGGAAATTAAATCTTCATCAGAGTACAAACAAATTCTGGCCACAAAATAGAGCGAAACACCAACGTCAAAGACCTGGAGTGATTATGTCGGAGGATCTCACCTTCAAGGACCATAACATTGTATCAATCGCATCTGCTAGAAAAATGACAGGATGGATAATGAGAACCTTCAAAACTAGGGAGGCCAAGCCCATGATGACACTCTTCAGGTCACTTGTTCTATCTAGGCTGGAATATTGCTGCACTCTAACAGCACCTTTCAAGGCAGGTGAAATTGCCGACCTAGAAAATGTACAGAGAACTTTATACGGCGCGCATAACGGAGATAAAACACCTAAATTACTGGGAGCGCTTGAGGTTTCAAAACCTGTATTCCCTGGAACGCAGGAGGGAGAGATACATGATTATATACACCTGGAAAATCCTAGAGGGACTAGTACCGAACTTGCACACGAAAATCACTCACTACGAAAGCAAAAGACTTGGCAGACGATGCACCATCCCCCCAATGAAAAGCAGGGGTGTCACTAGCACGTTAAGACACCATACAATAAGTGTCAGGGGCCCGAGACTGTTCAACTGCCTCCCAGCACACATAAGGGGGATTACCAACAGACCCCTGGCAGTCTTCAAGCTGGCACTGGACAAGCACCTAAAGTCAGTTCCTGATCAGCCGGGCTGTGGCTCGTACGTTGGCTTGCGTGCAGCCAGCAGCAACAGCCTGGTTGATCAGGCGCTGATCCACCTGGAGGCCTGGTCACAGACCGGGCCGCGGGGGCGTTGACCCAAGAAACTCTCTCCAGGTAAACTCCAGGTAAACACCAGGGAGCTGCTACAACTGATACAACACCAGGGAGCTGCTTCAACTGATACAACACCAGGGAGCTGCTACAACTGATACAACACAAGGGAGCTGCTACAACTGATACAACACCAGGGAGCTGCTACAACTGATACAACACCACCACGGAGCTGCAACAACTGATACAACACCAGGGAGCTGCTACAACTGATACAACACCAGGGAGCGCTACACAACTGATACAACACCAGGGAGCTGCTACAACTGATACAACACCAGGGAGCTGCTACAACTGATACAACACCAGGGAGCTGCTACAACTGATACAACACCACGGAGCTGCTACAACTGATACAACACCCACGGAGCTGCTACAACTGATACAACACCAGGGAGCTGCTACACTGATACAACACCACAGAGCTGCTACAACTGATACAACACCACGGAGCTGCTACAACTGATACAACACCAGGGAGCTGCTACAACTGATACAACAAAACGGAGCTGCTACAACTGATACAACACCAGGGAGCTGCTACAACTGATACAACACCACGGAGCTGCTACAACTGATACAACACCAGGGAGCTCCTACAACTGATACAACACCAGGGAGCTGCTACAACTGATACAACACCACGGAGCTGCTACAACTGATACAACACCAGGGAGCTGCTACAACTGATATAACACCACGGAGCTGCTACAACTGATACAACACCAGGGAGCTGCTACAACTGATACAACACCACAGAGCTGCTACAACTGATACAACACCAGGGAGCTGCTACCACTGATACAACACCACGGAGCTGCTACAACTGATATGACACCACGGAGCTGCTACAACTGATACAACACCAGGGAGCTGCTACAACTGATACAACACCAGGGAGCTGCTACAACTGATACAACACCAGGGAGCTGCTACAACTGATACAACACCAGGGAGCTGCTGCAACTGATACAACACCACGGAGCTGCTACAACTGATACAACACCACGGAGCTGCTACAACTGATACAACACCACGGAGCTGCTACAACTGATACAACACCACGGAGCTGCTACAACTGACACAACACCAGGAGCTGCTACAACTGATACAACCCCACGAGCTGCTACAACTGATACAACACCAGGGAGCTGCTACAACTGATACAATCACCACGGAGCTGCTACAACTGATACAACACCAGGGAGCTGCTACAACTGATACAACACCACGGAGCTGCTACAACTGATACAACACCAGGGAGCTGCTGCAACTGATACAACACCACGGAGCTGCTACAACTGATACAACAACAGGGAGCTGCTACAACTGATACATCACCAGGGAGCTGCTACAACCGATACAACACCACGGAGCTGCTACAACCGATACAACACCAGGGAGCTGCTACAACTGATACAATACCAGATAGCTGCTACAACCGATACAACACCAGGGAGCTGCTACAACTGATACAACACCAGGGAGCTGCTACAACTGATACAACACCAGGGAGCTGCTACAACTGATACAACACCAGGGAGCTGCTACAACTGATACAACACCACGGAGCTGCTACAACTGATACAACACCACGGAGCTGCTACAACTGATACAACACCAGGGAGCTGCTACAACTGATACAACACCACGGAGCTGCTACAACTGATACAACACCAGGGAGCTGCTACACTGATACAACACCAGGGAGCTGCTACAACTGATACAACACCAGGGAGCTGCTACAACTGATACAACACCACGGAGCTGCTACAACTGATACAACACCAGGGAGCTGCTGCAACTGATACAACACCACGGAGCTTCTACAACTGATACAACAACAGGGAGCTGCTACAACTGATACAACACCAGGGAGCTGCTACAACCGATACAACACCACGGAGCTGCTACAACCGATACAACACCAGGGAGCTGCTACAACTGATACAATACCAGATAGCTGCTACAACCGATACAACACCAGGGAGCTGCTACAACTGATACAACACCAGGGAGCTGCTACAACTGATACAACACCAGGGAGCTGCTACAACTGATACAACACCAGGGAGCTGCTACAACTGATACAACACCACGGAGCTGCTACAACTGATACAACACCACGGAGCTGCTACAACTGATACAACACCAGGGAGCTGCTACAACTGATACAACACCACGGAGCTGCTACAACTGATACAACACCACGGAGCTGCTACAACTGATACAACACCACGGAGCTGCTACAACTGATACAACACCAGGGAGCTCCTACAACTGATACAACACCAGGGAGCTGCTACAAGTACAAGTCATACAAGGAGACAAAACCGTGTAGAAATATATATTTACTAACATTTAACTTTCTCACATTTATATTTTAGTATGTATTAAGATTTATTAATCATAAGAAATGTGTTTTATGTTCGATATTCTTGTAGAAGTGATGACGTAGGTGAGTTACTACGAGTGTAGGCGAGAAGGAAATCACAGTCGAAATTACAGCTCTGATGATCAACTTCCCCAGGCATTGTGTGTGACATCACTGGGCCAGGTATGGCCATCATACAAACATGTCCCCTCCGGGCCAAGTGTGGCCATCATTCACACACATCCCTAGTGGGCTAGGTGTGGCCATCATACAAACACGTCCCCAGTGGGCTAGGCGTGGCCATCATACAAACACGTCCCCAGTGGGCTAGGCGTGGCCATCATACAAACACGTCCCCAGTGGGCTAGACGTGGCCATCATTCACTCACGTTCCCACCGAGTCAGCTGTGGCCATCATTCAAACACGTCCCCAGTGGACCAGGTGTGGCCATTCACACACGTCTTCACTGGGCCAAGTTTGGCCATCATTTAAGCATATTCCCGTGAGACTGAAGCTGGTTCTGTGAGTGGAAGAGCCAGCTGAATCTCAGGTGGTCAATCAGCTGGCCTGCTCTTGGTGGCCTGAAGCCTTCCTCGGCTTATTTCACTAGTTTCTCACAGTTATCGTCGCTTCACTACATTATCAGTTATCGTCACTTTACTGCATTATCAGTTATCGTTACTTCATTGTATTATCACATTCAGTGATCGTTCTGGTACTCGTTCTCACTTCTTCAACACTAACATTTCCTGAGTTTGTGGGTCACTAAAGCTATGAGTTGAAACCTTTGAAAAACAGTGTTTGATATATATGTATGTCGTGCCGAATAGGCAGAACTTGCGATCTTGGCTTAAATAGCAAAGCTCATCTTGCCATATAGGACAAGTGAAAATTTGTGTATGCAATAATTTCGTCAAAATCATTCTGAACCTAACGAAAAAAATATATTTGATTGTGTTTGTTTAGTACTAAATTATTGTAAACGTATTTAAAATATATTTAGTTGGGTTAGGCTAAAATAAATTGCTCTTCTTGTAATAAGGTTTGGTAAGTTTTCTAAGATTCTTTTGGTGCAAAATTAAATTTTTTTACATTAACATTAATGAAAAAAATATATCTTCAAACGTATAAGAGAAAATTTCAGAAAGGCCTTAAATTTAAATGAGTTCTTGCTAATTGACCAGTTTTACATATTCGGCACGACATATATAAATATATATATATATATATATATATATATATATATATATATATATATATATATATATATATATATATATATATATATATATATATATATATATACCTAGTACAGTGCCTGCACTCTGAAGGAGGGGTGTTAATGTTGCAGTTTAAAAACTGTAGTGTAAAGCACCCTTCTGGCAAGACAGTGATGGAGTGAATGATGGTGAAAGTTTTTCCTTTTCGGGCCACCCTGCCTTGGTGGGAATCGGCCAGTGTGATAATAAATAAAAAAAAAATAAATAAAAAATATATATATATATATCAAACACTGAGATTTTGGGAGATGTTAAGTGAATGTATAGGAACCTTTGAACGAAATGAGAGAGCAATTGTGGTAGGGGACCTGAATGCTAAAGTAGGAGAAACTTTTAGAGAGGGTGTGGTAGGTAAGTTTGGGGTGCCAGGTGTAAATGATAATGGGAGCCCTTTGATTGAACTTTGCATAGAAAGGGGTTTAGTTATAGGTAATACATATTTTAAGAAAAAAAAAAGGATAAATAAGTATACAAGATATGATGTAGGGCGAAATGACAGTAGTTTGTTGGATTATGTATTGGTAGATAAAAGACTGTTGAGTAGACTTCAGGATGTACATGTTTATAGAGGGGGAACAGATATATCAAATCACTTTTTAGTTGTAGCTACACTGAGAGTAAAAGGTAGATGGGATGCAAGGAGAATAGAGGCATCAGGGAAGAGAGAGGTGAAGGTTTATAAACTAAAAGAGGAGGCAGTTAAAGTAAGATATAAACAGCTATTGGAGGGTAGATGGGCTAATGAGAGCATAGGCAATGGGGTCGAAGAGGAATGGGGTAGGTTTAAAAATGTAGTGTTAGAGTGTTCTGCAGAAGTTTGTGGTTACAGGAAAGTGGGTGCGGGAGGGAAGCGGAGCGATTGGTGGAATGATGATGTAAAGAGAGTAGTAAGGGAGAAAAAGTTAGCATATGAGAAGTTTTTACAAAATAGAAGTGATGCAAGGAGGGAAGAGTATATGCAGAAAAAGAGAGAGGTTAAGAAGTGGTGAAGCAATGTAAAAAGAGAGCAAATGAGAGAGTGGGTGAGATGTTTTTCAACAAATTTTGTTGAAAATAAGAAAAAGTTTTGGAGTGAGATTAACAAGTTAAGGAAGCCTAGAGAACAAATGGATTTGTCAGTTAAAAATAGGAGAGAAGAGTTATTAAATGGAGAGTTAGAGGTACTGGGAAGATGGAGGGAATATTTTGAGGAATTGTTAAATGTTGATGAAGATAGGGAAGCTGTGATTTCGTGTATAGGGCAAGGAGGAATATCATCTTGTAGGATTGAGGAAGAGCCAGTTGTGAGTGTGGGGAAAGTTCGTGAGGCAGTAGGTAAAATGAAAGGGGGTAAGGCAGCCGAGATTGATGGGATAAAGATAGAAATGTTAAAAGCAAGAGGGGATATAGTTTTGGAGTGGTTAGTGCATTTATTTAATAAATGTATGAAAGAGGGTAAGGTACCTAGGGATTGGCAGAGAGCATGCATAGTTCATTTGTATAAAGGCAAAGGGGACAAAAGAGAGTGCAAAAATTATAGGGGGATAAGTCTGTTGAGTGTACCTGGTAAAGTGTATGGTAGAGTTATTATTGAAAGAATTAAGAGTAAGACGGAGAATAGGATAGCAGATGAACAAGGAGGCTTTAGGAAAGGTAGGGGGTGTGTGGACCAGGTGTTTACAGTGAAACATATAAGTGAACAGTATTTAGATAAGGCTAAAGAGGTCTTTGTGGCATTTATGGATTTGGAAAAGGCATATGACAGGGTGGATATGGGGGCAATGTGGCAGATGTTGCAGGTGTATTGTGTAGGAGGTAGGTTACTGAAAGCAGTGAAGAGTTTTTACGAGGATAGTGAGGCTCAAGTTAGAGTACATAGGAAAGAGGGAGATTATTTCCCCTTAAAAGTAGGCCTTAGACAAGGATGTGTGATGTCACCGTGGTTGTTTAATATATTTATAGATGGGGTTGCAAGTAAATGCGAGGGTCTTGGCAAGAGGCGTGGAGTTAAAAGATAAAGAATCACACAAAAAGTGGGAAATTCTGAAGAGAAGTTGCAGAGGTTGGTGGATGAATTTGGTAGGGTGTGTAAAAGAAGAAAATTAAAAGTGAATACAGGAAAGAGTAATGTTATGAGGATAACAAAAAGATTAGGTGATGAAAGATTGGATATCAGATTGGAGGGAGAGAGTATGGAGGAGGTGAATGTATTCAGATATCTGGGAGTGGACGTGTCAGCGGATGGGTCTATGAAAGATGAGGTGAATCATAGAATTGATGAGGGGAAAAGGGTGAGCGGTGCAATTAGGAGTCTGTGGAGACAAAGAACTTTGTCCTTGGAGGCAAAGAGGGGAATGTATGAGAGTATAGTTTTACCAACGCTCTTATATGGGTGTGAAGCATGGGTGATGAATGTTGCAGCGAGGAGAAGGCTGGAGGCAGTGGAGATGTCATGTCTGAGGGCAATGTGTGGTGTGAATATAATGCAGAGAATTCGTAGTTTGGAAGTTAGAGGAGGTGCGGGATTACCAAAACTGTTGTCCAGAGGGCTGAGGAAGGGTTGTTGAGGTGGTTCGGACATGTAGAGAGAATGGAGCGAAACAGAATGACTTCAAGAGTGTGTCAGTCTGTAGTGGAAGGAAGGCGGAGTAGGGGTCGGCCTAGGAAAGGTTGGAGGGAGGGGGTAAAGGAGGTTTTGTGTGCGAGGGGCTTGGACTTCCAGCGGGCATGCGTGAGCGTGTTTGATAGGAGTGAATGGAGACAAATGGTTTTTAATACTTGAAGTGCTGTTGGAGTGTGACCAAAGTAACATTTATGAAGGGATTCAGGGAAACCGGCAGGCCGGACTTGAGTCCTGGAGATGGGAAGTACAGTGCCTGCACTCTGAAGGAGGGGTGTTAATGTTGCAGTTTAAAAACTGTAGTGTAAAGCACCCTTCTGGCAAGACAGTGATGGAGTGAATGATGGTGAAAGTTTTTCTTTTTCGGGCCACCCTGACTTGGTGGGAATCGGCCAGTGTGTTACTAATAATATATATATATATATATATATTATATAATATATATATATATATATATATATATATATATATGTCGTGCCGAATAGGCAGAACTTGCGATCTTGGCTTAAATAGCAACGTTCATCTTGCCATATAGGACAAGCGAAAATTTGTGTATGGAATAATTTCGCCAAAATCATTCTGAACCTAACGAAAAAAAATATATTTCAATGTGTTCGTTTAGTATTAAATTATTGTAAACAAATCTAAAATATATTTAGTTGGGTTAGGCTAAAATAAATTACTCTTGTTATAATAAGGTTAGGTAAGTTTTCTAAGATTCTTTTAGTGCAAAATTATAAATTTTTACATTAACATTAATGCAAAAAATATATTTTTAAACGAAACAGAGAAAATTTTAGAAAGGTTTTAAATTTTGAAGATTCTTGCTAATTGACCTTTTTACATATTGGGCACAAATATATATATATATAATAGATAGATAATAGATAGATGATATCTTATTTTATGTTTGGGAAAATAAAACTCTTTATACATTTCTAAATATTTGTCCCTTGTGAATACTCTACTTTTTTATTTCCTACAGCAATGTTTTAAAAGTATTCCCCTTGCCTCTTTTTTACTTTTTTTATTCCTAAGTTAATTTTTCATGAATATTTTTTTTAAACGAAGTATAAATCTTCCAAGTGGGTTAAAGTTCCAAAATGTTAAAAACTTTCCTATTGCTTGATAAACACTAAATCTAATATTGACGGTTGAAATTGCTGCCCTCATTGATGGTGTTTGCGCCTCTAGTGATAGTTTTCAGCCTCTTATTCGAAATTTGTGTTGTTGATTCGGGGTTCTTGCCTCTTGTTGACAAAAAATGTGTTGCTGCGTTCTTGTTTTTGTAACAAATGGGGGTTGGCAAAATCCTTGTTATAATAAGGTTTAGTTCAGATCTTTTACGTGTTGTTTTTCATTTGACGGTTATGCTAGTTTTTGTATGAAAATTTTTGAAGCTTTTAAATTGAAGAGTGTTTCAGCCATTATTACATGTTCTGGCACGTCATGTTGATGTATTAGCTGATAATTGATGATAGTGTTGTCCTATATTGACGGATTGGATTAAAACCTTCGTATTACTAATGTTTGCTGCCTTTATTCACGTTTAATTTCCAGCCAATGTATTACGTTAATTGCTGCCTCTTTCTTACGGTTGTTTTTCAGCCTCGTTAATTGCGTGTAGTTTTCCTTCAAGTGTTACCGTGGGGTTGAAGCCTATTTTAAATTTATTGTTTGCCTTTCTTATTGACGGTGTATTGCTGCCTCTCATTGATGGTGTGTTGCTGCCTCTTATTGACGGTGTGTTGCTGCCTCTTATTGACGGTGTGTTTCAGCCTCGTATTGACGGTGTGTTGCTGCCTCTTGTTGACGGTGTGTTGCTGCCTCTTGTTGACGGTGTGTTGCTGCCTCTTATTGATGATGTGTTGCTGCCTCTTGTTGATGATGTGTTGCTGCCTCTTGTTGAGGGATGTGTTGCTGCCTCTTGTTGAGGATGTGTTGCTGCCTCTTATTGACGGTGTGTTTCAGCCTCGTATTGACGGTGTGTTGCTGCCTCTTGTTGACGGTGTGTTGCTGCCTCTTATTGATGATGTGTTGCTGCCTTTTATTGACGTGTGTGTTCTGCCATTTTATTGACGGTGTGTTGCTGCCTCTTATTGACGGTGTGTTTCTGCCTCGTATTGACGGTGTGTTGCTGCCTCTTATTGACAGTGTGGTGCAGCCTTTTATTGACGGTGTGTTGCTGCCTTTGATTGACGGTGTGTTGCTGCCTCTTATTGACGGTGTGTTGCTGCCTCTTATTGACGGTGTGTTGCTGCCTCTTATTGATGATGTGTTGCTGCCTCTTATTGACGGTGTGTTGCTGCCTCTTATTGACGGTGTGTTGCTGCCTCTTATTGACGGTGTGTTGCTGCCTCTTGTTGACGGTGTGTTGCTGCTTTTATTGACGGTGTGTTGCTGCCTTCTTATTGACAGTGTGTTGCTGCCTCTTTATTGACAGTGTGTTGCTGCCTTTATTGAGAGTGTGGTGCGGGCCTTTATTGACAGTGTGTTGCTGCCTCTTATTGACGGTGTGGTGCTGCCTTTTTATTGACGGTGGTGTTGCTGCCTTTTATTGACGGTGTGGTGCTGCCTTTTATTGACGGTGTGTTGCTGCCTTTTATTGACAGTGTGGTGCTGCCTTTTATTGACAGTGTGTTGCTGCCTTATATTGACAGTGTGTTGCTGCCTTTTATTGACGGTGTGTTGCTGCCTTTATTGACAGTGTGGTGCTGCCTTTTATTGACAGTGTGTGCTGCCTTTTATTGACGTGTGTTGCTGCCTTTTATTGACGGTGGGGTTGCTGCCTTTTATTGACGTGTGGTGCTGCCTTTTATTGACGGTGGGGTTTGCTGCCTTTTATTGACGGTGTGTTGCTGCCTCTTATTGACGGTGTGTTGCTGCCTTTTATTGACGGTGTGTTGCTGCCTTTTATTGACGGTGTGTTGCTGCCTCTTATTGCTTTGGTGCTCTTCATTGAGGAATTCACTGCCTTTTATGATGTGTGTATGTGTAGTGTAATGTGGTAGCTGTTTAGAAGTGTGGTGGTTTATTGACAGTGTTGGGTTGTAGAATGTGTAGTGTAGGCCTTAGATTGACAGTGTGGGGGGTTATTGACAGTGTGGGGGGTTTATATTGAGTGGTCTGTTTAAATTGGTGTGTTGGTGTAAGAATGTGTAGTGTTATGGTGGTGCTGTGTATTGTATGGTGGTGATGTTTATTGACATGGTGGTAGATGCTTTTATGTAAGGGTGGTAAAAGTGTGTGTTATGTAAGGGTGGTAGAAGTGTGTGTTTTGGTGTGTGATGTTAAGTGTTTGGTTTTAGAAGTGTAGTGTAGGTGGTAGATGTGAGTGTGTGGTGGTGGGGATTGTAGTGTAGGGTGGTAGATGTGTAGTGTATGGTGGTAGATGTGTAGTGTATGGTGGTAGATGTGTAGTGTAGGGTGGTAGATGTGTAGTGTAGGGTGGTAGATGTGTAGTGTATGGGTGGTAGATGTGTAGTGTAGGGGGTGGTAGATGTGAGTGTAGGGTGGTAGATGTGTAGTGTAGGGTGGTAGATGTGTAGTGTATGTGGTAGTTTGTGAAGTGTAGGGTGTAGATGTGTAGTGTAGGGTGGTAGATGTGTAGTGTAGGGTGGTAGATGTGTAGTGTAATGTGGTAGATGTGAAGTGTAGGGTAGTAGATGTGTAGGTGTAGGGTGGTAGATGTGTAGTGTAGGGTGACAGATGTGTAGTGTAGGTGGTAGATGTGTAGTGTATGTGGTGAGACGTGTAGTGTAGGGTGGTAGATGGTGTGCAGGGTGGTAGATGTGTAGTGTAGGGTGGTATATTGGTGTAGTGTAGGTGGTAGATGTGTAGTGTAAGGGTGGTAGATGTGTAGCGTAGGGTGGTAGATGTGTGGTGTAGGGTGGTAGATGTGTAGTGTAATGTGGTAGATGTGTAGTGTAGGGTGGTAGATGTGTAGTGTAGGGTGGTAGATGTGTAGTGTAGGGTGTAGATGTGTGTAGTGTAGGGTGGTAGATGTGTAGTGTAGAGTGCTAGATGTGTAGTGTACGGGTGGTAGATGTGTAGTGTAGGGTGGTAGATGTGTAGTGTAGGGGTGGTAGGGTTATTGAGTGAAAGGGTGGGTAGGTATGTTAGTTTTAGGGTGGGGTTATGAAATGTGTATGTTAGGGTGGTAGATTGTAGTGTAGTGGTAGATTTTGTGTGTAGGGTGGGTAGATGTGTAGTGTAGGGTGGTAGATGTTGTAGTGGTAGGGTGGTAGATGTGGTAGTGTAGGGTGGTATGGGAGGTGTAGTGATAATGTGGTAGATGTGTAGTGTAGGGTGTAGATTGATGGGGTAGTTGGGTAGGTGGTTGGTGTGTAGGTAGTGATGTGGGTGGTAGATGTGTAGTGTAGGGTGGTAGATGTGTAGTGTAGGTGGTAGATGTGTAGTGTAGGTGGTAGATGTGTAGTGTAGGTGGTAGATGTGTAGTGTAGGGTGGTAGTTGTGTAGGTGTTAGGGGTGGTAGATGTGTAGTGTATGGTGGTAGATGTGTGGGTGTATGGGTGGAGATGTGTAGTGTATGGTGGTAGATGGTTAGTGTATGGTGTTGGTGGGTGGTGAGGGGGTAGGGTAGTGTGGTAATGGTGGTAGATGTGTAGTGTAGGGTGGTAGATGTGAGTGTAGGGTGGTGTGTGTAGTGTGAGGGTGGTAGATGTGTAGTGTATGGTGGTAGATGTGTAGTGTAGGGTGGTAGATGTGTAGTGTATGGTGGTAGATGTGTAGTGTATGGTGGTAGATGTGTAGTGTAGGGTGGTAGATGTGTAGTGAATGGTGGTAGATGTGTAGGTAGGGTGGTTAGGTGTGTAGTGTAGGTTGGTAGATGTGTAGTGTATGGGTGGGTAGATGTGTAGTGGTATGGTGGTAGATGTGTAGTGTATGGTGGTAGTGTGTGTGTATGGTGGTAGATGTGGTAGTGTGGTGGTAGTTGGTTAGTGTAGGGTGGTAGATGTATAGTAGTGAATTTAAGGTTATAACTTTTTTTACTTTTTTCTAAGTAAAACATCTCCTGTGTCATAAATCGAAGAACTTTTGTTTAAAAACAATAAAAAAGTCCCTAATCCCTCTCAATTTTCAAAAAAGGTCACCCCTAAATAAAAATTATGAATCACCATATATCTGCGTTACTACTCATAAGTAGCAACTCAGGAAAGTACTAATTGACAACTCAGATTAATGAAAAATATTAATCACCATATATTTACATTACTAATGATAAGTAGCAACTCAGAAAATTACCAGTATATAGAGTTACCAATAATTGGCATCTCTATATACTGGCATCTACTATTGTTATAATCATTTTGTTAAAATTATTTCCTCATTGTATTTCATAGAGGAGCGTATCAACAAGCACCGCTTGTCTGACACTATATTTACAAGTATAGCCTATTGTTAACACAGGGAAAAAGATTGGAGCTGTTGTCAAACTGCAACGAATGTTCTCAGAGAAGAGGATTAACAAACTACAATTTATCAGTTGTCAGCATTACGTTCTGGACAGGATTCTCCGTTTGGTAATGGATGAAAATCTTGGTGCTAAAACCAGTTCTCCAAACCGTTTGTATCCCAACTGGTGAAGAATTATGAGGAACTAAAGGGAGAGTTGTTAATGAAACAGAGGAGCTCCTCCATAAATCAGGATGGAGAGATGATTTGAAGTTTTTGTACCATCAAACACGACTGTTTAGATTCTTTGAAGAAAAAGGGCACTGTCCTTTGATTAACTTTCAGAAAATTCCAAACATCAGCAATGCCAGGTGGAATTCAAGAGCCATTCTAGCTGTTCTTGCATTGATTCTTATACCTACAAGACGGAAGACTTTGGAAAAGATATACAGATTCATTTCATACACCTGCGCAGATTATTGGTTTAATGATCAGATATATGATGAAAATGACTTCAAGAATTGGTTAGAAGTATTGAAACCTCACAAAAAAGCACTGAACTCATTGAAAAATCACAGGAAGCAGGAGCCGTCCGCACTCAATATACCATGAAGTAATCAGTGTGGTGAACGTACAATCAAAGTTATGCAGGAACAGTATGTTGCTGCAGAAACAAAAACAAACTGTAACTTCGGTTTATTCTAAGCAATAAGTAGTAACATATGTACAAACATGATAACAATGATGCTGTAAGCTTTTTTTTTTTTTTTGTTGTTGTTGTTGTTAATATTACATGCAATATGCATTCAAGTTACTTGTTTTCGTTACTCGGTTTTTTTTTTTTCATTTAGGGGTGATATTTTCTAAAAAGATATTGAAATAAAAGGTCATTTCTTTGGTTTTAGGCAAAAGTTCATCTGATTAAGGTACAGGAATATTACATTGTAAAAAAGTTATAACCTTAGTGGTGGTAGATATGTAGTGGTGGTTGGTTGATGTATAGTGATGGTGGTAGAAGTGTTGTGTATTTACAATTCCAGCCTCATAGGCTGCCCAATTTAACTTTTTATATTTAAAATCTCCAAGTACATAACTTTTTAATTTTTATAATCACAATTCATCAATAGTTCCTTGAAGAGCTATTACTCTCAGTGGTTCCCTGTGAAACTATTGAAGTAATATGTAATCCCTTATTTATACTATTGAACTCTTCTTATTCTCAAATATTATTACATGTGTTATGAACATTTAAGATTTTCTTATCTTTATGTAGTACTCTTATCAGTTAAAATTTCAGCATTTTCAGATTTTTAGATTTCATTTTCCATAACTGGAAGAGATTCTTACATCATTATTGCCAATCCTCCTCCTGTCTTCTCTACTCTGTCTCTTCTCCACACAGTAATTTCTGTATAACAAAACATTTTACAACATGACTTTCCAGTTTGGTTTCAGCTACAAAAACCATATCAGGTTTCTCCTCGTTCATAATATCCCTAAGTTGTAATCTTTTTTACATTATTCCATCAATATTATTGAATAAACTCTTCGTATTTTTTAAAAAATATTTGAAGTGTTTGTATATCCCTGCTACCATACAAATATTTGAAGTGTTTGTATATCCCTGCTACCATACAAATATTTGAAGTGTTTGTATATCCCTGCTACCATACAAATATTTGAAGTGTTTGTATATCCCTGCTACCATACAAATATTTGAAGTGATTGTATATCCCTGCTACCATACAAATATTCATCGTTGCTTCCTCATTTCTATCATTATTCAACCTCTCAGCAGTGTTTATGAAATTTTTATTTTTCTGTCTAATATGTATATTATTTTCTTGTCTAATATGTATATCCTTATAGCCCTCCAGTTACTTGCTGTTCTTAGTTTATTTTTTTAAATTCTTCCCTATCTGTTTAAATGTCATTTTCTGTAGCTTATGCTAGTCTAATTTTTTCCCCAATACGCTCACTGTATATGTCACAATAAGTTTTTGAAAAGTGAAATACACAATGCATTTTGTCATCTCATTTATGTTTTATTCTTCCTTTTTGATAATTTGTATTCTAGAGTTTATTTCCTTGTGAACGCAACCATAAGCAATAACTTTTTTATCTCTACCATCTCTGTCCCCTCAATAACTTACAGTCGTTGGTAATTTCCTTTTGAATTTCTTGTCTAATATTGGCTCTAGCAGTGAATTCTTTAGCTAATAACACTTGTTGTTCAATCTCTATTTTTTCTCTAATGAAATTTGCAAAGCTATCTTCAATCTTAGATTTACATTCTTCCAGTTTTTCCTTCCCTTCTCTGAGCTTTTATTGACACTTTCAGACATATCCTGTGCTAGATGCACCTACTTTTCCATATGTCTTATGTTTAGTTATTCCTGCAAAACTATCTTAATTTAGTTACTCTACTAGACCATTAATTTCCTTCTCAATATTATCCTTATTTATAGAAAATTTCTGATGTATCACCTCTATCTCTTCTTCATCACCTCAGTTTACATTTTCAATTTCTCCTTGACTCCTTGCCATGCCTGACTGCGTTCAATTATAATCATTCTATCTATCCATCCACCCGGTTCCTTGTCTGCAGGCACACAAGCACAACTGTGCTCAGATAGTGTAATCTACACCAAATTGTCAACAAACATACCACTGTACTGATGTGCTATTCTGTTTTTCCCTAATATACTAAATACGCTATTTTTATCCCAGAAAATGTTCTAAATTAGTAATTTCTTTCCATTTTTTGGGGGGACACAACTCACTTAAAACGCTATACTCCCTACACTACAAAACAGACATACTCCTTTTTCACAGGATGAGATGACTGGCGTTTGTTCGCTTGTTTGTTCTCACCTATATGTGTTTGCAGGGGTCGATTCACAGCTCCTGAGAGTGAGTGTGTGTGTGTGACTCCTTTTCCTCCTTGCCAGGTTGAGGGCGGCGTGATCCCTATCCTACTTTGGGAAGCTAATTCCATTCGTTGGTCCCATTTATCTTCTTTTTTTTTTGTAGGGAAGAGGCAATAATTTTTTTTTTCTGATCAGATGAAGGCTTCATCATCGATTATCTCCTGGATAACGCTAAATGCAAAGATAATTTTTTTCTCCAGGAAACAATGGTTCCTCACTTGAACATTCACAGCCCTACAGCTAGAGCCTTTACACTGGTACGTAGAATGACCGGCTTCATATTAAATATGTAAACAGCCTCTTACTGAAATAATTGCACTATCGCCACTAATATATCATTCAGTAGTTTTGCAGCCATATTTAAAAATCGCCGATGCAAAGAATTTTCATGCCTTTTCAAAGCTGAAAGTGCACGTGTTGAAGTCTTAGATGATGATGGTAGTTGTACCCCCGAGAGACCACATAAAACCTCACAAAATGAACCGAAATTATCAGCAAAAACGTAGTGCAAAAGATACGTTTCAGCCACTTCATGATCGAAAAGTGGTACCTGCCATATCGCATATCCCCCCTGGCCTCCTGTACTCTCTTAAGATGTTCAGGAGCTGGAGTTTAACACCCTTGAAGAGGCAAAACCTTGACCGATTTAGATAAAACCGATTTTCAGAATTATTTTTATCGTAATACTTTTTGAGTTGCTTTATAGCAACACATGCTGCAGCAACACTCATCGCAATATTATTGCTTCCAACCGTTAAAAACACGACGGTAATAAGCGTCACTGTAAACTGTTACTCCCAAAACTGAACCGAGTATCATGTATGCAATACACTTTGCAACACAGCGCCAGCCGTGATTGTGACGGTCCAACCTACTGCACTAACAAGGCATAGTTAAATTTATAATAAAGTTATGCTAAGTTAGGTTATGATAAGTTAGACACACGTGGTAGTTCGACTCATAATAAGGTTAAGTTATGTTAACTTAGGTTAGGTTAAACACACAGGGTAGTTCTACTCATAATAACGTTATGCTGAGTTAGGTTAGGATATGTTATCACTTATGTTTTATGTTGCTTTAAATGCTTTTGGTACTAATATTTCTTTGTATTTACGGAGAGAGAGAGAGAGAGAGAGAGAGAGAGAGAGAGAGAGAGAGTGAGTGAGAGAGAGAGAGAGAGAGAGAGAGAGAGAGAGAGAGAGAGAGAGAGAGAGAGAGAGAGAGAGAGACTACACAACACGGTCGACAGCAAAACATAAATCAATTAATGTGAAAACGAGGACTCATTGGGGTTGAAAATGAGCTTCCTCTCACTCTCTCGTTTTCTCCTGCAATATGTGTCGTCAAGCTGTTATTGCTGTTGTTCAGCTGTTGCTGTTATTCCGCTCTGGCTGTTCTGCCGTTCCGCTGTTGCTGTTGTTCTGTTGAGGCTGTCCTCCTGCTGCTACTTTACTGTTTTTCTTGTTCTGCTGCTGGTGCTGCTGTTCCGTTGTTGTTGCTGCTGTTCTGTTGTTGTCCTCCTGCTGCTAATTTACTTTTATTGGTATTCTGTTGCTGATGCTGATGCTCCGTTGTTGCTGTTGTTCCATTGTTGCTGTTGTTCTGCTGATGCTGTTGTTACTGTTTTGTTATTCTGTTCTGTTACTGCTGTTGTTTCATTAACGCTCTTCAGTTGCTGTTGTTATGGTGTTGATGCTTTCTTGCTGTTCTAATGCTGTAGTTCTATTTTATTGCTGTTTTATTTTGGTACTGCTGTTCTGCTACTGCTGCTGCTGTTCTGCTAATTTTGTTTTTTTATTGCTGTTACTCATTCTCTGATAGTCCATTGTTTCTGTTGTTCTGACGTTGTTGCCGTTCTGTTGGTGCTGCAGCTATTTTGTTACTGTTGTTTAGTTGCTGACCTATTATTTTTTTCTGTTAAATCTGTTGTTCTCTTGGCGCAGTTCTATTACCGTTTTTACTGTTACTGCTGTTATGCGGGTACAAGTCTGCTGTTACCATTCTGTTGTTGATGTTATGTTGATTCTGTTGCTCTGTTGCAGCTGTTGCCCTAGTATTGCTGTTCTTGTTCTAGCGATGTTGTTCTAGTGATCATTTTCTTCTGTTTATCCTCCTGTTGTGGTAGTGTTTCTACTTTGTTACTGTTCTTGTATTGCTGTTGTTCTGTTACTGATGGCTTTCCATTAAAGTCACATTGCTGTTCTGTTGCTGTTGTTCTAGCGTTATTTTACTGTTATTATGTTGATATTTTACTCCTGTTGTTCTTTTGTTATGGTACTTCTACGTTTTGTTTAATTACTGTTTGATTACGTTTGCTGTTCTTTTTTTTATGCTCTTGTCATGATGCTGTTATTTTTCTGTTGATGCTGTCCTGTTTCTGCTGTTATCCTGTTGCTGCTGTCCCGATGTTCTTGTTCTTTTTAGCAGCTGTTCTGCTGCTACTGTTTATTGTTGCTCCTGTTCTGTTGTTGCTGTTGTATTGCTGTTCTTTGTTGTTGCACATGTTTTGCTGTTATTCCTGCTGTTTGTTGTTGCTTCTGTTATGTTGTTGCTTCTGTTATGTTGTTGCTTCTGTTACGTTGTTGCTTCTGTTATGTTGTTGCTTCTGTTATGTTGTTGCTTCTGTATGTTGTTGCTTCTGTTATGTTGTTGCTTCTGTTATGTTGTTGCTTCTGTTATGTTGTTGCTTCTGTTATGTTGTTGCTTCTGTTATGTTGTTGCTTCTGTTATGTTGTTGCTTCTGTTATGTTGTTGCTTCTGTTACTGTTGTTGCTTCTGTTATGTTGTTGCTTCTGTTATGTTGTTGCTTCTGTTATGTTGTTGCTTCTGTTATGTTGTTGCTTCTGTTATGTTGTTGCTTCTGTTATGTTGTTGCTTCTGTTATGTTGTTGCTTCTGTTATGTTGTTGCTTCTGTTATGTTGTTGCTTCTGTTACGTTGTTGCTTCTGTTATGTTGTTGCTTCTGTTATGTTGTTGCTTCTGTTATGTTGTTGCTTCTATTATGTTGTTGCTTCTGTTATGTTGTTGCTTCTGTTATGTTGTTGCTTCTGTTATGTTGTTGCTTCTGTTATGTTGTTGCTTCTGTTATGTTGTTGCTTCTGTTATGTTGTTGCTTCTGTTATGTTGTTGCTTCTGTTATGTTGTTGCTTCTGTTATGTTGTTGCTTCTGTTATGTTGTTGCTTCTGTTATGTTGTTGCTTCTGTTTTGTAATATTGCTCCTTCTAGATGTTTCTATTTTGTTGTTGTCGTTGTTTTGCTGCTGTTAGTTGTTGCTTATTCTGTTGTTGTCCCTTTGTGGCTGTCATTTTGTTGTTGCTGCTATGTTTCTTGTGTTTTGTTGTCGCTGCTATGCTGTTGCTGTTTTATTGTTGCTGTTAAGCTGTTGCTGTGTTGTTGTTGCTGCTATGCTGTTGCTGTTTTGTTGTTGCTGTTATGCTGTTGCTGTTTTATTGCTGCTGTTATGCTGTTGCTGTTTTGTTGTTGCTGCTATGCTGTTGCTGTTTTGTTGTTGCTGTTATGCTGTTGCTGTTTTGTTGTTGCTGCTATGCTGTTGCTGTTTTGTTGTTGCTGTTATGCTGTTGCTGTTTTGTTGTTGCTGTTATGCTGTTGTTTTGTTGCTGCTGCTGTGCTGTTGCTGTTTTGTTGCTGCTGCTGTGCTGTTGTTTTGTTGCTGCTATGCTGTTGCTGCTTTGTTGTTGCTGTTATGGTGTTACTGTTGGTTTGTTGCTGCTATGTTGTTTTGCTATATTTCTACTTGTTTTGTTACTGCTGCTATGTTGCTGCTATTGTTTTGTTGCTGTTGCTATGCTTCTAATATTTTGTTGCTTTTCTATGCTGGTGCTGTTGTCTCTGCTATTGTGTTGCTGATGTTATGTTGATAATGTTACAACTGGTACACTGTTGCCTATGTCGTTCTACTGTTAAGCTGCTGCCTCTATGTTATTCACGCTGTTCCATTGCTGTTATGTTGCTGCTGTGAAATGGACATGGCCTAGAATGGGCCAGTAGGCTTGTTGCAGTGTTCCTCCATTTTTATGTTATTAACAGGCTTACTGCAGCACTATATGGCTTTTGTGTTATTTTTTATGTTGCTAACGTTATTCAGCTGTTTTTTTTTTAATCGTTATTGTTCTGCTGGTGTTCATCCTAGTGAACGGGAGGAGCGAGGAGGGAGCCGTGCCCCACACGAATATCCGGGCTGGCAGCCGGCTTCTGATTAATAAATTGCCTCCCAGGCCGGAGTGCCCCGCTGTGTACAGATGAGGAAGGAGCCTCCTGCAGCGTCAGGGAAAATTCTTCAGTAAGCGGCTTGAGAGTAATAATCTCCGTGTGTTGACGTGCTAGAAACAGAGTCGATACCGTGTATTAGCTTTGGGAAGAATGGAAGTCACGGTACCGCAGCTGGAACGAATCACGTTTCGCCACACAATGGCTTCATCAGTCCATACAAAGGAGAATCTTGAAGAACAGGAGGAAAATGAGGTAATCAGTCCCTTGACCTTGAGTCGATGTGTTTAGTCCATCAATCTTGAATAGAATACGGCATATGTGCGGAGAAGCAGCTTATAAACCGTAGACAGGAGAGGTGCGGCAGTCGTAGGTGGTGTCACATTTGTTCAATGTGGAAGTAGGTCGTGCCCAAGGGTTAGGCAAGTGAAGAATTCCCATTACGGCATATGTGCTTCTCCGCACATATGCCGTATTCTATTCAAGACTAATGGACTGACCACATCGACTCAAGGTTGAGGGACTGATTACCTCATTCTCCTCCTGTTCTTCAAGATTCTCCTTTGTATGGACTGATGAAGCCACTTTGTGGCGAAACGTTTTCTCATAAAGATACCCAAGAGTTGCACATGTGTCTAATTTATCAACTCAGGTCAGATCACTGACAGTGATGACGAAATGTGTGAACTTTTCAGTACCTACTTCCTCTCAGTTTTTACTCAGGAAGATACCAGTGAAATTCCAGAAATAATAAACTATGTAGAACAGGAAGATAATAAACTTTGCACTATCAGCGTAACCAGTGACATTGTCCTCAGAGAAATAGAGAAATTAAAACCTAACAAATCCCCAGCACCTCTCCTGCCTTCAGTATATAAACTACTACTCCGCACATATGCTGCATTCTATTCAAGATTGATGGACTGACCACATCGACTCAAGGTTGAGGGACTGATTACCTCCTTCTCCTCCTGTTCTTCACGTTTCTCCTTTGTATGGACTGATGAAGCCACTGTGTGGCGAAACGTTTCCTCAATAAAGATACCCAAGAGTTGCACATGTGTCTAATTTATCAACGTTTCAAAGCCAACAAAAGCTGTCAGTGGCTCGTAAACTACAATACCGGTAACTTTATACATTCTCCATCACCACACTCACCAATGTGCCCACGAGAACCACCTGCTTGTATTAGGTCTACAACACAGATTAATAAAACTGCAAGCAAACTCAACTAAGCGAATTCTGATCAAACTTTCTGGCGCCTCTTACAGTCGTACAACTTACTCCTAATTATTGAGCTTATTTTCCAAATATTTTAAGTAAGACTGACCCTCTGATCACATCCTCCAATAACTTCCAGTCTTCCACCTTGTACTTCTTCTTGCTCCGATTTTTTACTACCACGATAATTTCGTATTCATTATTTCGTCTTTTCATGTGAATTTCCCGTTTCCATCTTTCACACATTTTTATTTTCATTGATTACCGAATGATGGGAAAATGTAGCAAATGTTATAATAGCAGAGAAAATACCAAGAAGACTGGATGAACCATCACTCATCCAGCGAGCAATTAAGACTGATTCACTTTATGCCAGAGAACAGTGGGATTAACCACACTGGAAAATACTCCTGACCTTACATTCACAAATAATGAGGATTTGATATGGAACATAGCGGTGGTGAGTGGAGCAGACTACGACCACAGCCTAATTGAAGCTCAAACTGGCAAACACCAATCTGGTACAGCGCTCCTTTATGAATTTAATTGCCACTAATCTTATTTCATTTGCAGTTCGCTTCTGGTGTGCGTTACTCCTCGCGTCCTCTCCATGTATTCCTCATTTCCTCTTGCAATACCCGTAGTTATTATTCCTCCTTAATTTTCTCTTTGTCTGCTTTTCCTGATATGTAATTAACTTCGTAGAAGTTTTATAGTTTTCCACGATTCTCTCCCTCCGTCACCTCTTTTTCCCTCTTCCTCTCCCAAAGCCTCTCCATCCGTCGCTCTCCCTCCGTCACCTCTTCCTTTCCCAGAGCCTCTCTCTCCGTCACTTCTTCCAGAGCCTCTTCCTCTTCCCGAACCTCTCCCTCCGTCGCCTTTCCTCCCATTTCCTCTCCCTGAGCCTCTCCCTCTATCGCCTCCTCCTCTGTCACCTCTCTCTCTCTCTCTCTCTCTCTCTCTCTCTCTCTCTCTCTCTCTCTCTCTCTCTCTCTCTCCCCATCACATCTTTTCTTTCCTTTCTACCTGCATGTTGTCTCACCCCTGCACCTCCCTAGGGATGACTCGGGTTTCCCAATTCACCAACCTCACCCGTGTCTCACTCCAGCACCTCCCTGGAGTGCTGGTGTAGTTGGTATACTGGGGTCTCCCGGTATACCATCTACATCCTGATTTCACTCCAGCACCTCCTAGATGAATGCCTGAAGAATGTTTGCTGGGGGTCAACTCCCCCGTGTCCCGGTGCCAGAGCAGGCCTCCTGGTGGATCAAAGCCTGATCAACCAGATTGTTGTTGTTAGCTGCACGCAGCTCAACGTATGAACCACGGCCCAGCTGATCGGGAACCGATTCGAGAAGATTATCAAGTTCCCTCTTAAAGACAGAAAGAAGTTTAATAGTAATTACCTGTACGCACGAAAAAAGAGCGTTGAAAAGTCAGGGGTCTGCCATTTATCGAATTCTCTCGTCGTGCCCCTGTTTTTTAATTGGAGGTACTGAGAGCCCCCTTCCAAGTTTTTTTTTGCTGTCATACTGAGTGATTTTGGTATGCAGATTTGGAACTAGTCTCTCCATGATTTTGCAGGTGTAAATTACGATATATCTTTCTCATCTATGTTCAAGAGGCTTCAAGCTTTCTTGGTAATTCAGATGAATGCATATTGGCAGTTAACGTTATCTGTACGTTTTCTAGCTCAGAAGTCTCGCCTGCCTTGAATGGGGCCGTTATCATGCAGCAGTATTCCAGCCTGGAGAGAACAAGTGACTTGAAGAGTACCATCACTGGATCACCATGGGATTCCTTTTGATTTCGTTTATTGGTCTTGGCTCCCTCTGTCTCTCCAGGACTCCGTATAAGGCAGCCGGTTTATGTTCGATGTTCTTCATTTCCCTAACCAGAGTTTCCCTTTGTGCTTCAGAGAGAGTCTGCTACCCCTGAGAAGCTTTGTTGTCCGTTGCCTTAGCTTGTAAAGTGAGCGTTTCTCTCGAGTTTGCATCTTCTCCTTTGTGTGGGGAGCTTACTTCGAGCGCCAGTGAGCTTATCCTCCAGAGAAACTGGTTTAGATTTGCGGTCATATCGTCTTACCAGCATATTACATTAAGGTCATTATTTATTTAGTCCCAGATATTGTTCTCGTTTCAACTATATTACTTGAATTCGCCCTCATGATCGTGTTTCTCTGTCCCAGGCCACTGTGCACGCAGGTCTAAACCTCGATAATGTTGTGGTCTGAGACTGCGGTCTTCAACACTTATGTCCCAAACCAGGCCCATATTATTTACGAACATAAATAAGGTTTAGGATGTTTCCCAGTCTAGTCGGTGTAACAATCTGCTGGCAGAGGTTCAATAATTCTTTTGAAAGCGTTCCTCCAAACTAGCTCTAGTGATTGTTTCCGCAATTACATTCCTTGCTACATTTTTCCATTTTAGGTGTCTCAAATGGAAGTCACCACGCAACAATATATTTGGGGACAAGACTGATAGGTTTTCAAAACAATGTTTGACCTCCAATAGCTGATCCTAGAACTGCTGGCAAGTTGTATCAGGTGATTTACGTACAAGTACAACAACTAAGTTCATGTACAACACCCGAATTTATGTACAGGTAAACCAAATAGGTTTTGATTTTCGATTCAGACTGCCAAAACCTTGAATACATCATATGTGGTGTTCAGTAACTCAGTACATATGTGATAAATGGTTTAAAAAACCGACAAGTTGAAGATTGAGATACTTATGCAACATATGGGAATCTTTATTGGCGAAACGTTTCCTCAATAAAGATTCCCATATGTTGCATAAGTGTCTCAATCTTCAGTACATATGAGTGACTAACATACAGGCTAAATCCCTTCCCCTTTCTTTTCCCTTCTCCCTGGTATCTCCTTTTCCGGTTGCATCTAAATAGGTTGTGTCCAGGAATCTTCGTTTCCTTATTAAAATAATCTTTAATAATGTGAGATTCTGACTGTTCCCTTTGTTTGAGACCATGTACGTTTGCAAACACAATTAATGATACATAACTAGTGGGTGTACTGGGGTCTTGTTTGTTGGGCTTAGTGTCTACGACTTTGATGAACTTGTTAATTGGTTTGTTTCCAGCCCAGTCTGGTGGTCCCGAGGTGGTTGCATATTATAATTTTTTCTCCATTCTTTTGTTTTGCTTCCTGGCTTTAAAAAATATACTGCTGTTTATATGGGTGTAATTGTTATTGCAATTGGCCGTTTACAAGGCTTTGCTTGCTTGGTTCACAAGGCCTTGCTTGCCTGGTTCACAAGGCATTGCTTGCCTGGTTCACAAGGCCTTGCTTGCCTGGTTCACAAAGCTTTGCTTGCCTGGTTCACAAGGCCTTGCTTGCCTGGTTCACAAGGCCTTGCTTGCCTGGTTCACAAAGCTTTGCTTGCCTGGTTCACAAGGCCTTGCTTGCCTGGTTCACAAAGCTTTGCTTGCCTGGTTCACAAGGCCTTGCTCGCCTGGTTCACAAGGCCTTGATTGCCTCGTTCCTTTCCTGGAGAATATAGGACAGTTTTTATTTGAATTATAACTCATTTACGAACTGACATGTGGCTTTATTTTAGAAATTGCTGCGTTTCTTTGAATGGTTAAATTAACATCTTCCATTTATTGCACAAGTCTGCGAGCATCCCATGCTGGGTCACCACATTCATTTGGACGTTCTGTTGACTCTGAGCAATGGGCCAGAGAAGTCTGCATTAGCTGATATTCCATTTTCAGTACTTTAAATTGGTTCATTTGATCCTGAATTAGCACTAGAGCTGGGAACGACTGGTGAACTGGGTCCCCAGTACACCAATGTGAACCTGGTGTCACCCCCAGCACCTTCCAGGGGGACAACTGAGGAACCGGGTCACCAAGTACGCTAACGTCCGCCTGGTGCCACCCCAGCACCTCCCAGGGAACGAAGGGAAACTCGGGTAACCCAGTCCATTAATGTAACCCTCCTGCATTTTAATAAATGAAATATCTTTCACACTTCAAAATGCCACAAGTGTTGTTGATGATGCTGTTGTTCCTCTGACTACTGCCTCGGGTGTGTGCCGTTGATGCTGTTACTGTTCCTCTCACTGCTGCCTCGAGTAAGTGGGTTGTTGCTGCTGTAGCAACCCACATCCCTGCTGCTATCTCTCGTATGTATAGAAAGACACAAACTTCCAGAACGAATATTTATCAGGACAAGGTTTCGCTCTCTATAGAGCTTTATCAAGTCACACAGATGATAACAATCATCACGCATAAATGGTCCTAAAAAAGAGAGGTGGAAGGTGTGGAGCAGATACACGTAGAGGTGAGGGGTCGCCTTGATAGCAGTAAACAGATTTCACGTAGCCAAGAATTCAGTGGAGTGTGAAAACAATAAGTGAAGCGTAAAATATGGATACATGAGTGCAATTTGCTTAAAGGCGACCAAAAAAATATAGGTCACAAGGGAAAAGGGGGTGTAGTGAGTATGCTAAAAAGTCGCTCAGGTAATATAGTCGATGTTTTGGCAATACTGACAATCAGGATCTAATTATTAAAGTTGTGAAGGAAAAAGACACAAGTGTAACAAATGTGACATTTTATTGTGGCAACGTTTCGCTCTCCAGGAGCTTTATCAAGCCGTTATAAACAGTACATGGACACAGAGGGTATATATAGGCTTAGCAAGAATCCTTCTAAAAACAGTAAACCCTGCCATCACATAGTCTCTCCTGCTAATACTACACAAAGCACATTACAGAGGATGAACATTGAAACAGACCTTCTCTATCCAGCCTCCAACAGAAATATTTGTCTAACCTATTTTTATGTTACCCAAGTAATAGCTTTTATATCCTTTTACTCATGTGCAAGTATATTGTTCTACCATATTGTATTATTACTACTACTACTACAACTTATATCACTACTACTACTACTACCACTAGTATTACACCTCACTCTGAGCCTATATATACCCTCTGTGTCCATGTACTGTTTGTAACGGCTTGATAAAGCTCCTGGAGAGCGAAACGTTGCCAAAATAAAATGTCACATTAGTTGCACTTGTGTCCTTTTACTTTACATATTGTCGGTAATTCTACCGAAATATATACAATTAATAAAGTTCATTTTGAACCACTAGACAGAGCTTCCCAACAGCTCAAAGAACTATTAAAAATCGAGTACTGTTTTAAAATCTCTCGAACCCAGCAGATATTCCTTCTAACCCAACGTAAGATGTCCTGTTGCCTGGTGATTTCAATTTAAAATATCTAAAAATGGAAGAATGCAGCAAGTATTGCATTAACAGAGAAATCCCAGGATAACTGGAAAAACAGTCTCACACAAACAAACCGTCAAGACTGATACATTCACCTTATGCCAGCAACTGGGTTAACTGACGATAAGAGAAAATACTCTTGACATTACATTCGTAAATAATGAGGATTTGGTATGGAAAAAAAATGTATCAAATACTGAAAAGTGTGTAAAACACATGTGCATATACACTTGTCTTCAGCATTAAAATAAACAGCCATGAAGTTGCATTGAACCATTACACTTCAACAGTAAATGCAGTGACTAGACTCATATAATCCATGACCTTACTGAAATGTACTGGGAAGACAGTAAGATTAGCATAGATCTATACACCTGAGGTAAGCTCTAGAATCGTACGATTAAGAATAATAAAGAATATACAATTTAGAAAGAGAGACATTCTCTACAGGCGAAGTCGTGGGATCACTGAAGGTCTCGCACTTTGTCAAGGCAGAAAATAAATGATGAATAGCACAGAGAAAAACTAAATTCATTGTAAAGAGTCCGGAGAGAGAGAGAGAGAGAGAGAGAGAGAGAGAGAGAGAGAGAGAGAGAGAGAGAGAGAGAGAGAGAGAGAGAGATGATGATGATGATGAAACTGAAAGGAACCCATGATGCTCTTCTCGCACGCGAGTCTGACACAACGTCTTAGAATCCTGATACAGAGAAGTCTTCTACGCTGGCCTAACCTATTAACATGACCTACTTCTACTAGTGGATTTTGTCCACAGTGGCGCCGCCTCCAACTGCTTTGCCTCACTTGTCTTCAGTATATAAACCCATTCTCCGTGCATATGCTTCGTTTTTGTCAAGACTGATGGACTGAACATATAATCTCCAGGGTGAGGGACTGATTACCTCAAACTCCTTCACATTTTTCACTGTTTCTCTCTCTACTAGAGTGTTGAAAGTCATTCGCTGGCGAAATGTTTCCAAAATAAAGATACCAAAGTGTTGCACAAGTGTCTCATTAATGTAGCACCAACAGCCTGGTTAACGAGGTCATCATCCAGAAAGCCTGGTCTACGACCGGACCGCGGAGGCGGTGACTCCCAGGAATCATGCTAACCTTGAGGTATGCCTCGCTACGGGCTGGCAACTAACTGCGCATGCAAAGTGATGTGCTTCAAGTATCTATGCTGAAAGCACCTTGATTGCATTCTATAATGTTATAGGTACAGCTGACAGCTACTATCAAACATTTCCTTTCATTGTAACTCCTGTCACCAGTCATTATATTATTGCAGTACCTGTCCAGGCTTCAGTCATTGTCACTGTTACTGGAACAGTTCCATGTTTACTGATATTCATGAACCCCTTTGTTGTCATTACGGCAGAAATGAAGGGGGAGAGGGGTGGGGGAGAGAGGGGTGGGGAGAGAAAGGGGTGGGGGAGAGAGGGGTGGGGAGAGAGAGGCAACGGAGAGGGATTAGGGATATTGGCTGGAGGGTCGGATGAGGGAGAGAAGTATTGAACAATGTGCCTTCTATTTGTTCCATCTATGTTATGATATACGCACTAGCAGGGCCGGATTACCGCATAGGCAAACTAGGCATTTGCCTAGGGCCCCGCGCATTTGGGGGCCCCGCGGTCCAAGGGGTTCAGGGGCTCATCCAAGACTGCGCACATGGAGCAAGTGCAAAGGGGGGACGTCCCTACCTAAAAAGTTCAAGTGTTTGGAGAGTAAAATTGATTTTTAAAAATTAATCAAAACAAAAATAAAAAATGAAATAAAATATAATTGATGATTATAATTGATGATTTTGCCAATATGAAATACAGAAAAAAGTTTATTTAAGAAGTGCCTGTGAATATAAACAATTCTTTACTTTCTTGAGTTTATATGATCTGATATTCTTATGCATGATGCAATGATAACAATAATGGTCAGTGGTTTATAAAGGGAATAATAGTGCTGTAGTGGTTATGCTGAATATAATAGGTACATGATGTCACTACTTTAATAGCCTAATCTAGTAATACTATGCTGTCTTGAGTTTATTCTCTTAAAAATGCATGATTTAACAAGATAGTTATAATGGCTGTTGGTAAATGGTTTTGGTTGTCTTTATGTACTTTCCCTATTAAATTTAATCTAAATAGCCAGAATGTATTTAATTAGACCTTAAACAGGCTCACACCGACCCCCCCCCCCAAGCTGGAAGGGGTCGCTTCGCTTACCCGTAACTCAAAGGGGCCCCGCCAATCTGAATAGCCTAGGGCCCGGAGACTTCTTAATCTGGCCCTGCACAGTAGTGTGTTGTTCCAGCTAGCCACAATATCCTCTATATCGTTGGTGTAGTGCATGTATCATATATACCATAGACAGGCGAGATATAACATTGATGTACAGCTGAAAGTAATTAAGCTCTGAAATAATGAGGAACCCGTCGTCCCAAGTGACATCAGTGAGTGTGCGTGCTGCGTCTGATTGTCTGTAGTACATCCCTGTATGCGTGCTGCGTCTGATTGTCTGTAGTACATCCCTGTGTGCGTGCTGCGTCTGATTGTCTGTAGTACATCCCTGTATGCGTGCTGCGTCTGATTGTCTGTAGTACATCCCTGTGTGCGTGCTGCGTCTGATTGTCTGTAGTACATCCCTGAGTGTGCGTGCTGCGTCTGATTGTCTGTAGTACATCACTGAGTGTGAGTGCTGCGTCTGATTGTCTGTAGTACATCCCTGAGTGTGAGTGCTGCGTCTGATTGTCTGTAGTACATCACTGAGTGTGAGTGCTGCGTCTGATTGTCTGTAGTACATCCCTGAGTGCGTGCTGCGTCTGATTGTCTGTAGTACATCCCTGAGTGCGTGCTGCGTCTGATTGTCTGTAGTACATCCCTGAGTGCGTGCTGCGTCTGATTGTCTGTAGTACATCCCTGAGTGCGTGCTGCGTCTGATTGTCTGTAGTACATCCCTGAGTGCGTGCTGCGTCTGATTGTCTGTAGTACATCCCTGAGTGCGTGCGCGTCTGATTGTCTGTAGTACATCCCTGAGTTCGTGCTGCGTCTGATTGTCTGTAGTACATCCCTGATGCGTGCTGCGTCTGATTGTCTGTTAGTACATCCCTGATGCGTGCTGCGTCTGATTGTCTGTAGTACATCCTAAAGGTGGTGCTGCGTCTGATTGTCTGTAGTACATCCTGAGTGCGTGCTGCGTCTGATTGTCTGTAGTACATCCCTGAGTGCGTGCTGTGTCGATTGTCTGTAGTACATCCCTGAGTGCGTGCTGCGTCTGATTGTCTGTAGTACACCCTGAGTGCGTGCTGCGTCTGATTGTCTGTAGTACATCCCTGAGTGCGTGCTGGTTCTGATTGTCTGTAAAACATCCCTGAGTGCGTGCTGCGTCTGATTGTCTGTAGTACATCCCTGAGTGCGTGCTGCGTCTGATTGTCTGTAGTACATCCCTGAGTGCGTGCTGCGTCTGGATTGTCTGAGTACACCCCTGAGTGCGTCTGCGTCTGATTGTCGTAGTACATCCCTGGTGCGTGCTGCGTCTGATTGTCCTGTAGAAACATCCCTGTGTGCGTGCTGCGTCTGATTTCTGTAGTACACCCCTGTGTGCGTGCTGCTCTGATTGTCTGTAGTACATCCCTGTGTGCGTACTGCGTCTGATTGTCTGATTTACATCCCTGGTGCGTCTGCGTCGATTGTCTGATTTTACATCCCTGTGTGCGTACTGCGTCTGATTGTCTGCAGTACATCCCTGTGTGCGTACTGCGTCTGATTGTCTGTAGTACATCCCTGTGTGCGTACTGCGTCTGATTGTCTGTATACATTTCCCTGTTGGGGCGTATTTGCGTCTGATTGTCGGGCAGTACATCCCTGTGTGCGTACTGCGTCGATTGTCTGAGTACACCTGTGTGGTAACTGCGTCTGATTGTCGAGTACTCCCTGTTGCGTACTGGTCGATTGTCTGTAGTAAAATCCCTGTGTGCGTACTGCTCTGATTGTCCTGAGTACATCCCTGTGTGCGTACTGCGTCTGATTGTCTGCAGTACATCCCTGTGTGCGTGCTGTGTCTGATTGTCTGGAGTACATCCCTGAGTGCGTGCACTCAGTGATGTACTCCACGTAATTTCATGGTGTACTCAGGTTTGGAGCACCGTGGGACGAAATTTCTGCATACCACCCACTGGACTCTGCCGTGCGGTCAGCGAGCTGGAGACACACTAGTGCAGCCTGAGTGGAGACTACACAGTTCAACCAGCTGGGAGACTACACTAGTGTCAGCCTGAGCTGGAAGACTACACTAGTGTCAGCCATGAGCTGGAGCTCACTAGTCTAGCCTGAGCTGGGAGACTTCACTAGTGTCACCTGAGCTGGGAGACACACTAGTGTCAGCCTGAGCTGGGAGACTACACTAGTGTCAGCCTGAGCTGGGAGACTACACTAGTCTCAGCCTGAGCTGGGGACTTCAACTAGTGTCAACCTGAGCTGGAGACTACACTATGTCAGCCTGAGCTGGGAGACTACACTAGTGTCAGCCTGAGCTGGGAGACTACACTAGTGTCAGCCTGAGCTGGGAGACTACACTAGTGTCAACCTGAGCTGGGAGACTTCACTAGTGTCAGCCTGAGCTGGGAGACTACACTAGTGTCAACCTGAGCTGGGAGACTACACTAGTGTCAACCTGAGTTGGGAGACTACACTAGTGTCAACCTGAGCTGGGAGACTTCACTAGTGTCAGCCTGAGCTGGGAGCTACACTAGTGTCACCTGAGCTGGGAGACTACACTAGTGTCACCTGAGCTGGGAACTACACTAGTGTCAGCCTGAGCTGGGAGACTACACTAGTGTCAACCTGAGCTGGGATCTACACTATGTCAACCTGAGCTGGGAGACTACACTAGTGTCAACCTGAGCTGGGAGACTACAGTAGTGTCAACCTGAGCTGGGAGACTACAGTAGTGTCAACCTGAGCTGGGAGACTACACTAGTGTCAACCTGAGCTGGGAGACTACAGTAGTGTCAACCTGAGCTGGGAGACTACAGTAGTGGTCAACCTGAGCTGGGAACTACACTAGTGTCAACCTGAGCTGGGAGACTACAGTAGTGTCACCTGAGCTGGAGACTACACTAGTGTCAACCTGAGCTGGGAGACTACACTAGTGTCACCTGAGCTGGAGACTACACTAGTGTCAACCTGAGCTGGGGGACTACACTAGTGTCAACCTGAGCTGGGAGACTACACTAGTGTCAGCCTGAGCTGGGAGACTACACTAGTGTCAACCTGAGCTGGGAGACTACACTAGTGTCAACCTGAGCTGGGAGACTACACTAGTGTCAACCTGAGCTGGGAGACTACAGTAGTGTCACCTGAGCTGGAGACTACAGTAGTGTCAACCTAGCTGGAGACTACACTAGTGTCAACCTGAGCTGGAGACTACAGTAGTGTCAACCTGAGCTGGGAGACTACAGTAGTGTCAACCTGAGCTGGGAGACTACCTAGTCAACCTGAGCTGGGAGACTACAGTAGTGTCAACCTGAGCTGGGAGAGCTACACTAGTGTCAACCAGAGCTGGGAGACTACACTAGGTGTCAACCTGACTGGGAGACTACACTAGTGTCAACCTGAGCTGGGAGACATACACTAGTGTCAACCTGAGCTGGGAGACTACACTAGTGTCAACCTGAGCTGGGAGACTACACTATTGTCACCTGAGCTGGGAGACTAACACTAGTGTCAGCCTGAGCTGGGAGACTACACTAGTGTCAACCTGAGCTGGAGACTACACAGTGTCAACCTGAGCTGGGAGACTACACTAGTGTCACCTGAGCTGGGAGACTACACTAGTGTCAACCTGAGCTGGGAGACTACACTATGTCAACCTGAGCTGGATGACTACAGTAGTGTCAACCTGAGCTGGGAGACTACACTAGTGTCAACCTGAGCTGGGAGACTACACTAAGTGTCAACCTGAGCTGGGAGACTACACTAGTGTCAACCTAAGCTGGGAGACTACACTAGTGTCAACCTGAGCTGGGAGACTACAGTAGTGTCAACCTGAGCTGGGAGACTTCACTAGTGTCAACCTGAGCTGGGAGACTACACTAGTGTCAACCTGAGCTGGGAGACTACACTAGTGTCAACCTGAGCTGGGAGACTACACTAGTGTCAACCTGAGCTGGGAGACTACACTAGTGTCAACCTGAGCTGGGAGACTACACTAGTGTCAACCTGAGCTGGGAGACTACACTAGTGTCAACCTGAGCTGGGAGACTACAGTAGTGTCAACCTGAGCTGGGAGACTTCACTAGTGTCAACCTGAGCTGGGAGACTACACTAGTGTCAACCTGAGCTGGGAGACTACACTAGTGTCAACCTGAGCTGGGAGACTAACTAGTGTCAACCTGAGCTGGAGACTACACTAGTGTCAACCTGAGTCTGGGAGACTACACTAGTGTCAACCTGAGCTGGGAGACTACACTAGTGTCAACCTGAGCTGGAGACTACAGTAGTGTCAACCTGAGCTGGGAGACTTCACTAGTGTCAACCTGAGCTGGGAGACTACACTAGTGTCAACCTGAGCTGGGAGAACTACACAGTGTCAACCTGAGCTGGGAGACTACACTAGTGTCAACCTGAGCTGGGAGACTACACTAGTGTCAACCTGAGCTGGGAGACTACAGTAGTGTCAACCTGAGCTGGGAGACTTCACTAGTGTCAACCTGAGCTGGGAGACTACACTAGTGTCAACCTGAGCTGGGAGACTACACTAGTGTCAACCTGAGCTGGGAGACTACACATATGTCAACCTGAGCTGGGAGACTACAGTAGTGTCAACCTGAGCTGGGAGACTTCACTAGTGTCAACCTGAGCTGGGAGACTACACTAGTGTCAACCTGAGCTGGGAGACTACACTAGTGTCAGCCTGAGCTGGGAGACTACACTAGTGTCAGCCTGAGCTGGGAGACTTCACTAGTGTCAACCTGAGCTGGGAGACTACACTAGTGTCAGCCTGAGCTGGGAGACTACACTAGTGTCAACCTGAGCTGGGAGACTACACTAGTGTCAACCTGAGCTGGGAGACTACACTAGTGTCAGCCTGAGCTGGGAGACTACACTAGTGTCAGCCTGAGCTGGGAGACTACACTAGTGTCAGCCTGAGCTGGGAGACTTCAGTAGTGTCAACCTGAGCTGGGAGACTTCACTAGTGTCAACCTGAGCTGGGAGACTTCAGTAGTGTCAACCTGAGCTGGGAGACTTCACTAGTGTCAACCTGAGCTGGGAGACTTCACTAGTGTCAACCTGAGCTGGGAGACTTCAGTAGTGTCAACCTGAGCTGGGAGACTTCACTAGTGTCAACCTGAGCTGGGAGACTTCACTAGTGTCAACCTGAGCTGGGAGACTTCACTAGTGTCAACCTGAGCTGGGAGACTTCACTAGTGTCAACCTCAGCATGGGAGACTTCACTAGTGTCAACCTGAGCTGGGAGACTTCACTAGTGTCAACCTGAGCTGGGAGACTTCAGTAGTGTCAGTCTGAGCTGCGGGAGACTTCACTAGTGTCAACCTGAGCTGCGGGAGACTTCACTAGTGTCAACCTGAGCTGCGGGAGACTTCACTAGTGTCAACCTGAGCTGCGGGAGACTTCACTAGTGTCAACCTGAGCTGGGAGACTTCACTAGTGTCAACCTGAGCTGGGAGACTTCACTAGTGTCAACCTGAGCTGGGAGACTTCACAGTGTCAACCTGAGCTGGGAGACTTCACTAGTGTCAACCTGAGCTGGGAGACTTCAGTAGTGTCAGTCTGAGCTGGGAGACTTCACTAGTGTCAACCTGAGCTGGGAGACTTCACTAGTGTCAACCTGAGCTGGGAGACTTCACTAGTGTCAACCTGAGCTGGGAGACTTCACTAGTGTCAACCTGAGCTGGGAGACTTCACTAGTGTCAACCTGAGCTGGGAGACTTCACTAGTGTCAACCTGAGCTCGGAGACTTCACTAGTGTCAACCTGAGCTGGGAGACTTCACTAGTGTCAACCTGAGCTGGGAGACTTCAGTAGTGTCAACCTGAGCTGGGAGACTTCACTAGTGTCAACCTGAGCTGGGAGACTTCACTAGTGTCAACCTGAGCTGGGAGACTCACTAGTGTCAACCTGAGCTGGGAGACTTCACTAGTGTCAACCTGAGCTGGGAGACTTCACTAGTGTCAACCTGAGCTGGGAGACTCACTAGTGTCAACCTGAGCTGGGAGACTTCACTAGTGTCAACCTGAGCTGGGAGACTTCACTAGTGTCAACCTGAGCTGGAGACTTCCACTAGTGTCAACCTGGCTGGGAGACTTCACTAGTGTCAACCTGAGCTGGAGACTTCACTAGTGTCAACCTGAGCTGGGAGACTTCACTAGTGTCAACCTGAGCTGGGACTTCACTAGTGTCAACCTGAGCTGGGAGACTTCACTAGTGTCAACCTGAGCTGGGAGACTTCACTAGTGTCAACCTGAGCTGGGAGACTTCACTAGTGTCAACCTGAGTTGGGAGACTTCACTAGTGTTAACCTGAGCTGGGAGACTTCACTAGTGTTAACCTGAGCTGGGAGACTTCACTAGTGTCAACCTGAGCTGGGAGACTTCACTAGTGTCAACCTGAGCTGGGAGACTTCACTAGTGTCAACCTGAGCTGGGAGACTTCACTAGTGTCAACCTGAGCTGGGAGACTTCACTAGTGTCAACCTGAGCTGGGAGACTTCACTAGTGTCAACCTGAGCTGGGAGACTTCACAGTGTCAACCTGAGCTGGGAGACTTCACTAGTGTCAACCTGAGCTGGGAGACTTCAGTAGTGTCAACCTGAGCTGGGAGACTTCACTAGTGTCAACCTGAGCTGGGAGACTTCACTAGTGTCAACCTGAGCTGGGAGACTTCACTAGTGTCAACCTGAGCTGGGAGACTTCACTAGTGTCAACCTGAGCTGGGAGACTTCAGAAAGGCGATGAGGATATCGTCAAATATTCCAATAAATCACCACCAACTAGGAGAACTTCAGAGGTCTCCCTCCAGGAGAGCTGGGGTTACCATCACTTGTGAACCACCAGCACCACCAACTAGGAGAACTTCAGAGGTCTCCCTCCAGGAGAGCTGGAGTTACCATCACTTGTGAACCACCAGCACCACCAACCAGGAGAACTTCAGAGGTCTCCCTCCAGGAGAGCTGGAGTTACCATCACTTGTGAACCACCAGCACCACCAACTAGGAGAACTTCAGAGGTCTCCCTCCAGGAGAGCTGGGGTTACCATCACTTGTGAACCACCAGCACCACCAACTAGGAGAACTTCAGAGGTCTCCCTCCAGGAGAGCTGGAGTTACCATCACTTGTGAACCACCAGCACCACCAACTAGGAGAACTTCAGAGGTCTCCCTCCAGGAGAGCTGGGGTTACCATCACTTGTGAACCACCAGCACCACCAACTAGAGAGAACTTCAGAGGTCTCCCTCCAGGAGAGCTGGAGTTACCATCACTTGTGAACCACCAGCACCACCAACCAGGAGAACTTCAGAGGTCTCCCTCCAGGAGAGCTGGAGTTACCATCACTTGTGAACCACCAGCACCACCAACTAGGAGAACTTCAGAGGTCTCCCTCCAGGAGAGCTGGAGTTACCATCACTTGTGAACCACCAGCACCACCAACTAGGAGAACTTCAGAGGCTCCCCTCCAGGAGAGCTGGGGTACCATCACTTGTGAACCACCAGCACCACCAACCAGGAGAACTTCAGAGGTCTCCCTCCAGGAGAGCTGGAGTTACCATCACTTGTGAACCACCAGCACCACCAACCAGGAGAACTTCAGAGGTCTCCCTTCAGGAGAGCTGGAGTTACCATCACTTGTGAACCACTAGCACCACCAACCAGGAGAACTTCAGAGGTCTCCCTCCAGGAGAGCTGGAGTTACCATCACTTGTGAACCACCAGCACCACCAACCAGGAGAACTTCAGAGGTCTCCCTTCAGGAGACCTGGAGTTACCATCACTTGTGAACCACCAGCACCACAAACCAGGAGAACTTCAGAGGTCTCCCTCCAGGAGAGCTGGAGTTACCATCACTTGTGAACCACCAGCACCACCAACTAGGAGAACTTCAGAGGTCTCCCTCCAGGAGAGCTGGAGTTACCATCACTTGTGAACCACCCAGCACCACCAACTAGGAGAACTTCAGAGGTCTCCCTCCAGGAGAGCTGGAGTTACCATCACTTTTGAACCGCCAGCACCACCAACCAGGAGAACTTCAGAGGTCTCCCTCCAGGAGAGCTGGAGTTACCATCACTTGTGAACCACCAGCACCACCAATCAGGAGAACTTCAGAGGTCTCCCTCCAGGAGAGCTGGAGTTACCATCACGTGTGAACCACCAGCACAACCAACTAGGAGAACTTCAGAGGTCTCCCTCCAGGAGAGCTGGAGTTACCATCACTTGTGAACCACCAGCACCACCAACCAGGAGAACTTCAGAGGTCTCCCTCCAGGAGAGCTGGAGTTACCATCACTTGTGAACCACCAGCACCACCAACCAGGAGAACTTCAGAGGTCTCCCTCCAGGAGAGCTGGAGTTACCATCACTTGTGAACCACCAGCACCACCAACCAGGAGAACTTCAGAGGTCTCCCTCCAGGAGAGCTGGAGTTACCATCACTTGTGAACCACCAGCACCACCAACCAGGTGAACTTCAGAGGTCTCCCTCCAGGAGAGCTGGAGTTACCATCACTTGTGAACCACCAGCACCACCAACCAGGAGAACTTCAGAGGTCTCCCTCCAGGAGAGCTGGAGTTACCATCACTTGTGAACCACCAGCACCACCAACCAGGAGACCTTCAGAGGTCTCTCTCCAGGAGACCTGGAGCTACCATCACTTGTGAACCACCAGCACCACCTTCCAGGTGAACTTCAGAGGTCTCCCTCCAGGAGAGCTGGAGTTACCATCACTTGTGAACCACCAGCACCACCTTCCAGGTGAACTTCAGAGGTCTCCCTCCAGGAGAGCTGGAGTTACCATCACTTGTGAACCACCAGCACCACCAACCAGGAGAACTTCAGAGGTCTCCCTCCAGGAGAGCTGGAGTTACCATCACTTGTGAACCACCAGCACCACCAACCAGGAGAACTTCAGAGGTCTCCTCCAGGAGAGCTGGAGTTACCATCACTTGTGAACCACCAGCACCACCAACCAGGAGACCTTCAGAGGTCTCCCTCCAGGAGAGCTGGAGTTACCATCACTTGTGAACCACCAGCACCACCCTCCAGGTGAACTTCAGAGGTCTCTCCCTCCAGGAGAGCTGGAGTTACCATCACTTGTGAACCACCAGCACCACCTTCCAGGTGAACTTCAGAGGTCTCCCTCCAGGAGAGCTGGAGTTACCATCACTTGTGAACCACCAGCACCACCAACCAGGAGAACTTCAGAGGTCTCCCTCCAGGAGAGCTGGAGTTACCATCACTTGTGAACCACCAGCACCACCTTCCAGGTGAACTTCAGAGGTCTCCCTCCAGGAGAGCTGGAGTTACCATCACTTGTGAACCACCAGCACCACCTTCCAGGTGAACTTCAGAGGTCTCCCTCCAGGAGAGCTGGAGTTACCATCACTTGTGAACCACCAGCACCACCAACCAGGAGAACTTCAAGGTCTCCCTCCAGGAGAGCTGGAGTTACCATCACTTGTGAACCACCAGCACCACCAACCAGGAGAACTTCAGAGGTCTCCCTCCAGGAGAGCTGGAGTTACCATCACTTGTGAACCACCAGCACCACCAACCAGGAGAACTTCAGAGGTCTCCCTCCAGGAGAGCTGGAGTTACCATCACTTGTGAACCACCAGCACCACCAACTGGACTATTCATTACACAAGTGTAATACCATAACTATGAAGACAAATTTGCTTCGCCATAAATCAGCGGAAATCGATCTGAGAATAAAGAAAAAATATGCATCACATATTTCATGTAATATTAAATATATTTAAGCTGACCAATGATATACATAGCTGAATTTCGCTAAAAAAAAATGTGCTAATTTTAGGAAGATTAGTTGAGGCTTTTATATTAATTTTTGTCCAAAAATTAAAATAATTATACCATTTTTAATGAAAAAATTAGTTATAAATCTGTAATAACAAATTCGGCAGGTTTATTTTTAAGGGAGTTCGGCAAGCAGTCATAAGACTGAGCTAGAGTACATTAAGACTGTGCTAGAGTACATTAAGACTGTGCAAGAGTACATTAAGACTGTGCTAGAGTACATTAAGACTGTGCTAGAGTACATTACGACTGTGCTAGAGTACATTATGACTGTGCTAGAGTACATTTAGACTGTGCTAGAGTAAATTAAGACTTTGCTAGAGTACATTAAGACTGTGCTAGAGTACATTTAGACTGTGCTAGAGTACATTAAGACTGTGCTAGAGTACATTAAGACTGTGCTAGAGTACACTGATAGTATGTAATTAAGAAACACAAGTTACAACATTTTATTATGATAACGTTTCGCCCAAAAGGGATATTATCAGTTGATAAAGTTCCAGGGGAGCGAAACGTCTTCACAATTAAGTGCGATAACCTCCAGAGTGTGTTGTATTAACTGGGGTCTAAACATCATGATACAAACTCTACTTGTACGTAGCCAGACTCAGTGTTTGTTGGCGCTAGGTGAGAGCAACACTAGGTGGGAGGGAACGAGGGTAGGAGTGAGGGAGGGAACGAGGGTAGGAGTGAGGGAGCGAACGAGGGCAGGAGTGAGGGAGGGAACGAGGGCAGGAGTGAGGGAGGGAACGAGGGTAGGAGTGAGGAAGGGAACGAGGGTAGGAGTGAGGGAGGGAACGAGGGTAGGAGTGAGGGAGGGGACGAGGGTAGAGTGGGGAGGGGACGAGGGTAAGAGTGGGGGGAGGGGACGAGGGTAGGAGTGAGGGAGGGAACGAGGGCAAGAGTGAGGGAGGAACGAGGGCAGGAGTGGGGGAGGGAACGAGGGCAGGAGTGAGGGAGGGAACGAGGGCAGGAGTGAGGGAGGAACGAGGGCAGGAGTGAGGGAGGGAACGAGGGCAGGAGTGAGGGAGGAACGAGGGCAGGAGTGAGGGAGGGAACGAGGGCAGGATTGAGGGAGGGAACGAGGGCAGGAGTGAGGGGGGGAACGAGGGCAGGAGTGAGGGGAGGGAACGAGGGTAGGAAGTGAGGGAGGGGACGAGGGTAGGAGTGAGGGGGGGGAACGGGGTTTAGGAGTGAGGGAGGGGACGAGGGTAGGAGTGAGGGAGGGAACGAGGGCAGGAGTGAGGGAGGGAACGAGGGCAGGAGTGAGAGGGGGGAAACGAGGGCAGGAGTGAGGGAGGGAACGAGGGCAGGAGTGAGGGAGGGAACGAGGGCAGGAGTGAGGGAGGGAACGAGGGCAGGAGTGAGGGAGGGAACGAGGGCAGGAGTGAGGGAGGGAACGAGGGCAGATTGATGGGAGGGAACGAGGGCAGGAGTGAGGGAGGGAACGAGGGCAGGAGTAAAGGGGAGGGAAACGAGGGTAGGAGTGAGGGAGGGGACGAGGGTAGGAGTGAGGGGCGGACGAGGGTAGGAGTGAGGGAGAGAACGAGGGCAGGAGTGAGGGAGGGAACGAGGGCAGGGTGAGGGAGGGAACGAGGGCAGGAAATTGAGGGAGGGAACGAGGGCAGGAGTGAGGGAGGGAACGAGGGCGGAGTGAGGGAGGGAACGACGGCAGGAGTGAGGGAGGGAACGAGGGCAGGAGTGAGGGAGGGAACGAGGGTAGGAGTGAGGGAGGGGCGGGGGTTTAGGAGTGAGGGGGGAACGAAGCAGGAGTGAGGGGGGGAAAGAGGGCAGGAGTGAGGGAGGGAACGAGGGCAGGAGTGAGGGAGGGAACGAGGGTAGGAGTGAGGGAGGGAACGAGGGCAGGAGTGAGGGACGGAACGGGGCATGAGTGCGGGAGGGGCCCGAGGGTAGGAGTGAGGGAGGGGACGAGGATAGAAGTGAGGGAGGGGACGAGGGTAGGAGTGAGGGAGGGAACGAGGGGTAGAGGTGAGGGGGGACGGGGGTTTAGGAGTGAGGGAGGGGACGAGGGTAGGAGTGGGGGAGGGAACGAGGGTAGGAGTGAGGGAGGGGACGAGGGTAGGAGTGAGGGAGGGACGAGGGTAGGAGTGAGGGAGGGGAAGAGAGGTAGGAGGGGGAGGGAGGGGACGAGGGTAGGAGTGAGGGAGGGGACGAGGGTAGGAGTGAGGGAGGGACGAGGGTAGGAGTGAGGGAGGGAACGAGGGTAGGGTGAGGGAGGGAACGAGGGTAGGAGTTGAGAGGGGACGAGGGTAGGAGTGAGGGAGGGGACGAGGGTAGGAGTGAGGGAGGGAATTGAGGGTAGGAGTGAGGGAGGGAACGGGGGGAGGAGGGGAGGGAGGGAACGAGGGTAGGATTTGAGGGAGGGAACGAGGGTACGAGTGAGGGGGGACGAGGGTAGGAGTGGGGGAGGGAACGAGGGTAGGAGTGAGGGAGGGAACGAGCGTAGGAGTGAGGGAGGGGACGAGGGTAGGAGTGAGGGAGGGAACGAGGGTAGGAGTGAGGGAGGGGGACGAGGGTAGGAGTGAGGGAGGGAACGAGGGAAGGAGTGAGGAGGGGATGAGGGTAGGAGTGAGGGAGGGAACGAGGGTAGGAGTGAGGGAGGGAACGAGGGTAGGAGTGAGGGAGAGAACGAGATTAGGAGTGAGGGAGGGGACGAGGGTAGGAGTGAGGGAAGGAACGAGGGTAGGAGTGAGGGGGGAACGGGGGTTTAGGAGTGAGGGAGGGGATGAGGGTAGGAGTGAGGGAGGGAACGAGGTAGGAGTGAGGGAGGGGACGGGGGTAGGACTGGAGGGAGGAAACGAGGTAGGAGTGAGGGAGGGGAAAAGGGTAGGAGTAAAGGAGGGAACGAGAGTAGGAGTGAGGGAGAGAACGAGGGTAGGAGTGAGGGGGGGAATGACGGTAGGACTGAGGGATGGAAGGAGGGTAGGAGTGAGGGGGGGAGGGGGGTAGGGGGTGAGGGAGGGGGACGAGGGTAGGTAGTGAGGGAGGGAACGAGGGTAGGAGTGAGGGAGGGAACGAGGGTAGGAGTGAGGGGAGGGGACGAGGGTAGAGTGAGGGGGGGAAAACGAGGGTAGGAGTGAGGGGGGGATTAGGGTAGGAGTGAGGGAGGGAACGAGGGTAGGAGTGAGGGGGGGACGAGGGTAGGAGTGAGGAGGGAACGAGGGAAAGGAGTGAGGGAGAGGATGAGGGTAGGAGTGAGGGAGGGACGAGGGTGGGAAAGTGAGGGAGGGGACGAAGGTAGGAGTGAGGGAGGGAACGAGGGTAGGAGTGAGGGAGGGAACGAGGGTAGGAGTGAGGGACGGGACGAGGGTAGGATGAGGGAGGGAACGGGGGTAGGAGTGAGGGAGGGGGACGAGGGTAGGAGTGAGGGAGGGAACGAGGGTAGGAGTGAGGGAGGGGGACGAGGGTAGGGTGAGGGAGGGAACGAGGGTAGGAGTGGGGAGGGGACGAGGGTAGGAGTGAGGGAGGGAACGAGGGTAGGAGTGAGGGAGGGGACGAGGGTAGGAATGAGGGAAGGGACGAGGGTAGAAGTGAGGGAGGGACGAGGGTAAAAGTGGGGGAGGGAACGGGGTAGGAGTGAGGGGGGGACGAGGGTGGGAAGTGAAGGGAGGAACGAGGGTAGGAGTGAGGGAGGGGACGAGGGTAGGAGTGAGGGGGGGAGGGAACGAGGGTAGGAGTGAGGGAGGGGACGAGGGTAGAAGTGAGGGAGGAACGAGGGTAGGACTGAGGGAGGGGACGAGGGAAGAAGTGAGTGAGGGGACGGGGGTGGGAGTGAGGGAGGGAACGAGGGTAGGAGTGAGGGAGGGGAACGAGGGTAGGAGTGGGGGGAGGAACGGGGGTTTGGAGTGAGGGAGGGAACGAGGGTGGGAGTGAGGGAGGGGACGGGGGTAGAAGTGAGGGGGGGGGAACAAGGGTGGGAGTGAGGGAGGGAACGAGGGTAGGAGTGAGGGAGGGGACGAGGGTAGGAGTGAGGGAGGGAACGAGGGTAGGAGTGAGGGAGGGACGAGGGTAGGAGTGAGGGAGAGAACGAGGGCAGGAGTGAGGGAGGGAACGAGGGCAGGAGTGAGGGAGGGAACGAGGGTAGGATGAGGGGGAGGGGACGAGGGTAGGGGTGAGGGAGGGAACGAAAGCAGGGTGAGGGAGGGAACGAGGGGGGAGTGAGGGAGGGAACGAGGGCAGGAGTGAGGGAGGAATGAGGGCAGGAGTGAGGGAGGGAACGAGGGTAGGAGTGAGGGAGGGGACGAGGGTAGGGGTGAGGGAGGGAACGAAAGCAGGAGTGAGGGAGGGAACGAGGGCAGGAGTGAGGGAGGGAACGAGGGCAGGAGTGAGGGAGGGAACGAGGGCAGGAGTGAGGGAGGGAACGAGGGCAGGAGTGAGGGACGGAACGAGGGAAAGGAGTGCGGGAGGGGACGAGGGAAAGGAGTTGAGGGAGGGGACGAGGATAGAAGTGAGGGAGGGGACGAGGGTAGGAGTGAGGGAGGGAACGAGGGTAGGAAGTGAGGGGGGGGGACGAGGGTTTAGGAGTGAGGGGGGGGGGGACGAGGGTAGGAGTGAGGGAGGGAACGAGGGTAGGAGTGAGGGAGGGGACGAGGGTAGGAGTGAGGGAGGGGACGAGGGTAGGAGTGAGGGAGGGGAAGAGGGTAGGAGTGAGGGAGGGGACGAGGGTAGGAGTGGGGGAGGGGACGAGGGTAGGAGTGAGGGAGGGGGACGAGGGTAGGAGTGAGGGAGGGAACGAGGGTAGGAGTGAGGGAGGGGACGAGGGTAGGAGTGAGGGAGGGGACGAGGGTAGGAGTGGGGAGGGAATGAGGGTAGGAGTGAGGAGGGAACGAGGGTAGGAGTGGGGAGGGAACGAGGGTGGAGTGAGGAGGGGACGGGGGTTTGGGAGTGAGGGAGGGAACGAGGGTAGGAGTGAGGGAGGGAACGAGGGTAGGAGTGAGGGAGGGGACGAGGGTAGGAGTGAGGGAGGGAACGAGGGTAGGAGTGAGGGAGGGGACGGGGTAGGAGTGAGGGGGGAAAACGAGGGAAGGAGTGAGGGAGGGGATGAGGGTAGGAGTGAGGGAGGGAACGAGGGTAGGAGTGAGGGAGGGGACGAGGGTAGGAGTGAGGGAGGGAACGAGGGTAGGAGTGAGGGAGGGAACGAGGGTAGGAGTGAGGGGGGGGACGAGGGTAGGAGTGAGGGAGGGAACGAGGGTAGGAGTGAGGGAGGGGAAACGAGGGTAGAAAGTGAGGGAGGGAACGAGGGTGGGGAGTGAGGGAGGGGACGAGGGTAGGAGGTGAGGGAGGGAACGAGGGTAGGAGTGAGGGAGGGGGATGGGGGTAGGAGTGAGGGAGGGAACGAGGGTAGGAGTGAGGGAGGGGACGAGGGTAGTAGTGAGGGAGGGAACGAGTGTAGGAGTGAGGGAGGGGACGAGGGTAGGAGTGAGGGAGGGAACGAGGGAGGAGTGAGGGAGGGGACGGGGGTTTAGGAGTGAGGGAGGGAACGAGGGTAGGAGTGAGGGAGGGGACGGGGGTAAAAGTGAGGGAGGGAACGAGGGTAGGAGTGAGGGGGGGACGAGGGTGGAGGTGAGGGAAGGGACGAGGGGTAGAAGTGAGGGAGGGGACGAGGGTAGAAGTGAGGGAGGGAACGAGGGTAGGAGTGAGGGAGGGGACGAGGGTAGAAGTGAGGGAGGGAACGAGGGTAGGAGTGAGGGAGGGGAGGAGGGTAGGAGTGAGGGAGGGGACGGGGGTTTAGAAGTGAGGGGGGAACGAGGGTAGGATGAGGGAGGGGACGAGGGTAGGAGTGAGTGAGGGGACGAGGGTAGGAGTGAGGGAGGGAACGAGGGTAGGAGTGAGGGAGGGGACGAGGGTAGGAGTGAGGGAGGGAACGGGGGGGTAGGGTGAGGGAGGGAACGAGGGTAGGAGTGAGGGAGGGGACGGGGGTTTTAGAAGTGGGGAGGGAACGAGGGTGGGAGTGAGAGAGGGAACGAGGGTGGGAGTGAGGGAGGGGACGAGGGTGGGAAAGTGAGGGAGGGGACGAGGGTAGGAGTGAGGGGGGAACGAGGGTAGGAGTGAGGGATGGAAGGAGGGTAGGAGTGAGAGAGGGGAGGAGGGTGGGAGTGAGGGAGGGGACGAGGGTTAGGAGTGAGGGAGGGAACGAGGGTAGGAGTGAGGGAGAGGATGAGGGTAGGAGTGAGGGAGGGAAACGAGGGTAGGAGTGAGGGAGGGGACGAGGGTAGGACTGAGGGAGGAAAACGAGGGTAGGAGTGAGGGAGGGGATAAGGGTAGGAGTGAGGGAGGGAACGAGAGTAGGAGTGAGGGAGAGAACGAGGGTAGGAGTGAGGGAGGGAATGACGGTAGGACTGAGGGATGGAAGGAGGGTAGGAGTGAGGGAGGGGAGGAGGGTAGGAGTGAGGGAGGGAACGAGGGTAGGAGTGAGGGAGGGAACGAGGGTAGGAGTGAGGGAGGGAAAACGAGGGTGGAGTGACGGGAGGGGGACGAGGGTGGGGAGTGAGGGAGGGAACGAGGGTAGGAGTGAGGGAGGGGATTAGGGTAGGAGTGAGGGAGGGAACGAGGGTAGGAGTGAGGGAGGGGACGAGGGTAGGAGTGAGGGAGGGAACGAGGGCAGGAGTGAGGGAGAGGATGAGGGTAGGAGTGAGGGGGGGACGAGGGTAGGAGTGGAGGAGGGAACGAGGGTGGGAAAGTGAGGGAGGGGACGAGGGTAGTAGTGAGGGAGGGAACGAGGGTAGGAGTGAGGGAGGGGACGAGGGTGGGAGTGAGGGAGGGAACGAGGGTAGGAGTGAGGGAGGGAACGAGGGTTAGGAGTGAGGGAGGGGACGAGGGTGGGTGAGGGAGCGAACGAGGGTAGGAGTGAGGGAGGGGACGGGGGTTTAGGATGAGGGAGGGAACGGGGGTTAGGAGTGAGGGAGGGGACGAGGGTAGAAGTGAGGGAAAGGGAACGAGGGTGGAGTGAGGGAGGGGACGAGGGGTAGGAGTGAGGGAAGGGACGAGGGTAGAAGTGAGGGAGGGGACGAGGGTAGAAGTGAGGGAGGGAACGGGGTAGGAGTGAGGGAGGGGACGAGGGTAGAAGTGAGGGAGGGAAACGAGGGTAGGAGTGAGGGAGGGGAGGAGGTGGGAGTGGGGGAGGGACGAGGGTAGAAGTGAGGGAGGGAACGAGGGTAGGAAGTGAGGGAGGGGACGAGGGTAGGAGTGAGTGAGGGGGACGAGGGTAGGAGTGAGGGAGGGAACGAGGGTAGGGTGAGGGAGGGGACGAGGGTAGGAATGGGGGAGGGGAACGAGGGTAGGAGTGAGGGAGGGAACGAGGGTAGGAGTGAGGGAGGGGACGAGGGTAGAAGTGAGGGAGGGAACGAGGGTAGGAGTGAGAGAGGGAACGAGGGTAGGAGTGAGGGAGGGGACGAGGGTAGGAGTGAGGGAGGGGACGAGGGTAGGAGTGAGGGAGGGGACGAGGGTAGGAGTGAGGGAGGGAACGAGGGTAGGAGTGAGGGATGGAAGGAGGGTAGGAGGAGAGGAGGGGAGGAGGGGGGGAAAGGGGAGGGAGGGGACGGGGGTAGGAGTGAGGGAGGGGAAGAGGGTAGGAGTGAGGAGGGAAACGGGGTAGGAGTGAGGGAGGGGACGAGGGTAGGAGTGAGGGAGGGAACGAGGGTAAAAGTGAGGGAGGGGATGAGGGTAGGAGTGGGGGAAAGAGAACGAGGGTAGGAGTGAGGGAGGGAACGAGGTAGGAGTGGAGGGATGAAGGAGGTAGGAGTGGGGAGGGCGGAGGGTAGGAGTGAGGGAGGGGACGAGGGTAGGAGTGAGGGAGGGGAACGAGGGTAGGAGTGAGGGAGGGAAAAGGAGGGTAGAGTGAGGGAGGGGGGGGAGGGTAGGAGTGAGGGAGGGACGAGGGTAGGAGTGAGGGAGGGGACGAGGGTAGGAGTGAGGGAGGGGACGAGGGTAGAGTGAGGGGGGGAAACGAGGGTAGGAGTGAGGGAGGGACGAGGTAGAAGTGAGGGAGGGACGAGGGTAGGAGTGAGGGAGGGGACGAGGGTTAGGAGTGAGGGAAGGGACGAGGGTAGAAGTGAGGGAGGGGACGAGGGTAGAAGTGAGGGAGGGAACGGGGTGTGGGAGTGAGGGAGGGAGCGAGGGTAGAAGTGAGGGAGGGAACGAGGGTAGGAGTGGGGGAGGGGAGGAGGGTAGGAGTGAGGGAGGGGACGAGGGTAGAAGTGAGGGGAGGGAACGAGGGTAGGATGAGGGAGGGGACGAGGGTAGGAGTGGTGAGGGGAGGGAGGGTAGGAGTGGGGGAGGAAACGAGGGTAGGAGTGAGGGGGGGACGAGGGTAGGAGGGAGGGAGGGAACGAGGGTAGGATGGAGGGAGGGAACGGGGGTAGGAGTGAGGGAGGGGACGAGGGTAGAAGTGAGGGAGGGAACGAGGGTAGGAGTGAGAAGGGAACGAGGGTAGGAGTGAGGGGGGGGGACGAGGGTAGGAGTGAGGGAGGGGACGAGGGTAGGAGTGAGGAGGGGACGAGGGTAGGAGTGAGGGAGGGAACGAGGGTAGGAGAGGGGGATGGAAGGAGGGTAGGAGTGAGAGAGGGGAGGAGGGTGGGAAGTGAGGGAGGGGACGAGGGTAGGTGAGGGAGGGAGGAGGAGGGTAGGAGTGAGGGGGGGAAACGAGGGTAGGAGTGAGGGAGGGGACGAGGGTGGGGAGGTGAGGGAGGGAACGAGGGTAAAAGTGAGGGAGGGGATGAGGGTGGAGTGAGGGAGAGAAACGAGGGTAGGAGTTGGGGAGGGAAAACGAGGGTAGGAGTGAGGGATGGAAGGAGGGTAGGAGTGAGGGGGGCAGGGGGGTTAGGAGTGAGGGAGGGGCGAGGGTAGGAGTGAGGGAGGGAACGAGGGGTAGGAGTGAGGGAATGGAACGAGGGTAGGAGTGAGGGAGGGGGAGGAGGGTAGGAGTGAGGGAGGGGACGAGGGTAGGAGTGAGGAGGGGACGAGGGTAGGAGTGAGGGAGGGGACGAGGGTAGGAGTGAGGGGGGGAACGAGGGTAGGAGTGAGGGAGGGAACGAGAGTGGGGGAGTGAGGGAGGGAACGAGGGATGGAGTGAGGGAGGGAACGAGGAAAGGAGTGAGGAAGGGAACGAGGGAAGGAGTGTGGGAGGGAACGAGAGTAGGAGTGAGGGAGGGAACGAGGGTGGGAGTGAGGGAGGGAACGAGAGAAGGAGTGAGGGAAGGAACGGGGGAAGGAGTGAGGGAGGGAGCGAGGGAAGGAGTGAGGGAGGGAATGAGGTAAGGAGTGTGGGAGGGAACGAGGGAAGGAGTGAGGGAGGGAATGAGGGAAGGAGTGAGGGAAGGAACAAGGGAAGGAGTGAGGGAGGGAGCGAGGGAAGGAGTGAGGGAGGGAATGAGGTAAGGAGTGAGGGAGGGAACGAGGGAAGGAGTGAGGGAGGGAGCACCCCCGGGTCACATTCCTGCTAGTGTTGACATCAGTAGCAGCACCCCTGGGTCACATTCCTGCTAGTGTTGACATTAGTAGCAGCACCCCTGGGTCACATTCCTTCTAGTGTTGACACCAGTAGCAACACTCCTGTGTCACATTTCTGCTAGTGTTGACAGTAGCAGCACCCCCGGGTCACATTCCTGTTAGTGTTGACATCAGTAGCAGCACCCCTGGGTCTCATTCCTGCTAGTGTTTACAGTAACAGTCCCCTGGGTCACATTCCTGCTAGTGTTGACACCAGTAGCAGCACTCCTGGGTCACATTTATGCTAGTGTTGGCAGTAGCAGTACCCCTGGTCACATCCCTGTTAGTACTGACATCAGTAGCAGCACCCCTGGGTCACATTCCTGCTAGTGTTGATATCAATAGCAGCAACCGGGGTCACATTCCTGTTAGTGTTGTCATCATTAGCAGCACCCGTGGGTCACATTTCTACTAGTGTTTACAGTAGCAGCACCCCGGGTCACATTCCTGTTAGTGTTGACATCAGTAGCAGCACCCCTGTGTCACATTTCTGCTAGTGTTGACATTAGCAACACCCTTGGGTCACATCCCTGTTAGTGTTGACATCAGTACAGCACCCCTGGGTCACATTCCTGCTAGTGTTGATATCAATAGCAGCAACCGGTGCCACATTCCTGCTAGTGATGACAGCAGCTCTGCTGGGTCACATTCCTGCTAGTGTTGACATCAGTAGCAGCTCTGCTGGGTCACATTCCTGCTAGTGTTAATATCAGTAGCAGCACTCCTGTTTCACATTCCTGCTAGTGTTGACAGCAGCAGCACCACTGGGTCACATTCCTGCTAGTTTTGACATCGGTAGCAGCACTCCTGGGTCACATTCCTGCTAGTGTTGACAGCAGCAGCAGCAGCAGCAGTACCCTGGGTGTCATCTCTGCCAGACGCAAGACATATCCCGCCAGTTGGTTTTCAGACACAATCAGTGTATCATTATAGAACACCTAACTGGGTGATGGCAATTTGCAGTAATTAGGGTGATGCTAGTGGCAGTTGTGGCATTAACATGCTTGGCACTTTGTGGTGGCACTCGTCGGAGTGCCAGAAAATGGTGCTGATAGTGCCTCTCAGAAAGAGAGAGAGAGAGAGAGAGAGAGAGGAGAGAGAGAGAGAGAGAGAGAGAGAGAGAGAGAGAGAGAGAGAGAGAGAGAGAGAGAAAATGTGCAGGAGATAACACAGACATCTCACGGTGCTCCTCAGGTCCTGAAAAAGATCATAATTCTTTCCAGGATCTTCAATGCATTTCCCAAAATTGAAAATCGCAAAATGTGTGAAGCTGATGATATAGGCAGAGCCTCACCCAACTCATGTGGTTTTTCCCACGCTGTAAGAGCCACACACGCGCTGGGCTCCGGGACTTTCAGAACAACTCGAACGTTGGGGTCTGGGACTTTCAGAGCAGCCAGAGCGCTGAGCTCCAGGACTATAAAGACCTACACGGGTTTCACGTGTAGTATACATGTGCTGATGAAGAATTAGTTTAGTTAATTTAAAACCTCTGTGACAGCTGGGGTGGAGTGATTTCTGTAAACAGCTCCGGCCCCCGCCATCCCAGAGAGGCTTCCCTGTGTGTGGGTTAGTGCTTGTAGTGGTTTAACATATTATTTTATTTATTTATTATAAATTTGAGCACACATACAGAGGTACAAAAAAAAATACAGATAAGAGCAGCATGCCAAAGCCACTTATACTATGCATAGCATTACGGGCTGGCTTAAAATTAACTTACCTGGAGTTTACCTGGAGTTTACCTGGAGAGAGTTCCGGGGGTCAACGCCCCCGCGGCCCGGTCTGTGACCAGGCCTCATGGTGGATCAGAGCCTGATCAACCAGGCTGTTACTGCTGGTTGCACGCAATCCAACGTACGAGCCACAGCCCGGCTGGTCAGGTACCGACTTTAGGTGCTTGTCCAGTGCCTGCTTGAAGACTGCCAGGGGTCTATTGGTAATCCCCCTTATGTATGCTGGGAGGCAGTTGAACAGTCTCGGGCCCCTGACACTTATTGTATTGTCTCTTAACGTGCTAGTGACACCCCTGCTTTTCATTGGGGGGATGTTGCATCGTCTACCGAGTCTTTTGCTTTCGTAGTGAGTGATTTTCGTGTGCAAGTTCGGTACTAGTCCCTCTAGGATTTTGCAGGTGTATATAATCATGTATCTCTCCCGCCTGCGTTCCAGGCAGTACAGGTTCAGGAACTTCAAGCGCTCCCAGTAATTGAGGTGTTTTATCTCCGTTATGCGCGCCGTGAAGGTTCTCTGTACATTTTCTAGGTCAGCAATTTCACCTGCCTTGAAAGGTGCTGTTAGTGTGCAGCAATATTCCAGCCTAGATAGAACAAGCGACCTGAAGAGTGTCATCATGGGCTTGGCATCCCTAGTTTTGAAGGTTCTCATTATCCATCCTGTCATTTTTCTAACAGATACAATGTTATGGTCCTTGAAGGTGAGATCCTTCGACATGATCACTCCCAGGTCTTTGACGTTGGTTTTTCGCTCTATTTGTGGCCGGAATTTGTTTTGTACTCTGATGAAGTTTTAATTTCCTCATATTTACCATATCGGAGTAATTGAAATTTCTCATCATTGAACTTCATATTGTTTTCTGCAGCCCATTGAAACATTTAGTTGATGTCCGCCTGGAGCCTTGCAGTGTCTGCAATGGAAGACACTGTCATGCAGATTCAGGTGTCATCTGTAAAAGAAGACACGGTGCTGTGGCTGACATCCTTGTCTATGTCAAATATGAGGATGAGAAACAAGATGGGAGCGAATACTGTGCCTTGAGGAACAGAGCTTTTCATCGTAGCCGCCTCAGACTTTACTCTGTTGACTACTACTCTTTGTGTTCTGTTTGTGAGGAAATTATAGATACATCTTCCAACTTTTACTGTTATTCCTTTAGCACGCATTTTGTGCGCTATTACGCCATGGTCACACTTGCCGAAGGCTTTTGCAAAGTCTGTATATATTACATCCGCATTCTTTTTGTCTTCTAGTGCATCTAGGACCTTGTCGTAGTGATCTAGTAGTTGGGACAGACAGGAGCGACCTGCTCTAAACCCATGTTGCCCTGGGTTGTGAAACTGATGGGTATCTAGATGGGTGACGATCTTGCTTCATAGGACCCTTTCAAAGATTTTTATGATATGGGATGTTAGTGCTGCTGGATGTTGTTCTCGACCTTGATTTGGCATAGGAAAAGAAATACTGTGTGTTTCTTGCGATTTCATTTATGGCTTTTAGTTCTTCCCGCGATTTCTGACTCCTATAAGATTCCTTTAGCTTAAGTTCGACGCTTGCTATTTCTCTGACCAGTGTCTCCCTAAGCATTTCAGATATATTGGCCTCTTTTAGCAGCTCTGTTATTCTTTTCCGTCGCCTGTAAAGGGAGCGCCTGTCTCTTTCTATTTTACATCTACTCCCCCTTTTTCTTAAAGGAATAAGCCTTGAGCATACATCGAGTGCCACCGAGTTAATCTGTTCTAGGCATAAGTTGGGGTCTGTGTTGCTTAGTCTATCTTCCCAGCTTATATCGTTTAGGAAATGAAATGACTGGATTTGGCGAACGATTTCTACCATTTTCTGCCAATGTTTTTTTTCTTCCTGGCACTAAAAAACATCTCCCTCTTGAGTGGCTGTGGCTACCCAGGTTTTCCCATGGCCTGGATGTTTTGTATCTTTTTGTCCCCTTTAGATGGTGTGCCTGTAGCACAGTTTTTCCTGTACTGAAGAGGGACATATTTCAGGGTGAAAAGGCTTACAATAAAGGAGTTTGCATATGGTTAGTTAAAAAGAAGATTCGCGTGGACCTTTAATGATGAAAGCAAATTACACATTTACTTGCCTGTATATGACTCATGAAATCGTAATAACACGACTACAAACAAATCAAGGAATGGAGGGGGTTAGAACCCAAGTTTCACAACTCACAAGCCAGTGCGTTAACCATTCAGCCAGGTGGCTCTAATAAGATTCATCCAACCAGGTATATTTCTGCACATCACCACCGCTGTGACCACAAATGCAGTTTTTACAAGTGAATCCCACATCAGCGTGGCTGTGTCGAACGTTAAACGAACCCAACATTACCTGTGATATTAATGCTATGCACACTGAGTATGCTTCAAGGAACAAGTTTGAGGAAATACATTATTCCTAGATCCCTCTAATAGTTCTGCCATTTGTCGTCTTCCCCATCTAACATATCTTTATCCTCACTTATTATAAACTCCAGTAATCATTCATACAGTAGTTCCAGATGCCTAAGCTTATTGCTTTGTTCTTCTATCATCTTCGTTTGCATTCTCATAATTATTTGGGAATCTTCCCCCCACAATGAACGATACGTATTAATTTAGTACTGTTGGCTAGCATTAACGTTAAACAGGAATAATTTGGGGTCAGTGATCCTTGTTTAGGTTCAAAATACCTTATTCCTTACAGGAACTTTCAATATTATTCCTTCACTTCCTTAATCTTGCTTATATCATTCGTGTTACTCCCGGCGTGTTCCTGCAGTTTATTACGCAGCCTTGTACATAGCATCTTATCATGGAATAAGTAGTTCATCTATCCTGTTTTGTCTGACCACTGTTAGTCAATCACGTCTCATAAGATATGCATGGAACGATCTCTATTCTTAATTCTATGCTTGTGTTCTGTAAGGTTTTTAATTCCTTCTAGATATTCAGTCAGTATTTTAAAATATTTTTCTTCAAGTTACCCATATTCCACTCCTTGGAAAACTGATCTCTAAATTAGGGCGTCTTAAGATAAGAGATAAGAGATAAGATAAGATTTCGTTCGGATTTTTAGCCCCGGAGGGTTAGCCACCCAGGATAACCCAAGAAAGTCAGTGCGTCATCGAGGACTGTCTAACTTATTTCCATTGGGGTCTTTAATCTTGTCCCCCAGGATGCGACCCACACCAGTCGACTAACACCCAGGTACCTATTTGCTGCTAGGTGAACAGGACAACAGGTGTAAGGAAACGTGTCGGAATTTCCACCCGCCGGGAATCGAACCAGGGCCCTCCGTGTGTGAAGCGAGAGTTTTAGCCACCGTTAAACACCTGTATCACGTTTTCCTTCAAGTCATCTCTACATTTCTCCATATCAATGATTTTGTGAAATATCTATGTGACTGGCTCGGCACAGGCTTCAGCATTCTCTGTTATCACTACGAAAATACTTCACGCAAACCTGATATGTTTTAAGCTGAGTTTGTGATCTTTCCCAAGTCTCTGCTTCCTCACACTGCCGGTTGAACAATGGGATTTCCAAGTGTCTCTTGTCAATTTCCCTCCGGATGGGTAAAATTTCTGTCTCTTCTTTGCAATTCTAGCCGAATAAAATCATAACTTCCTATGTGGATTATCAAATGACTAACGATCCACTGCATCTGTGTGACACAATGGAGTATTTTATCATTGTCATCCAATATATCAGTCTCTTCGATTCTCAATTTTCATTTTTTTTCTCTTCCATCAGGTAGCAGGACTCCCATGTGCAGTGAGGGCTCGCTCAGAGGTACGCTCGTTAGTGAGGGCTCGCTCAGAGGTACGCTCGTTAGTGAGGGCTCGCTCAGAGGTAGGCTCGTTAGTGAGGGCTCGCTCAGAGGTAGGCTCGTTAGTGAGGGCTCCCTTAGAGGTAGGCTCGTTAGTGAGGGCTCACTTAAAGGAACGCTCGTTAGTGAGGCCTCCCTCAGAGATAGACTTGTTAGTGAGGGCTTCCTCAGAGGTAGGCTCATTAGTGAGGGTTCCCTTAGAGGTAGGCTCGTTAGTGAAGGCTCCCTTAGAGGTAGGCTCGTTAGTGAGGGCTCACTTAGAGGTAGGTTCGTTAGTGAGGGCTCGCTCAGAGGTACGCTCATTAGTGAGGGCTCACTTAGAGGTACGCTCGTTAGTGAGGGCTCGCTCACAGGTACGCTCGTTAGTGAGGGCTCCCTCAGAGGTAGGCTCGTTAGTGAGGGCTCCCTTAGAGGTAGGCTCGTTAGTGAGGGCTCACTTAGAGGTAGGCTCGTTAGTGAGGGCTCGCTCAGAGGAAGGCTCGTTAGTGAGGGCTCTCTCAAAGGTAGGCTCGTTAGTGAGGGCTCTCTCAAAGGTAGGCTCGTTAGTGAGGGCTCTCTCAGAAGGTAGGCTCGTTAGTGAGGGCTCTCTCAAAAGTAGGCTCGTTAGTTAGGGCTCTCTCAAAGGTAGGCTCTTTAGTGAGGGCTCTCTCAAAGGTAGGCTCGTTAGTGAGGGCTCTCTCAAAGGTAGGCTCGTTAGTGAGGGCTCTCTCAAAGGTAGGCTCGTTAGTGAGGGCTCTCTCAAAGGTAGGCTCGTTAGTGAAGGCTCTCTCAAAGGTAGGCTCGTTAGTGAGGGTTCTCTCAAAGGTAGGCTCGTTAGTGAGAGCTCTCTCAAAGGTAGGCTCGTTAGTGAAGGCTCTCTCAAAGGTAGGCTCGTTAGTGAGGGCTCTCTCAAAGGTAGGCTCGTTAGTAAGGGCTCTCTCAAAAGTAGGCTCGTTAGTTAGGGCTCTCTCAAAGGTAGGCTCTTTAGTGAGGGCTCTCTCAAAGGTAGGCTCGTTAGTGAGGGCTCTCTCAAAGGTAGGCTCGTTAGTGAGGGCTCTCTCAAAGGTATGCTCGTTAGTTAGGGCTCTCTCAAAGGTAGGCTCGTTAGTGAGGGCTCTCTCAAAGGTAGGCTCGTTAGTGAGGGCTCTCTCAAAGGTAGGCTCGTTAGTAAGGGCTCTCTCAAAGGTAGGCTCGTTAGTGAGGGCTCTCTCGAAGGTAGGCTCGTTAGTGAGGGCTCTCTCAAAGGTAGGCTCGTTAGTGAGAGCTCTCTCAAAGGTAGGCTCGTTAGTGAGGGCTCTCTCAAAGGTAGGCTCGTTAGTTAGGGCTCTCTCAAAGGTAGGCTCGTTAGTGAGGGCTCTCTCGAAGGTAGGCTCGTTAGTGAGGGCTCTCTCAAAGGTAGGCTAGTTAGTGAGGGCTCTCTCAAAGGTAGGCTCGTTAGTGAAGGCTCTCTCAAAGGTAGGCTCGTTAGTTAGGGCTCTCTCAAAGGTAGGCTCGTTAGTTAGGACTCGCTCAGGGCTAGGCTCGTTACTGAGGGCTCGCGCAGAGGTAGGCTCGTTACTGAGGGCTCGCGCAGAGGTAGGCTCGTTACTGAGGGCTCGTTCAGAGGTAGGCTCGTTACTGAGGGCTCGCGCAGAGGTCTGGTAACGACGTTGTATCATTTCCGCTTAGTATCGTTAGTTCTTTAAAATATTACCTTTGGCAGTCTTGTATTAGCGAGTCAAAAACCTGACATTTCCCAGTCTCTGACCCTCGTGTGGGTCCCAGGTCTCTCAGGGATCCCAGCTCTGACCCTCGTGTGGGTCCCAGGTCTCTCAGGGATCCCATCTCTGACCCTCGTGTGGGTCCCAGGTCTCTCAGGGATCCCGTCTTGACCCTCGTTTGGGTCCCAGGACTCTCAGTGATCTCCATTCAGGGACCCTCGTGTGGGTCCCAGAGGTCTGGGAACCTTTATCTTCCTGATCGTGTGGTCTACAGGTCTCCTCAGGTATAGCAGTCTCTGAACCCTCGATCGTGTGGGTCCCAGGTCTTCAGGGTCCCACTTGACCTCGTGGGGTCCCAGGTCTCTCAGGGATCCCATCTCTGACCCTCGTGTGGGTCCCAGGTCTCTCAGGGATCCCATCTCTGACCCTCGTGTGGGTCCCAGGTCTCTCAGGGATCCCATCTCTGACCCTCGTGTGGGTCCCAGGTCTCTCAGGGATCCCATCTCTGACCCTCGTGTGGGTCCAGGTCTCTCAGGGATCCCATCTCTGACCCTCGTGTGGGTCCCAGGTCTCTCAGGGATCCCATCTCTGACCCTCGTGTGGGTCCCAGGTCTCTCAGGGATCCCATCTCTGACCCTCGTGTGGGTCCCAGGTCTCTGGGATCCCATCTCTGACCCTCGTGTGGGTCCCCGGTCTCTCAGGGTCATCTATGACCTCGTGTGGGTCCCAGGTCTCTCAGGGATCCCATCTCTGACCCTCGTGTGGGTCCCAGGTCTCTCAGGGATCCCATCTCTGACCCTCGTGTGGGTCCCAGGTCTCTCAGGGATCCCATCTCTGACCCTCGTGTGGGTCCCAGGTCTCTCGGGATCCCATCTCTGACCCTCGTGTGGGTCCCAGGTCTCTCAGGGATCCCATCTCTGACCCTCGTGTGGGTCCCAGGTCTCTCAGGGATCCCATCTCTGACCCTCGTGTGGGTCCCAGGTCTTTCAGGGATCCCATCTCTGACCCTCGTGTGGGTCCCAGGTCTCTCAGGGATCCCATCTCTGACCCTCGTGTGGGTCCCAGGTCTCTCAGGGATCCCATCTCTGACCCTCGTGTGGGTCCCAGGTCTCTCAGGGATCCCATCTCTGACCCTCGTGTGGGTCCCAGGTCTCTCAGGGATCCCATCTCTGACCCTCGTGTGGGTCCCAGGTCTCTCAGGGATCCCATCTCTGACCCTCGTGTGGGTCCCAGGTCTCTCAGGGATCCATCTCTGACCCTCGTGTGGGTCCCAGGTCTCTCAGGGATCCCATCTCTGACCCTCGTGTGGGTCCCAGGTCTCTCAGGGATCCCATCTCTGACCCTCGTGTGGGTCCCAGGTCTCCCAGGGATCCCATCTCTGACCCTCGTGTGGGTCCCAGGTCTCCCAGAGATCCCGTCTCTCACCCTAGTGAGGGTTCCAGGTCTCCCATGTAGCCCATCTCTGACCCTCGTGTGGGTCCCAGGTCTCCCAGGGATCCCGTCTCCCACCCTAGTGAGGGTTCCAGGTCTCCCAGGGATCCCATTTCTGACCCTCTTGTGGGTCCCAGGTCTCCCAGGGATCCCGTCTCTGACCCTCGTGTGAGTCCCAGGTCTCCCAGCGATCCCGTCTCTGACCCTCGTGTGAGTCCCAGTTCTCCCAGGGATCCCGTCTCTGGCCCTCGTGAGAGTCGCAATTCTCCCAGGGATCCAGTCTCTAACCCTCGTGTGCGTCCCAGGTCTCCCACGGATGTCGTTTCTCCACAACTGAAATCTATTATTGGTTTTGCCATGGCTCCGTTTACTGTCGCTGCAATTTTTAGTGGTATTTCTTATTTTTGTGTTATTCATATTTGGGTATTATTTGATGGTGGCGGTGGTTGGTTGGTTCTGTATGTCACCCACGAGGACCATAACAAACAATTTCAAGAGGAAAATTCTGACAGTTTCGGAGAATCCTAGAAAAACCGTCAAAGGTTTCTTATTCACACTGTTGGTTAATTATCAGTTGTACCAGCAACTGTATTGTAAGTTTTATTCTTCATGATACAACAATACAGTATGAGGAATCGTCTAGTGTTGTAATTTACAATGCTCCAAACTTCCTTCCATCGTTTATCATGAGCGCGACTCGTTTCCCCCGTCCTCTTCTCTCTTGTATCTTCATGCAGAAGTCCCGGAGGAACATTTGCATCTAAGTTTGTATACATTACTTGGATTTACGCTCCTGCTTTGCCAGTGTATGTCTGAGCTTGGCACGGTTGGAAATCGTCGTCTTGAGGGTGTAACGGGCCTTGAGGGTGTAGTGGTTCTTGAGGGTGTAATGGGTCTCAAGGGTATAGTGGGTCTTGAGGGTGTAGTGGGTCTTGAGGGTGTAGCAGGTCTTGAGGGTGTAGTAGGTCTTGAGGGTGTAGTAGGTCTGGGTGTAGTGGGTTTTGAGGGGGTCCTGGGTCTTGGGTGTGCAATGGGTGAGACATGGGTGTCTGGCGGGTAGGGTTTCAAGGTGCGGTGCTTTTTGAGGGTAGTGTGTGTCCTGGGTGTGTGGTGGGTCTTTAGGGTGTGGTGAGTCCTGGGTGTGTGTTGGGTCATAATGGTGTGATGAGTCTTGGGTATGTGATGATTCCTGGGTATGTGGAGGGTCTAAAGAATGTAGTGACGACTGAGTGTATAACGGATTGGTGGGGAGAGAGCTGAATCTGTTTTCCTGTTGAGGGTGTTCACTGATCGTATACTGGGGAAGTAGAGTATTAGCTAATGGTAGTTGAGAGGACTTTTACTGTGTGAATGATAATGGAGTGATCTACGTTGGAGATTTCCTGTCTGTAATGGGGAGAGGAATCACTGTTAAATGGCGAGAACTGGAAAGTGATTCTTGGATTGCTTGTTTAAAAAAGTGAAAACTATGGAGAGTGTAGATAAGTGAGGCATAATGATGGAAATTTAGTGGGGGTGGATAGGAGAGGAAGGACGATGAGAGTGAAGAATAGATGAAAAGGAGAGAGGAACAGGAATAAAGGATTGAGACACGACAGTTTAGCCGTGGGTTTGTAGAAGCTAAACTTTGGCGGTACTGAGAAATGCTGGACTGGATGGAGTGATGAGGTCATTTATACTGAAGCATACAGTAAAATATTATTTTTCTCAGTAGTACATTTCCTTAATTTCATTACAAACATACACTCAAATATGATACAATAGTTCCTTGTTGCCAGAGGTATGTCATTCTAAGTCAGCAATGTCATACACATTTTTTGAAGAATATTAAACCTAATCTAGTTGGTTTACACTGTTTCCTCACATTTGATGAATCTTTAAAGTTTTGTACAAGGACGTACTTTGATTAATATTCCCTCTCCTGTTTTTATCCCTTATAGATGAAATCGCAGAGGATTAGAGAGATGTATTATTCTCACTGTTTGATGCTACGAATATGTTCTTGGATGGTTTTATTGTTATGTTGTCCACATATACTTCTTTGGTCTTCTCTTGCTTCCTGGCGCTTATAAAATAGTTTAATATCTTTATTATTGACCCTATACTCATCCTGTGAGTGGTAGTCAGAGGCACATAATGTCCAGGGACTGGGCTGCACACTTTTAATAAGTAACAAGTTTACATGTTTATATCTGGTTAAGACACATGTGCAACATCTGGATATCTTTATTGTAGACGTTTCGCCATCCAGTGGCTTTATCAATACAGATTCTAGGACATAATTAGAAGACAGTAGAACTATATACAAAAGATGAGGTAATTAGTCCCTCAGCCTTGGAGTTAGTGTTCACTGGAGGGCGAAACGTCTACAATAAACATATCCAGATGTTGCACATATGTCTTAACTTTCATCTTGTCGGTATTTTATACCTTTCTTGCATATATCTATTTACAATTGTAATGAGTTATTTATTCAGACATAAATTAGGTCACATAAATAATTAGTTATATTTTAGCAAGGAATACTTGTGAAAAAAGCAAGTGATCAAGCATCATTTACAGTAGGTAAAGTCAGGGTATTTTTTCAGAATAGTTGGTAATATATCGCTGTGAGTTGTCTCTGAACACGCTAATTTTATCACATTCCAGCATATAATAAAGCAATGTGTGAGAATTGTCCATCTGGTAAAGTTTACATTTATTTTTGACTACATCATCTGGTGATGATTTAACCGGCCAGAGATACTGGTAACCCGGCAGGAGCCGGGCGGTAGTGACATCCAAGAGTTTAACTTACTTTGTTGGATACACCATAGACATATGTCTCCTCCTGCATTATAGAGTGATGAAAATGAACTGACTAGTGTCAGTCTCCCTCAGAGTATAATCTCCCTCTTTGAAGACATAAGCTTTTGCCAATTCATCATTTTTATAATGAATCTGAAGACCAAAGCGAGATGGAATCCACAGGTGTATTCTGACTCCACTGTCCACAGTCTTACCATATTTGTGTCTAGCTTCTGACACAAGCATATCACGAGTGATACTCAAGGAGTTAACAACATTTATGGATGATAAATAATTAGTTACACTTAAAGTGTCAACCTCTGACACATGGACGCATTTGTGTGCAAGGAGTATGATAAAAAGTTCAGTTTGAAGGGTAGAGGCCCAGTTACTGATACACAAATAACCCGCACATAAAAGACAGAAGCTTACGACGACGTTTCGGTCCGACTTGGACCATTGACAAAGTATTGTGCCTTTTTGTTATTTATACCCAGTTACTGATGCATGCTCAAGTTTCTATATGAGAGCCCTGAGATATGACAACAGCAGCACTATCAGCTGCACCATTGGATTAGTGAACAGAACCATCAATATACACAATTTGTGGGTGCGCAGTGTGACTAAGGTATCAATGCAACTTGAGGCATCTTGTGATGCAAGAAGTTTTTTGGAATGGAAAGGGAGGTTTGGAATGGGGTAATTTCCCACGTAGCAGAGAAGTGTCGCTGTTGCCTTACTTGACACAGATCATGTATCTGGTTCATTCGAAGATCAGTTTCAGTTTTTTATGGTCCATCTGGAGGAGAGTTCACCAGTGCTGAAGAAAGTTTGGAGGGCTTCTGGGCAGGGGTTTGAATGGACAAGTTGAGCATATTGACCCCGATGAGAACATTTCTTTCTGCGACACTATCTCTGATGCTTGGAATATCAATTTCTTTCCTCATGTTTAGAATTTTAGGCGGTACGAGGGCATCTTTGAATGATCCTCATTGTTTCGTTCTGCAGTGTTTCCAAGCTTCCAGTCAGACAAGAGCAAGTAGTGCCACGAAATAGTCAACCAATGATCTAATATAAGCAAAATATATAATTTTAACAATTTTAACCTACCTCCACTGTAAGTGGTCTCAGCCTTACTTTGCATTGTCGACAAAGATTTTTTTTCCCAGCAAGTCCAAGTAGTGGAATACAAAGTAGTGCCGCTATTACTATTGTTCCTCGTAGGTCACTGGTAGAAGATCAGCTTACAAAAAAGACCTGGTTTCAATGGCGGGGGGGGGGGAGGGGGGGAGAGAGAAGGGTGGAAAGACTCAAAAATAAGTCTTCTAACACTTACAAAATATTTTGGAAATAAGCTACAACGCTTCCCTGGAGCTTTCTAGGTTGTTAACTCTCAAGAATTTACAATCAAAGTAAATTCTTGTCCATTCTCATATTACTTATTTAAACTTTTATTATCTTGAGGGTTCTAACCAAGAGTTCTACATCCTCACCTAAATTCTTTCACTCCTTACTATTTGATATCCCTCAGAGAATATTCCATTTCTTTATGTTTTTGTTCTTACATTTTTTTTACTAATTTTTTGCTATTAAAGCCAATCTGTGCTTGAGGTGTCTTATCTTCAGGAATTTCTCATCACATAATTCCTTAAAAATTCTAATGGTTGCAACACTTATAACTTCTTTTAACACACTGCACTGAACAATAACTCTGTGAAGAAACAATTCTTGTATCCCTTCTTCTCCACTCTTTTTTTTCTACTTACAACTGTGTTCTCATCTTCTCGTTGCAGGTACCAAAAACTCGCTTTCTTTCTATACACGTGATTCTGTCTCCTTTTTTTTCCTCTTATCAGTTGAGGCCTCAAGTGAACAGCTCCCTTATTTAAATATTTGAAATTGTTCACACAATAATGTGAACATATAACGTTCAACTTGTATAAATATTAGGGCAGATTTTGTAATATTCTTATGTATCTTAGTGTACCTTAATTATACTTTAAATTTGATGATTCTGTTTAAAAATATTTTTGCATTTGATATACACCAGTTTTTTTTATTAGTAAATCTTCTTAATATTTTAGGACTGATGAAGTCAGAAACATTTGGATGAGAGATGAAGTAAGTTGGATAAAAATAATGTTCAGCACTGTTTTAGTTTTGTTTTGGACCTTACATGTGTATGTGTGTGTGTGTGTGTGTGTGTGTGTGTGTGTGTGTGTGTGTGTGTGTTGTAACTCACAATCGTGAGGTGGAGTGCTAATGTTCGTATTTTAATAATATAAATATTTAAAAAAATATCGCCTGGTTTCAGCTGATTTCTAATCGATACCATAAAAATGGCCGATACAGATACTTTGGCACATCCTAATATATATATATATATATATATATATATATATATATATATATATATATATATATATATATATATATATATATATATATATGCGGGGGGGGAGAGATGGGGGAAAGAGGAGGATGGGGACTTTCGTGTGTTGTGATGCAATATTTGGCTGGACTGGTAACAGGTTTCCTTAGGTCGCGCGAGAGCTTCTCATGGTCGACCCGCTGAGGAAAAGGTAGAGAAGCACTGGCTTCAAAATTCTTGCCGGTCTCCTTTTTAAATATTAACATCAGGTGTGCTATCTCCCATTTTTTCTACCCTCGCAGCCCGGCCTAGGGACAGGCTTTTCTCTCGACTGACTAGTCAACCAAACTGTTACTGCTGGTGGCTTATTGATACAGATATATATGTTACAGCCTGGACGACTTGACACCTGGCGGATGTAGTGATCCAGCTTCTTGAAAACTTCTACACTTGATTCCACAGTGTTTCAAGGGAGGGGAAAGGGATGTAAAAGGGGAAGATGGGATTGAAAAGGGAGGAGAAGGGGTGGAAAAGGAAGAGAAGAGCGAGGAGAGCAAGGAGAGAGGGTGGAAAGAGAGGAGAGAATGGTGGAAAAGGAGGAGAGGTGGCGGGCAGGGCGGACAATGAGCGGAAATTGAGAAATGGCGAAAAAGAAGGAGAGTGGTGGTGGCAAGGGAGAAGTTGTGGACAGGAAGGCAAGGGCGATGAAAAGGAATGATAGATGTAAAGAGAGGAAAGGGAGGGCGGAAATGGAGGCTAGGAGGTGGAAAGGGAGGAGAGGGAATATCAAAGGATTTGAGGGGGGTATAAAGGAAGAAAGGTGAAGGAATTCATCTTACCCAAATACACTACATCAGCAGCTGTAGGCCATCACAGAGGTGGATTTCATAAAGGTAGTAATGGAATTTGTCAGCCTTCAGCAGGGCAATAAGAATATCAAGACATCCAGTAGGGGTCCAGTAGCCATGGCTGGTTGACAGGTTTCTCTCCAGCAGAACTGGAGTTTCTTATAGTAGGAATTACCGTCTCCGGGCTAAGAGGATATGAATTTAAAGGGTAGTGAGTGATGGATACAGGAGGGGGGGAAGGATGAATTATAAAAAGCTGGGACACATCATGGGAGAACGGGGCTAAGAACTGTAGAACACAGAGGGGGAAGAAATAACAAACCTGAAGAGCGTATCTCTCACACAGTAACAGTAGTACAGACGTGAGCCTGAGACGTTACAACTCATTTCCCACAAATACAAATTAGGTGAGAAATTAAAGAACTAGCCTTACATTATTTTGCAGTAGCAACTTTATTGCAAAAAAAATGGCTTTATTCAACGAATACTGTAACAAGAATGTAGATGATGAAATTTCAAGAACAGGAAATGGAAACCATCTCGAGACACAGGACATGTTCACAGTGAGATGTGTATTATGTCCCTCAGTGTTTGTTTGCTTATCATTTACTTTAATCTCTACATCATGGATTAAAGTATTCTTGACTAGTGGTGACATGCAACCTTACTGACCCTCATAAAGTCGACAGACTTTAAGTTCATTAACCAAACTAAGACAACGCTTCAGAGGTTGACTGGTGATGGTAGCACAACACAGTCAGAGGAACACAGTCAGACGTGAGCATGCAAATGTAGAAGCAACACTGTTTTATTCCCTTGTAGTAGTCTTAAAAAAATTCCAGCATGGATAACATAACTTTTCTGTACATTCCTTTAAAATTCATGGTTCCAGCCCCTCTGATCCCATTTTTCTTGTAGGTATCCAGTAGTAATTTCTTATTTTTTATTTATTTCAATATTCTTTGCTTCAGCTACTGTATCTCTCTGGGACTGAAATCCTTTACATCTCTCACTGAAACTGTGTATCACCTCACACTTTTACTCCTCATTCAGTAATGTTGTCAAACCTAAATATATTTTGTTCTTATCCACTACTACTATTCCAAATTCTCCTCCTCTCTTACACTTGTATATTTATTTCTGACCTTTCAGAATCTCTGACAAGATTCTTGCTGGAATCGTTTTCTTTATTAGTTCCAAAATTCTTCCTTTTTCTCATAACTTTCTAGCAACTTCCGATCAACCCTTCTTTATCACTTTTTTTTTCGTTTCTCGGTCGCTTCGCGATCCGAGAACGATATCCCAGTATTGCACAACCCCAGCCCCCCTGTGTCTCAATGCATGCGATAGGAATAGTACATAGTGAGACATAAATTGATAATGTCGTTAAATACTAACAGTGAAGACATGAAGTGAATCAAAAGAGTCATTCACAACTCATCATATGGAAATTAATATCTAAATTTCTTCAATAGATATGGTAAATTAAGACAAACACAACTCAAATCTAATTCAAACCTTACAATGAGACCAATAACGTAATATACGCAAGCACATTAAGTTCAAGCAGTTCAATAGTTGCATTATTAACTTACCATCATGGAGGAGTTGAAGTTAATCAGAAGTGACACTCAAAAAACATAGCATGAAAAGCAGCATTTCACTTGGTCCAATTTCTTCCCATCCCCCCCCCCTCCCCCAAAAAAAAGATTACAAAGTAATATCAATCCATTTTTTCCTCTAAGATCGATCAGTTTTAAGAAAGTAAGTTTACTAAGTTTTAAGGTCCAAAGTTTAACTCGTGATGTATCTCAGAGTGGTACCTGCCAAATATCGTCATCGGGATCTGGAAGTTGATAAACTCGGATTTAGTAATTCTGGATATACTGCTATGTACTGCTAATTATATAATTGTTGTTTGGGGATCTGTTTGATCTGTTTAAGCAAGCTGCGCTTTATTTTTTCTGATGTTAGGAGTTGCTATATTTAGGAACTTGTTGGGTTTGTCGGTCTTCATTCTGTTTCCTATTTACTTATACTCACATATTAATCTATATTAGTACTTAAAAGTACATTCTTGTAACTGATGGTACAGTTAAGTTCTTATCTGTACAGACAAAACGTGAAAGTCATTTAAATATTTTATATTACACTGTAGAGTGTAGAATATTTGTAATACAGTAACGTTATTTTGAATATATACCTTTGATCATTTATTTATATTAGAGCTACCAACATCCCACAAAGCCTAAAAAGATCTATATAAATCCGGCCAGAGATAAAGTCTTGTTCATCATGAGTTAATGAACATTTACGTACAACTCTGTTACAGGCCAGCCAAAGGCCAGTTACCAGGAAGATAATGATGACTTACTGGTATACTCTGGTGCAAACAAACCATACAACGGGCGGGGATAGAACCCGCGATCAGAGAGTCTCAAAACTCCAGACCGTCGAGTTAGCCACTGGACCAGCTAGCCACAATAAGATTCGTCCAACTAAATAATATCCTTTATGTAAAAAAACCATATAAATCCCTTAATCCATTGCCCCCTTTCTAGCTCAAACAAAACTCAAAATAAGCCTTACATTACCCCGCTCCCTACATCCACATCTCTCACTCCTCCCGATGCAAGAACCTTCCTTACAACTGCCCCAACACCTACTCCCACTGCCCTCTACTTCTCAACCTCTCCAAACCTCCATTAGATTTAATTGAGTTGTGTCGCCTGTGCAGCTCATCCAGTGAGCGGTTGCGGAAAAAAGAAACCCACAGGATTATAGAGGTCACAATGGATCTTTGTCAGTCCACATTGAGCATTTTTACATCACTAGAAAGAAATATTAGTCATTTCATATTTTACATTTGTTTCATATAGTTGTTGTAGACAGTACAGTAAGGAGTACAATCTCAAAAAAATATTTAATTACTACTAAAAAAGTATTTGTCGCAACTGAGTTGCAATCTCTATAAAAAGGTCATTCAAATGGTCGATGCAAAATGTAAGGTTTGCATGGAGGTGTCTGAAAGGTTGGATGTTTGGACACTAAGATATAATGTTCCAGTGTATGGCCCTGACTCTGTCCACATACATTGTCCTTTATGTCACCGACATCTCCATATAAACAATCTACTGACCCTCTTACTTTCTCCATAGTTATGTTTGACTTGACATGTTAAATTATGATAACTAATGGATCTGCTAGTTCCTGTCTGCACTGATCTACTTTCTTCAAGCTCATTTGCTAATTTATTTCTGACAATGTTTCGTAAACTTCTGTTTGAAAAATCAAAGTTTTATTTAACATTCTCTTTGTTTAGCTAATTCATCAACTCTGTCTTGCTACTGGAGGCAAGCTTAACTGTGATCCCTTTCTTAATAATTTGTGTATATCTGTGCCTAGCTTCATACACAAGCCTGATACATTCAGGTCTCAGGCTCCTTGAAGCGAGTAACGAGGCAGGAGTCAGCCACAGTTACACTGTTTGCAGTCGTAGTTTCTACAAGCTTGAGAGCAACAAGCATAGCAAACAGCTGTTTGCAAAGTGGAAGTCCGATTATCAACTCTAATGCACCTCTGTATTATAGTGTTAACAAGACGATTTACAATAACAGCATATACGCCCTAAGGTAGGGTATGTATACCAGAGCACTGATTTTAGAGAGTAATCAAAGTTGATGAGCTTGCTTGATTAGTTTCTTGGGAGGATAGGTGAGCAAAGTGATATCAAAAGCCGGTATATGCAAGGGTGACGGGAAGTGCTGTTGTTTCCTAGCATGATACAGTTCAAACATTTTTATGTGAGTGGCTGTTATTTGACTCCATCTTGATTCAGTTGTCCTATGAATCATGTCCTAGTAATTCTCTAGAGACAACATTGTTTTGATCACCAAGTAGCAGCTTCAGTCCTATCATGTAATAGATTTTATGTGTTCTATCAGCAATATTAGACACACCTAATTCTTCTCCATATTTAGTATTTTGCTAGTTATGCGACAGCCCAGAATAATTCTCAGGGCTTCATTTTGTGTTTTTTTGAGTCTTTCAATGGCTGTACTTCATCAAGTACGTCCACATATGATAATGAAGTACAAAATACTGAAAGGAATTGATAGGGAAGACAGGGACAGATTATTCGAGAGACGGAAAACAGGAACACGCGGGCACAACGGGAAGTGGAAAACAGAGATGAGTGGTCAGGATGTGAGAGGACCTGGACAGCAGCGTGGTAGAGGCAGGATCTATTCAAAGCTTTAAGATAGAGTACGATAGGGCTCTAGAAGTTAAGAGAGTGTGAACCCAGGAGCGATCAGCGAAGGGACTGAAACTCGACTACTGCAATCACGAATATACGAGTACATATAGGGCCGGCGAGTACCCTGTCTACTAGCTGCCCATCTACCAGCATCCTATTTACCAGTACCCCGTTTTACCAGTACCTCGTCTACCAGAATTCTGCTGCCAGCACTTCGTCTACCAGTCCCCATTTACCAGGACCCTGTATGACAGCACCCTCTCTACTAGCATCAAGTCAACTGGCACCCCGTTTCCCAACACCTCGTCTACAAATTCTTGTCTACCAGCATCCAGTCTACCAGGAACCCATCAACAGGTTCGTATCCATCAACATCCTCTCAACCGGCATCTCATCACCAACAGCCTGTCATCAGTACCCTGTCTGAAAAAAACATATCTGTCAGCAATCCTTCTACTAGAACCCTTCTGCTAGAACAACGTCTGCCCGAACCCCTTTTGCCAGCACCCCGTCTGCCAGCATCCTGTCAGCTCCCCATCTGCCAGCACCTGTTCTGATGACACCTCGTCTAGCAAAAGCCTCTTTACCAGTACCTTTTCTTGCAGCACCTCTTTTGGTAAAACCTCGTCTACCAGCACCCACTTTACCACTACCTTATTTCCAGCACTCTGTTTGCGAACCTCCTTTCTGCCAGCAGATCAGTGTCATATCTCGGGTAGAAAGAATTCTCGTTCCCCCAACATGGGGGGTTAAGAGGTGACGTAACTTCTTCCCCTCAACATGAGGAGTTTAAAAGATGGTATAACTTCTTCCTTTCAACATGGAAGTTAAGGTTGTATGAAGTCTTCCAAACTCATGGTGGGTCGGGACCTTTAAACCAACCACTCTCTTAACTTTCTAAACCTTCTCTTAAATCCACTTACTCCCTCCAACAGGGGTAGCTCTTTGAGTCCACTTGCTACTTTTCACTACGGGCCAAAGTAGTTCACCAAGTCATGCTCAGTTAATTATGTATGATATTACCACTTAAGCGCTTAGTTATGATTATTATATATATTACCACTTAGTCTGTATTCAGTGCAAGAAGAAAGGGGAAAGTAACTAACACTAGAGAGATCAATAAATTTTATTAACCACTGAAGTACTTATATCAATACGCAAAACCACAACGGGGAGTTGAGTGATAGCTCTAGGCCTCTCGTGTTGCAGCACTTTCTCAAGAGCTTGCAGTAGTGGAAAGGAATGGAGATCAGCCCAGGAAGGTTGTCTACGAAGGCCATCCCAGGAGGAATGTCTCCCTTGTGCTTGAAGAATGAGACACTTGTGCAGCATTTGTGAAACTTTATTGTCCATAATAAAGATTCTCAAATGTGGCACAAGTGTCTCATTCTTTAACTTACTGGTTTTGTTAACCATTTGCATCACATTCCTTGAGGTTGTTTTCCACCTGTTATCGTTCGTGTGCGATTATTGAATCATACATCAGTGTATAAGGATCACTAAACATCCCTGAAGAAAGGCCTTTAGGTGGGTGCCACAATTTTTTTTCCTTAATAAAACTTCTCATTTTTCTATCGATCATAGCTCTAGGACGCTTCATCCGATCGACTTCAGATTTCCAATGCTTGTGTATGGTTACGAATACCAGATTTTTTGGAAACACTGACATATGCAGGAGCCTTATCACCGAAGCTGTTGAACCCGCTTCCAGCATCCTGGAATGGCTCCAGTTAACTTCCAAATCTTCACTGGTGTAGTTTCACACGTTAAAAAATAAGGTGTCACTTAAATCAAGAGCAGAGGAGAATGAAATTCATGTATGTCGGAGCAGTTTTGACCATTTTATCCGTAAAATAGTGCGAAATTTTTATGCACGTTGAATCACGTTAATTAAATTTAAGTTTATCTATTCTGAACGACTTCAATGTTCAGATCTGATACTCTTCAATGTTCAAAGGCTGATACATCTTCAATGTTCAGAATCTGATACATCTTCAATGTTCAGAGGCTGATACATCTTCAATGTTCAGAGGCTGATACATCTTCAATGTTCAGAATCTGATACATTTCATGTTCAGAGCTGATACATTCAGTCAAGGCTGATACATCTTCAATGTTCAGAAGCTGATACATCTTCAATGTTCAGAGGCTGATACATTCATTCAATGTTCAGAGGCTGATACATCTTCAATGTTCAGAGGCTGATACATCTTCAGTGTTCAGAGGCTGATACATCTTCAGTGTTCAGAGGCTGATACATCTTCAATGTTCAGAGGCTGATACATCTTCAGTGTTCAGAGTCTGATACATCTTCAGTGTTCAGAGGCTGCCACCAGGTCCTCCCTCTCCCTGCTACATGAGCTTTACCAAACCTCGTCTTAAAACTATGTATGGATCTTGCCTCCACTACGTCACTTGCCAGACTGTTCCACTTCCTGACAAATCTATGACTGAAGAAATACTTCCTAACATCCCTTTGACTCATTTGAGTCTTCAACTTCCACTTTTGGCCCCTTGTTGCTGTGTCCCATCTCTGGAACATCTTGTCTCTGTCCACCTTGTCGATTCCTCTCAGTATTTTATATGTTGTTATCATATCCCCCTATCTCTCCTGTCTTTCAGTGTAGTCCAGTGTGCGTGTTAGCTACCCTTTTGCCCTTTGTATAAGCAGTGTGTGTGTGTGTGTGTGTGTGTGTGTGTACTCACCTAGTTGAGGTTGCAGGGGTCGAATCCAAGCTCCTGGCCCCGCCTCTTCACTGGTCGCCACTAGGTCACTCTCCCTGAACCGTGAGCTTTATCGTACCTCCTGCCTCCACTACATCTCTTCCCAAACTATTCCACTTCCTGACTACTCTGTGGCTGAAGAAATACTTCCTAACATCCCTGTGATTCATCTGTCTTCAACTTCCAACTGTGTCCCCTTGTTGCTGTGTCCCATCTCTGGAACATCCTGTCTTTGTCCACCTTGTCAATTCCTCTCAGTATTTTGTATGTCGTTATCAAGTCCCCCCTATCTCTCCTGTCCTCCAGTGTTGTCAGGTTGATTTCCCTTAACCTCTCCTCGTAGGACATACCTCTTAGCTCTGGGACTAGTCTTGTTGCAAACCTTTGCACTTTCTCTAGTTTCTTTACATGCTTGGCTAGGTGTGGGTTCCAAACTGGTGCCGTATACTCCAATATGGGCCTAACGTACACTGTGTACAGGGTCCTGAACGATTCCTTATTAAGATGTCGGAATGCTGTTCTGAGGTTTGCTAGGCGCCCATATGCTGCAGCCGTTGGTTGATGTGCGCTTCAGGAGATGTGCCTGGTGTTGTACTCACCCCAAGATCTTTTTCCTTGAGTGAGGTTTGTAGTCTCTGGCCCCCTAGACTGTACTTCGTCTGCGGTCTTCTTTGCCCTTCCCCAATCTTCATGACTTTGCACTTGGTGGGATTGAACTCCAGGAGCCAATTGCTGGACCATGTCTGCAGCCTGTCCAGATCCCTTTGTAGTTCAGCCCGGTCTTCGATCGAGTGAATTCTTCTCATCAACTTCACGTCATCTGCAAACAGAGACACCTCCGAGTCAATTCCTTCCGTCATGTCGTTCACAAATACCAGAAAAAGCACTGGTCGTAGGACTGACCCCTGTGGGACCCCGCTGGTCACAGGTGCCCACTCTGACACCTCGCCACGTACCATGACTCGCTGCTGTCTTCCTGACAAGTATTCCCTGATCCATTGTAGTGCCTTCCCTGTTATCCCTGCTTGGTCCTCCAGTTTTTGCACCAATCTCTTGTGTGGAACTTTGTCAAACACCTTCCTGCAGTCTAGGAAAACGCAATCAACCCACCCCTCTCTCTCTTGTCTTACTGCTGTCACCATGTCATAGAACTCCAGTAGGTTTGTGACACAGGATTTCCCATCCCTGAAACCATGTTGGATGCTGTTGATGAGATCATTCCTTTCTAGGTGTTCCACCACTCTTCTCCTGATAATCTTCTCCATGATTTTGCATACTATACATGTCAGTGACACTGATCTGTAGTTTAGTGCTTCATGTTTGTCTCCTTTTTTAAAGATTGGGACTACATTTGCTGTCTTCCATGCCTCAGGCAATCTCCCTGTTTCGATAGATGTATTGAATATTGTTGTTAGGGGTACACATAGCGCCTCTGCTCCCTCTCTCAGGACCCATGGGGAGATGTTATCTGGCCCCATTGCCTTTGAGGTATCTAGCTCACTCAGAAGCCTCTTCACTTCTTCCTCGATTATCTGGTGCTTGACTGTTGTTTTTCTCCTGATGTGGCTGTATAACAGTTTCGGGTCAGATTTGGCTTTCGCTGCTATGTAGTTTTCATATTGTCGTTGGGCCTCCCTTCTTATCTGTGCATATTCGTTTCTGGCTCTACGACTGCTCTCCTTATTCTCCTGGGTCCTTTGACTTCTATATTTCTTCCATTCCCTAGCACAGGTGGCTTTTGCCTCCCTGCACCTTTGGGTGAACCATGGGCTCGTCCTGGCTTTTTCATTATTCCTGTTACCCTTGGGTACAAACCTCTCCTCAGCCTCCTTGCACATTGTTGCTACATATTCCATCATATCATTAACTGGCTTCACTGCCAGTTCTCTGTCCCACTGAACCCCGTTCAGGAAGTTCCTCATTCCCGTGTAGTCCCCTTTCTTGTAGTTTGGCTTCATTCGTCCTGGCCTTCCTGCTTCCCCCTCCACTTGTAGCTCTACTGTGTGTGTGTGTGTGTGTGTGTGTGTGTGTGTGTGTGTGTGTGTGTATGCGCGCGCGCGCGCCTTAAATATTTGATGGAGAAGAAGCCTAAACACTGGAGTCATCCCACAGTCATTACAAATCACTCCACAAAGGTGACAGTAAAGCAGTTGCAAGAAGCTATAGTCCATTAGCCCTAACGTACCATATTATGAAGATTTTTGAAAGGGTTTTAAGAATCAAGACTGCCAACCAAAATGAAGAACAGAAATTCCACAAACCTGCCTTTCGCAGTTGCTGGACCATTACTACAAGGTCTTAGATACGCTGGAAAACAAGCGAGATGTAAATGTAGTTTGCACTGACTTTGCCGAAGACTTTGACAAGTTCATCCATGCAGTAATTGTACACAAAATGCGTGCAGAAGGAACAGATGGGAAGATGGGCAGAGAGATATTTAACTTCCTAACAAATAGAACCCAAAGAGTAAGAGTAAACAATTGCAAAATCAGAGATTGTTGGAGCGAGTCTACAAGCCGATATAAACCAAGTGTTTAAGTGAGTTATTGACAACAATATCATGCTCATTGAGGACAAATTTCAGTTACTAAATGGAGGAAATAAAAAAATAATAATCGGAGTGCAAGACAAACTCAAACCGCTCAGTAGAACGTAAGTTAATTGTGAGAAACTTGGGAGTGATAACGTCAGTTCTCACATTAAAAAGCTTCAGTGATTTTACCGCAGTTTCAAGAAAAATGATGTTTTAGATACCTAGAACTTTCAAAACAAGAAATACGAAGCCAATTATGATACCCTTCAGGTCACTCATTCTCTCTAGGTTCGAACATTACTGTTTACAAACAGCCCCCTTCAAATGAGACGAAATTACTGAGCTGAACCTTCTCAGGTCGTATAAACTCAGTCAAGCACCCAAATTACTAGAAGCATTTAAAGTCCCTAGAAATATACTGCTTACACTGTAAGCGAGAAGGCTACATCGTAATCTATACCTGGAAGATATTGAGGGGATTGGTCCCAAACCTGCACCCCGAAGTAACTGCCTATAAACATAAGACGCTTGACAGACGATACAGGACACATCCACTGAAAAGCAGGGAAGTGAGGAGTATTTATTAACATAAATGAAAAAAATATGTCTTCAAAGGTATAAGAGAAAATTTTAGAAAGAACTTAATTTTAAATGAGTTCTTGGTAATTGACCAGTTTTACTTATTCGGCACGACATTATATATATATATATATATATATATATATATATATATATATATATATATATATATATATATATTATATATATATATATATATATTATTATTTATTTTTTATTATCACACTGGCCGATTCCCACCAAGGCAGGGTGGCCCGAAAAAGAAAAACTTTCACCATCATTCACTCCATCACTGTCTTGCCAGAAGGGTGCTTTACACTACAGTTTTTAAACTGCAACATTAACACCCCTCCTTCAGAGTGCAGGCACTGTACTTCCCATCTCCAGGACTCAAGTCCGGCCTGCCGGTTTCCCTGAATCCCTTCATAAATGTTGCTTTGCTCACACTCCAACAGCACGTCAAGTATTAAAAACCATTTGTCTCCATTCACTCCTATCAAACACGCTCACGCATGCCTGCTGGAAGTCCAAGCCCCTCGCACACAAAACCTCCTTTACCCCCTCCCTCCAACCTTTCCTAGGCCGACCCCTACCCCGCCTTCCTTCCACTACAGACTGATACACTCTTGTAGTCACTCTGTTTCGCTCCATTCTCTCTACATGTCCAAACCACCTCAACAACCCTTCCTCAGCCCTCTGGACAACAGTTTTGGTAATCCCGCACCTCCTCCTAACTTCCAAACTACGAATTCTCTGCATTATATCCACACCACACATTGCCCTCAGACATGACATCTCCACTGCCTCCAGCCTTCTCCTCGCTGCAACATTCATCACCCATGCTTCACACCCATATAAGAGCGCTGGTAAAATTATACTCTCATACATTCCCCTCTTTGCCTCCAAGGACAAAGTTCTTTGTCTCCACAGACTCCTAAGTGCACCACTCACCCTTTTCCCCTCATCAATTCTATGATTCACCTCATCTTTCATAGACCCATCCGCTGACACGTCCACTCCCAAATATCTGAATACATTCACCTCCTCCATACTCTCTCCCTCCAATCTAATATCCAATCTTTCATCATCTAATCTTTTTGTTATCCTCATAACCTTACTCTTTCCTGTATTCACTTTTAATTTTCTTCTTTTGCACACCCTACCAAATTCATCCACCAATCTCAGCAACTTCTTTTCAGAATCTCCCAAGAGCACAGTGTCATCAGCAAAGAGCAACTGTGACAACTCCCACTTTATGTGTGATTCTTTATCTTTTAACTCCACGCCTCTTGCCAAGACCCTCGTATTTACTTCTCTTACAACCCCATCTATAAAAATATTAAACAACCACTGTGACATCACACATCCTTGTCTAAGGCCTACTTTTACTGGGAAAAAATTTCCCTCTTTCCTACATACTCTAACTTGAGCCTCACTATCCTCGTAAAAACTCTTCACTGCTTTCAGTAACCTACCTCCTACACCATACACCTGCAACATCTGCCACATTGTCCCCCTATCCACCCTGTCATACGCCTTTTCCAAATCTATAAATGCCACAGAGACCTCTTTAGCCTTATCTAAATACTGTTCACTTATATGTTTCACTGTAAACACCTGGTCCACACACCCCCTACCTTTCCTAAAGCCTTCTTGTTCATCTGCTGTCCTATTCTCCTATTCTATTTACTCTTAATTCTTTCAATAATAACTCTACCATACACTTTACCAGGTATACTCAACAGACTTATCCCCCTATAATTTTTGCACTCTCTTTTGTCCCCTTTGCCTTTATACAAAGGAACTATGCATGCTCTCTGCCAATCCCTAGGTACCTTACCCTCTTCCATACATTTATTAAATAATTGCACCAACCACTCCAAAACTATATCCCCACCTGCTTTTAACATTTCTATCTTTATCCCATCAATCCCGGCTGCCTTACCGCCTTTCATTTTACCTACTGCCTCACGAACTTCCCCCACACTCACAACTGGCTCTTCCTCACTCCTACAAGATGTTATTCCTCCTTGCCCTATACACGAAATCACAGCTTCCTTATCTTCATCAACATTTAACAATTCCTCAAAATATTCCCTATATATATATATATATATATATATATATATATATATATATATATATAAAATATATATATATATATATATATATATATATATATAATATTTCAGGTCAATAGAGATGAGGGGTAACGGGAATTAAAGATAAGGACAACACACCACATGAAGAATATCGATTATTTAACAAAATATTGAAAACGAAAGAGGGATGGATTTGCGAGTAATTTTAGCCAGATTATGTCTGGCAGACGGGAGAACGAGGATGACAAACTCATACACTAGAGTGGTGGCACACTATAAAATACCCTTCAAATAAAGGGATGGTGAACTGGTTGCTACAGCTGGTCGCAACGAATGTTGCATCAAAATTGGAATATACTGCGGGGGAAGACACTGACAGCTTGTTGATCACAGTGAACCAGATAGAAGGGAGACAACGAGGGTGTACAACGAGGGAGAGAACAAGGGAGAGAGCAGAAGGACCCGAGGGAGACAAGAGGACAAGGGGGAAGAGCAAGGGAGACAACAAGAGGACACGAGGGAACAACTAGGGAGACAACAAGAGGACACGAGGGAGACAACGAGGCAAACAACGAGACAGACAACTAGAGGACACAATGAGGGGAGACAACTAAGGAGAAAACGAGGGAGACAACGAGGCAGACAGCGAGACAGACAACGAGAAGAGACAACAAGGGAGACAACGAGTGGACACAATGAGGGGAGACAATGAGGCAGACAACGAGGGGACACAACGAAGGACTGGTGGCACAGTGCACTAATTATTGTCAAAGAAAATGCTGCACAGAGAAGATGGCTTGAATCTCCTCTCATCAGCATCACAAACAATGTCTCGAATCTCCTCTCATCAGCATCACAAACAATGTCTCGAATCTCCTCTCATCAGCATCACAAACAATGTCTCGAATCTCCTCTCATCAGCATCACAATGTCTCGAATCTCCTCTCATCAGCATCACAAACAATGTCTCGAATCTCCTCTCATCAGCATCACAATGTCTTGAATCTCCTCTCATCAGCATCACAAACAATGTCTTGAATCTCCTCTCATCAGCATCACAAACAATGTCAAAGTTGTTCAGTTTAACTGAATAACTTTGTTATAAAATTACCACAACACTAGTGAGGAAATATAACATGAAGCTTGCCTTGCTTGATCTGCTTGCCTTGCTTGATCTGCTTGCCTTGCTTGATCTGCTTGCCTTGCTTGATCTGCTTGCCTTGCTGATCTGCTTGCCTTGCTTGATCTGCTTGCCTTGCTTGATCTGCTTGCCTTGCTTGATCTGCTTGCCTTGCTTGATCTGCTTCCCTTGCTTGATCTGCTTGCCTTGCTTGATCTGCTTCCCTTGCTTTTGATTTGCTTGCCTTGCTTGATCTGCTTGCCTTGTTGATCTGCTTGCCTGTTGATCTGCTTGCCTGCTTGATCTGCTTGCCTTGTTTGATCTGCTTGCCTTGCTTGATCTGCTTGCCCTGATTGATCTGCTTGCCTTGCTTGATCTGCTTGCCTTGCTTGATCTGCTTGCCTTGCTTGATCTGCTTGCCCTGATTGATCTGCTTGCCTTGCTTGATCTGCTTGCCTTGCTTGATCTGCTTGCCTTGCTTGATCTGCTTGCCTTGCTTGATCTGCTTGCCTTGCTTGATCTGCTTGCCTTGCTTGATCTGCTTGCCTGATTGATCTGCTTGCCTTGCTTGATCTGCTTGCCTTGCTTGATCTGCTTGCCTTGCTTGATCTGCTTGCCTTGCTTGATCTGCTTGCCTTGCTTGATCTGCTTGCCTTGCTTGATCTGCTTGCCTTGCTTGATCTGCTTGCCTTGTTTGATCTGCTTGCCTTGCTTGATCTGCTTGCCTTGCTTGATCTGCTTGCCTTGCTTGATCTGCTTGCCCTGATTGATCTGCTTGCCTTGCTTGATCTGCTTGCCTTGCTTGATCTGCTTCCCTTGCTTGATCTGCTTGCCTTGCTTGATCTGCTTGCCTTGCTTGATCTGCTTGCCCTGCTTGATCTGCTTGCCCTGATTGATCTGCTTGCCTTGCTTGATCTGCTTGCATTGCTTGATCTGCTTGCCTTGCTTGATCTGCTTGCCTTGCTTGATCTGCTTGCTCTGCTTGATTTGCTTGCCCTGCTTGATGTGCTTGATCTGTTTGCCTTACTTGATCTGTTTGATTTGCTTGCTCTGCTTGATCTGCTTGCCCTGCTTGATCTGCTTGCCCAGCTTGATCTGCTTGCTCTGCTTGATTTGCTTGCTCTGGTTGCCCTGCTTGATCTGCTTGCTCTTGTTGCCCTGCTTGATCTGCTTGCTCTGCTTGTTCTGCTTGCCCTGCTTGACCTGCTTGCCCTTCTTGATCTGCTTGACCTGCTTGCCTTGCTTGTCCTGCTTGCTTTGCTTACTCTTGACTGAACCGCTACTCAGTATATGTTCACCTTCTCTTACCAAGTTAATCAATTTCTTACTTATAAGCCAACGTCTGGGCGAAATGTCGTCAACGTATGAGTCTGCATTGCTACATTTGTGTATATCTGCTTACCAACGCCACTTGTGACCGATCCTCTCTCTCTGACTGACCACATTTATATAAACTCTCTACTAATCAGTCAGCCATGCCTGCCTTATTTTATTTCCATTCTCTTATTTCCGTCATAAAAGTTCATATCAACAGCAACTGCATTAAAAAAAAAGTTTAAATAAACCTAAGCTGTCAATTTCGATTCTTCAAAACTTGCTCATCAATACGATTGTTTTTCGTTGAGTTCCAATAGCTTGCATTTAACGCTGAAATTATGGAACTTGAAAAATTAAAGACCATATAAATTAAACGAAGTTTAGGAAACTTTTATAACGAGTAAAGTTTCGCCTGGAAAACGCTGTTTCACCCGTTCTTCACACTGCCTGGAGAAGTCTCTTGTACAGACGGAAGATTGTCATGAGCGCAGGTTCCCAAGTAGCACTTCATGTCTTTTCAGTAAAATTAACTTAGCAGTTTTATTGTGCACCTCCACAACCATCCTGTGGACGGTAGTCGTAAGATTAGTGAGGCATATAAAGGCGCCCAAGGGACTATAAACCAAGGTAATGGTAGTTCAACAAATTACAATGGTAGTGAGCTACTTTTAAGTTTTCCGTCTGGTTGCAGTCGTATAATTTCGTTTTTTTTATCATATAATTTGCCAGTAGTTTTTGTCATTATTGTCATAAACAAATGCGATAAGATAAAAAAAAATCAGACAAGATATTCTGCCTCCTAGGATCAAGCAGTTGATGAATTGTGTCTTTATTCAGACACAAGATCTTCCGAATTCTCTCATTCGTAAGAGATGAATAAAACCTAAAAATCTAAATTTTTTAATAAATTTGTTCAGGTGAGATTTGAAAGGAGGGGGAGGAATTTGAGGGGGTGAGATGGGGAGGAGAATTAAAGGGGCAGGGGAAGAAAGTAGGAGATGGGAGGGATAAGATGCTTAATGAAAGCATTAACTACCTCAGATTTGGTGGCAGGAGTCACTCTGTGTTCGCAGCTTCATTTGTGGATAGGAGAAGCAAGTACTGATGAAAAGCCTTTTAGGGTTAGGCGCGGGTGGGCTAGACGTGGGTGGGCGAGGGGTTATTGGGGGAAGGGTGGGTGGGATCGAGTGGTGTGAGTGGGCAAGGTTGCATGCGTAGGTGTGAGACAGCATTGTCGGGGGATGACGTGAGAGGTGTGTGGGCGGGGTCTTGTTTGCTGGAGAGAGCGTGGATGGAGAGGGTAGATGTGCTTGTGAGGCCATGGGTGGGAGGAGCCGGGTGTTCTTGAGGCTGCGTGGGTGGAAGGGGGTTGGTGGTGGGTAGGGGTCATTATAAAGGTCCTCGTCTATAATGCACTCCAGGAAGCTCGGAGAACAGAATTGGAAAATTGGCTTGTGAATACATTTGCTGTGATGCTGAACCATCCAGTGTCGACCACCGCTGCGACCCTGCACTTTGTGCCTGGGATTTCCAGCAAGCTTAATAATTTGGCGAAGTAAATGTGTCGTGTGCGCGTGCGTGCCTGTGTGCGTGACTGCATGTATACTCAATTATATGTGGTTGCAGGTTTTGTGTGTGTGTGTGTGTGTGTGTGTGTGTGTGTGTGTGTGTGTGTGTGTGTGTGTGTTGTGTGTGTGTGTGTGTGTATGTATGTGTGTGTATGTGTGTGTATGCGTGTTATGTGTGTGTATGTACTCACCTAGTTGAGGTTGCGGGGGTCGAGTCCGAGCTCCTGGCGTGTGTGTGTATGTGTGTGTGTGTGTGTGTGTGTGTATGTGTGTGTATGTGTGTGTATGTGTGTACATGTGTGTACGTGTGTGTGTGTGTGTGTGTGTGTGTGTGTGTGTGTGATGTGTGTGTATGTGTGTGTATGTGTGTATGTGTGTGCATGTGTGTATGTGTGTATGTGTATGTGTGTGTGTGTGTATGTGTATGTATGTGTATGTGTGTGTGTATGCGTGTATGTGTGTGTGTGTGTATGCGTGTATGTGTGTGTGTGTGTGTGTGTGTGTGTGTGTGTGTGTGTGTGTGTGTGTGTGTGTTTTGTGTGTGTGTGTGTGTGTGTGTGTGCGCGCGCGCTCAGGGGTCGAGACCGCTCCTGATCCCGCCTCTTGGTTTGTCTTGGCCTACGTCCACTGGAGTCTGGCCTCCTGGGCTCTGCCATACCTACTTTAAAGCTGTGGGTGGACGAAGCCTCCTAACCTCACTTTCTCGACCGGCTCATTCGTTTTTGAAAACTCCGAGACTAAAATACTTCCTAACGTTCCAGTGGTTACTCTGCGAGTTTAATTCCATCTATACCTTCCTTGTTCCAAGTCTACTCTGGACAACACTATTTTTCTGCCGTGTCGATTCCTATCCTCCAGTTCTCTCCTTGCTTCAATGATTGTCAAATTCAGTTTGCTGAGTCTTTCCCGGAATTGCAATCTTCTGCGTTCTTGTTGTTGCAAATTATAAGCCTTTTCTTGCTTTTGCACATGCTTTATCAAGTGTGATTCCTTGCTCAAACTATGTACTCCACGATGGACTTTAAGTGCGTTGAGTAGTGCAATAAATGATTCATTGTTTAGATTCCTGAATGCTATTCTAATATGAAGCTGTTCTCGCAGATGTTGCCTATGTTATCTGGTTTATGTGCTCCTCTGGTGGTACATTTGTGGCGACTGTGATCCCAAGGTTCTTTTATCTCTCTTATCCTTTTTCCAATCCTCATTGTTTTGCATTTACTATTGTTTAATTACAAGACGTATTTATATGATCGCTTTTCAGCCTAAATTCATCTTAGAGTAAATTAGGATCTTTCACTGTGTTTATCTTTCTCAAATGCTTCACGTTATCAACCAATATAGACACAAGATTCATTCCCGTCAGTTAGATCACTTTGGTATGTAAGAAACAGTAAGGGTCCTAGAACAGAACCTTGCAGCATCCCACTTGCTACCCACGCATATTCAGACTTCCTCTATGTGGCTTGTTTGTTACGTACTCCTTCATCCACTTGAATACTTTTTCCCTCTACTCATGCTTGCTTATCCAGCTTCTGGATTAACCTCTGGTGAGGTACTATATGAGATGTTTATCTGAAGTCAAGAAGGATTCATTTCAGCCAACTATGTTGTTATTGTTTTACCTCCGTAAATATGCCGAAGAATGTGCAAAAGATCTAGTAGATCGTGTTAGAAGAAATTTATAGAAAAGACAACAGTGCTTAAGTGCTCGCAATAAACCTAATAGAATTCTTTATATCAAGTATAAATAAGAGAAGTACTAAGGTTACAGGTTATACTTCAATTTTATAAACTTTGGTTAGATTTTGTTTAGATTACGTTTCTCAGTTTTGTCCTCCAAATTACAGGATGTGTTCGAAAATATACAGTGAAGGATGACGAAGTTGATTCAATATATTAGTGAAATTTCTTACAAAAATAGTATGCTGAATGCAATGAACTTGCACTCTTTGTTAAGGCGTAGAATTAGTGAGGATATAAACTTCGTGCTGAAAATATCTAACCAAAACAATGGATTCAAGATAGAGGAATTTAAACTCAGCAGGATATAGGGATGTACTGGTTCGGTAACAAAGTTGCAGATGAGTGAAACAAACTCCCAGGTAGACTCAGTGAAGCAAGAATTTTGGGAACCCCTAAATATAGGTGAGGCGGATACATTAGTGAGCATGGGCGGATGTGAACTGGACTAGCATGTTCTTAAATTCAAATCGTTTGACGGGCATAATTCACTGTACCTGAATCCACGTTTTTTTTTTCTTTAAAGAATCCCCTCCCTTCTAAGAGGTCCATCAACCTTTTCCTTATAATCGTGTCCTAAACTTTTGATGATATACAAGTCAGTGGGTACTGTGTTTACTTCAATATGAGGGACTCCATGTGCCATTTTCGGGATGTCTGACAACTGCCCCGTATGCTTTATAGTTCTCATTCAGTTCGAATCCACTGTTCATTCAAATCCATGGTGACTTATCTCGGGTTCGTTTTTCTTCCTAATTCTTTTACTGTAGTAGTCTCTTCACTCCGTCCATCGTAGTTTGAATGAGTTGTAGATCCAGTTGGTGGAGTTAATCTGCTTCTTTATTAATAATTTCCATATATTAATATTAATATTTTAAATATATATATATATATATATATATATATATATATATATATATATATATATATATATATATATATATGTAAAAACTACTCTGAAAGAATAGAGATAATTCAAGCGTTTTCGACTACTCACATTATCATGTGGGTAGTCACGAAAACGTTTGGATTTATTATTCGTTTCAGAGGAGTTGTTGTAGTATTTTGAAATCACCTGTTTGTGATTTGATATATTATATATGGTTATATAATATGATATATCTATATATTATGTGTAATATATATATATTTTAATAATTTTACAAAAATCTTCGATGTTCGATGGTTTGACCAGAGCTTGGTAACTGATGGCCATGGAAGAGGATGGGTATGGATGGATGGTGACAGGTTGGGGAGGAGAGGTGTAGGTGGGGTTATAAAAGGGAAGTTTGTTCCTTTAACCAATTTGGTAAATGGCGAATGTGTGTGGAGGCTATGAGCAATTTGTGAGGGATATTGAGCATTTGGTAATGGAGGGGTATACTCTGCATGTTGCAAAATGTTAGTTGTTGGTGTACAGTGGTCAAGAAGTGGAGGTGCATACTGTTACAATTTTTTGTTTTTTTTCGCAAGAGTAGGTCAGAAGGGCCATGCATGTCGCGGGGCAGGCATTATGGAGGTTGATAGCTCACCTGGTGGTGTCCTACTGGAGGGTAGTTGTAGGTGCAACAAGGTTAGTTGTGCGGTGTAGGTTGATAGAAGTGGGTCATCCGGAGTGGGGAGTGTTAGTCCGTGTTACTGGACGTAGAATGTTCCAGAGGTATCCAATCATCTTCTGCGGGGAGGTCGCTTAAGATTTTCGGTCGAGGGAAGTTGTCCTTGTGGATGAAGCGTCGAATCTTTGTTGGAGGGTCATTCTTTGGGATCTGTGGGGAGGGGTGGTGATGGTACAGTCGGTCGCGTTCACTGGTTGAGGGGGGTTCTCTCTGTCGGGCACATAAAGTTCCTGCATGTCATATAGTTGTCTCTTAGTAAGTTTGTCTAACCAGACATTGATTGCGGAGATTCTCTGTTGCATGTGTAGGTCCTCTGAGCTGATTCTGTCTCTGAGTCTGGTGCTGGTGATGAAGCGGAGGGCTTTGTTTTGGACTTTGGAGTTTTAGCATGTTGGTTTTGGTAGTTCTGAACCTTAAGAAAAAAGATATATATTTCATTGTGTTTGTTTATTATTAAATAATTGTAAACTTATATAAAATATATTTAGTTGGATTAGGCTAAATTAAATTGCGCTTGTTATAATAAGGTTGAAGAAGTTTTCTAAGGTTCTATTGGTAAAAAAAAAAACAATTTTTACATTAACACAAATGAAAAAAACATATCTTTAAACGTATAAGAGAAAATTTTAGAAAGGACTTAATTTTAAATGAGTTCTTGCTAATTGACCAATTTTACCTATTCGGTACGATTATATATATATATATATATATATATATATATATTATATATATATATATATTATATATTATATATATATATATATATATGTCGTGCCGAATAGGCAGAACTTGTGATCTTGGCTTAAATAGCAACGTTCATATGCCATATAGGACAAGTGAAAATTTGTGTATGCAATAATTTCGCCAAAATCATTCTGAACCTAACGAAAAAAAATATATTTCATGGTTTGTTCAGTATTAAATTATTGTAACAATCTAAAAGTATTTAGTTGGGTTAGGTTAAAATAAATTGTTCTTATTATAATAAGGATTAGGTAAGTTTTCTAAGATTCTTTTGGGGGCAAAATTAAATTTTTTTACATTATATTAATGAAAAAAATATATTTTAAGTTAAGAAAAATTTTAAAGGACTTAATTTAATGGTTCTTAATAATTGACAGTTTTTACATACTGCACCATACACACACACAACACACAAACATAAATCCAACACTAACACACTCACACACACAAAACTACACACACAGAAACTACAAACACATTATTATATATTTATATATATAATTTTAATATAGATATATAATATATACAACAACACATATAACTAATATCATATACATATATATTATATATATATATATATATATATATTATATATATATATATATATATATATATTAATGAAATCACAAAAAAAGTGATTTTGAATTATTAATGGAACTGCGGCTAGCCAGGATTTGACCCTGCGTCACCATGCCCGGCCCTGTGAGAACAGGACACTGTACCCATCCCTCTATCCACTGGATAAACAATTCTCAAACACCAGACGCTGGGTGGAACTGAGTGTTTTCCCCGATGCGAGAACATACGTGGTCGTGGAGCCTCAGAGACTAATTTTAGCCTCATCCTGTTTGGGTACCAAGCTTCACGAGCAGTCTATATATTAATGAAATCATGAAACGAGTGATTTTGAATCATTAATGTAACTGCGGCTAGCCAGGATTCGACTGCTCGTGAAGGCTGGTACCCAAACAGGATGAGGTTGAAATTCTCTGAGGCTCCAGGAAGACGTATGTTCTCGCATCGTGAAAAAACACACTCAGTTCCACCGAGCGCCTGGTGTTTGAGAATTGTTGGTCCAGTGGATAGAGGGATGAGTACATTGTCCTGTTCTCACAGGGCTGGGCATGGTGATGCAGGATCGAATTCTGGCTAGTAGCAGTTCTGTTAATCATATGCGTGTGTGTGTGTGTGTGTGTGTGTGTGTGTGTGTGTGTGTGTGTGTGTGTGTGTGTGTGTGTGTGTGTGTGTGTGTGTGTGTATGTGTGTGTGTGTGTATGTGTGTGTGTGTGTGTCTGTGTACTCACCTATTTGTGGTTGCAGGGGTCGAGTCATAGCTCCTGGCCCCGCCTCTTCGCTGATTGCTACTAGGTCCTCTCTCTCCCTGCTCCATGAGCTTTCTTCGTAGGACAATCCCCTTAGCTCTGGGACTAGTCTTGTTGCAAACCTTTGCACTTTCTCTAATTTCTTGACGTGCTTGACCAGGTGTGGATTCCAAACTGGTGCTGCATACTCCAGTATGGGCCTAACGTCAATGATGTACAGAGTCTTGAACGATTCCTTACTGAGGTATCTGAAAGCTATCCTTTGGTTTGCCAGACGCCCGTACGCTGCAGCAGTTATCTGATTGATGTGCGCCTCAGTAGATGTGCTCGGTGTTATACTCACTCCCAGATCTTTTTCCTTGAGTGAGGTTTGCAGTCTTTGGCCACCTAGACTATACTGTGTCTGCGGTCTTCTTTGCCCTTCCCCAATCTTCATGACTTTGCATTTGGCAGGGTTAAACTCAAGGAGCAAGTTGCTGGACAGGCTTGTAGCCTGTCCAGGTCTCTTTGTAATCCTGCCTGATCCTCATCCGATTTGATTCTTCTCATTAACTTCACATCATCTGCAAACAAGAGCACTTCTGAGTCTATCCCTTCCGTTATGTCATTCACATATGCCAAAAACAGCACAGGTTCTAGGTCTGACCCCTGTGGAACCTCGCTTGTTACAGACGCCCACACTGACACCTCCTCACGTACCATGACTCGTTGTTGCCTCCCTGTCAGGTGTTCTCTGATCCATTGCAGTGCCTTTCCTGTTATGTGTGCCTGATCCTCTAGCTTTTGCAGTAACCTCTTGTGAGGAACTGTGTCGAAGGCCTTCTTGCAGTCCAAGAAAATGCAGTCTATCCACCCCTCTCTTTCTTGTCTTACTTCTGTCACTTTGTCATAAAACTCCAGTAGGTTTGTGACACAGGATTTTCCTTCCCTGAAACCGTGCTGGTTTCGATTATATACTTGTTTCTTTCCAGGTGCTCCACCACTCTCCTCCTGATGATCTTCTCCATGACTTTGCATACTATACACGTTAGTTATACAGGTCTGTAGTTTAATGCTTCATGTCTGTCTCCCTTTTTAAAAATTGGGACTACATTTGCCATCTTCCATACCTCAGGGAGTTGCCCAGTTTCAATGGATGTGTTGAAGATCTTTGTTAATGGCACACACAGCATCTCTGCTCCCTCTTTAAGGGCCCACGGAGAGATGTTGTCTGGTCCCACCGCCTTTGAGGTGTCAAGTTCACATAGCAGCTTCTTCACCTCCTCCTTGGTTATGTATACCTCATCCAGCACTTGCTGGTGTACCTCCCTCTGATTTCCTGGAGTCCTACCAGTTTCCACTGTAAATACTTCTTTAAATCTCGCGTTGAGCTCCTCACATACCTCTCGGTCGTTTCTTGTGAACTCCCCATCACCCTTCCTCAGTCTGATTACCTGGTCCTTGACTGTTGTTTTCCTCCTGATGTGGCTATACAACAGCTTCGGGTCAGACTTGACTTTCGATGCTATGTCATTTTCATATTGTCGCTGAGCCTCCCTTCTTATCTGTGCATATTCGTTTCTGGCTCTTCGGCTAATCTCTTTATTTTCCTGAGTTGTTTGTCTTCTGTACCTTTTCCATTCTCTAGTACACCTAGTTTTTGCCTCCCTACACCTTTGGGTGAACCAAGGACTCGTTCTGTTCTTTCCATTATTCCTGTTTCCCTTGGGAACAAACCTCTCCTCTGCCTCCTTGCATTTTGTTGTCACATAGTCCATCATTTGTACTGGTTTTCCTGTCGGTTCTCCATCCCACTGAATGTCTTGTAGGAAGTAGCTCATGCCTGAGTAGTTCTCTCTTTTGTAGTTTGGTTTTTCCCATCCTATTCCTGCTACTCTCTCCACTTGAAGCTCAACTATGTAGTCAAAGTACAGAACCACATGATCACTAGCTCCTAAGGGCCTTTCATACGTGATATCCTCAATGTCCGAACTATTCAAGGTGAATACAAGTTCCAGTCTTGCTGGATCATCCTCACCTCTCTCTCTGGTAGTGTCTCTAACATGTTGATGCATGAGGTTTTCCAGTACCACATCATTATCTTGGCTCTCCACGTTTCGGGACCCCCATGAGGCTTCAGGATTTCCCAATCTCCTTGTGACTGAAATCACCCATAACTAGTACTTTGCTCCCCCATGTGAGCTCTTCTGGCCACCTCGGCTAGTGTGTCGATCATTGCTCTGTTACTCTCATTGTATTCTTCTCTTGGCCTCCTGCAGTTCTGTGGCGGGTTGTACATTACTGCAATTATCACCTTATGGCCCTCAGACTGGATTATTCCTACTAAGTAGTCCCTTTCACCCGTGCCATCCACTCCTTCCATTTTCTCAAAACCCCACTGATTTTTAATGAGCAGTGCAAATCCTCCTCCCCGTCTCCTCCATCTGTCTTTCCTGAGGGTTTGATATCCAGATGGAAAGATTGCATCTGTTATCATTCCGGTGAGTTTTGTTTCTGTGAGTGCTATTATGTCTGGGGATGTCTCCTTGATTCTTTCATGCCACTCCTCACACTTATTTGTTATTCCATCTGCATTTGTATACCACACCTTCAACTTCTTTTCTAAGACTGTCGTCATTGGGATTGGGGAAGTGGGAGACCTCAAAAGGAACTATGGGTGGTTGCTGTGGGGGTGGAGTTTGTAATGAGATGGGTTGGGGCATTGGATATGGCATGGGTGTTTTGGGTTAGAATGTTGGGTTGCACTGGGGTTGTCATGGTTGGGGGGCTTCTGTAGGTAGTTGTGAAGGAGGCTGTATTTGATCTTCTTCTTGAATCTGGGATCTCCTGTCCATCTCCATCTCCATCTTCACCTCTCTTTCCTCTTTTTGCCTTTATACCATCTCAGTTTCTGCCTTTCAAATTGTGTTCCGGTATGTGGGCATGTCCTTTTGTCTTGCTTTCTTCTGCAGGATCCTGTTCCGAGTCGATTCTGCCTTGAAAGTCACTTTCACTGGACGGGTTCTTCTTCTTGCAAACCCCCCCTATCATCCGAAAATTTTCCAGCTGGGTCATGTTATCTTCTATTTTTTCCCCCTTGTTTTCTTGCTTCATAAGTTTCCCCTTCAACTTCCTGTGCGTGTGTGTGCGTGTGTGTGTGTGTGTGCGTGTGTGTGTGTGTGTGTGTGTGTGTGTGTGTGTGTGTGTGTGTGTGTGTGTGTGTGTGTGTGTGATGTGTGTGTGTGTGTGTGTGTGTGTGCGTGTGTGTGTGTGGGGTCAAGTCTTAGCTCCAGGCCCGACCTTTTCAACTTGCCGTTTACCAGATTCACTCTCTCCCCATCTCTAGCCTTATAGTCCCTGTCATATCTCTTCTTAAAGCTATGAATAGATCCCGCCTCCTTCAATTCTTCGTTGAGGTTTTATCACCTCCTGACCATCCTGAGACTGAGGAAATACTTCGTGATATATATGAAGGCCTAGGTTAGCCTAGACGGTACAGCATCGGACTGTCAATTTACGGAAGGCAGTTACATAAATTTACATAACCTAGAATTTTTGAAGTATGTTTACAATACTTTTTACTGATTATATTATAGAGGAATTTGACTTATAATTTAATTTTTAAATTCTTTCAATAAAATTTGTATTTTGATTTTTTTTGTTCTTAACCAGTGTATCGTTATTGGAGTAATTATAAGCAATACACGCTGTATTCACCCAGAGTACCCCTTGAGAGTTTAGCGCTTAGTTGCGATTATTATAATAATCGCCCAGAGCACAGCCGCAGGACGACTCATCAAAAATAAACAGAGCGAGGCTTAGCAAAACCAGCGTGCCAGAAGTGTCTGCAACATTTGGTTTAAAATGAGTAAGAGAGAACCAGCGACGACACCTCCAGTTGCACACCTTCAGCCACCACTGCTGAACCTATCCATGCTGCAAGACAGCCCCTGATGCACCATCCGATGAGGCTCCAGGTGGTTTAATTACAGCCCTTGTGGCTTAGCGCTTCTTTTTTATTATCATAATAATAATCCAGGTGGTTTAAATGATTTATT